>VZDJ01000594.1:9685102-9879557 GCA_008694505.1 Cyanoderma ruficeps | reverse complement strand
TTTTCTTCTTTCCATTCTCTGGCAGCAGCTGTTGGGAGAACAAGCCCCAGGATCCATCTGGTCCTTCGAGCTTATCAGGCTGTGTCTTTTCTCAACAAAGCAGCAGTGGCCGTGCTTTCATACAAGAGTTACATCACATAACAGCAACTTGCTTGAAAAGCAAACCGCCTTTTATTTGCCTGTGCTGCCTTACTCCCTTTAGAATTGCAGCCACAGCCGAACCACAATGTAGCCTCAGATCTGAGTCAGTCTAGAGGACTGCTTTTCTCTTTCTCTGTTTCTGTTCTCTTTTTCCCCCCCTTTTTTTTTTCTTTGCCTCCTCTACTTTCTGCAGGAGTTGGCACAATCCTGTGTTATTAGGACATAAGCTAGCTTGTTCTAGTGGAATTTCCTGTCTGCTTTTAATTTCCCCCTCATTTTTTTTCTCCCCTCAACGTGAGACAGAAAAGCTTTTTAATTGCACTGCCGTAGGTTGGCCTTTCGGGATATTATTCTTATTAAGTACTTCCTGTTGGGAGGTGGCACATGAGTAGAAATAACAAGGATCTCGGTGCAGTCAGGGCTTGTGGCCTCTTTGTTTGTTAATAACTGTCAGATTGGCAGCGTCCTCAAAACACATCTTGGCCTGACAGCCTGGCAATTAAGTGATTTTCAAGACTCAGCATTTGCAGCTCACCTGTGGAATTAATAAGCTGCATTAGGCCTTTCCTTTTGGGTTTCTTTTCTGCCATTCGGTGGTCATATCGCCTTACCCAGCTAATACAAAGCTTGCGCTGGTGGGAAAGTTTCACGCTGGAAATGGTCAGCATGGATGTAGAAACTCCTGATCAGGTATGGTGGGGTAGACTGGTACATCCCAGGTGGGATTGACATCCTGCTACTTCTCCAGCAGCCAAGTGTGAATGGAGCGGGTTTCCTTTGCAATGGAAATGTGCA
This sequence comes from Cyanoderma ruficeps, assembly GCA_008694505.1. Lineage (NCBI taxonomy): Eukaryota > Metazoa > Chordata > Aves > Passeriformes > Timaliidae > Cyanoderma > Cyanoderma ruficeps. The sequence continues at coordinate 9,878,621 of VZDJ01000594.1, read as the reverse complement.
CTGCTGCTGTTTCAGATTTCATTGTGTCCCAAAGAATTCAGTGCTTATTTAGCAGAGAAAGGCAATTTTGATTTCTTCTTCATTTTCCAGGAAGCACAAATGCTCAGCAGTCCCTTTCAAATCTATTTCAGCAGATATTGTTGAAATAAAGTCAAGGCATTTCAACTTCATCACTTCCATGTTCTTGTAGTCGAAAATATAATAGATCTTAAACCATCTTAATCTCTTCTGTCCTGCTTCTTGCAGAAGGTGCAGATACCTGTAAAACATTAACTGATGAAAAACTGTTCTGCCTTAAAGCTTCTCCCAGCTCCAGCTATTTGGGATTGAAGAAGGTGACTGGTGAGAGCAAGGCTGATCAAGGGACTTTTCTAATTACTGCTCTTCGAAAAGCCATCAGAGATTTGGTGTTTGGGCACCCCACTGCGGGACTTCCTTGTGCTTGTGGGCTTCCTCCTGGCTGCAGGAGAGCTCTGCTTTCATCTTATTTACTCTTCCCAGAGGTATAAAAAATGATGGTTTTACTGATAAGGCTGCCACTTATCAGTAAGCTGAAGACCTCAGGAATTCTTGTAGAATAATAGATAATGCCTTCATGCACAAATGTTCATCTGAATGTTTGAAAATACTTCTATAGACCTGGATATATTGATCCCCCCACACCATTTTGAAATTTTCAAAAGTTTTGGGTACAACCTGTTTTGCACAACCAAATCCAGGACTTCCCATGTCAGCAGGCTTCAGAAAATTCCTGTTTCCTCACCAAGAAGTGAAATGCCCCATTTTTGGTCACACAAGATGGGTGCTGCAAAGCCAGCTGCTGCATGGCAGCATGTTGAAGAGATTCCTGGGGTCCTCATGTCCCTGCCAGCAGCAGCTGTCCCCCTGCTCCTTTGGTGGATGAGGCAGGAAAGCCACTCCTGCTGAGTTTCGGAGATGGTAGATGGCAACGAAGGAATTTCAGGGTTTGATTTTTTTAATGACAATTCTGTGTTCTTATAGAAAATGTCAATGAACTCTTCAATTTTTAATCTAAATTTTCCATGTAGAGGGAAAGGCCATTTTTAGCTTCACAGTAATTGTTCCATCTCTTTTGCCCAGGAAAAGACTGACAGTTTTAATGCCCTTATCAAAGGTCAGGCAGTGCATGGGAGAGAGCTGAGTGGAGCTGCCAGGAACTTCAGGACGGGTTAGACATTGAGCTGAACAAGAATATCCTACTTCCATTAGGGCCTGAGTTCATTTAAGAGCGCTCTCTTCTTTTTGGGGTGGGAAGGAAATGTATGGGCAAATTCCTTCAGTGTTGCCTCGAGTTGGCCACGGGGCTGCGGGGGGAGCTCTCTGATCTAATCTCGCCCCATCCCGGCTGCAAGAGCCAGCTCGCTCGGCAGCCGCCCGCCCGCCCGCCCGTCCGGCTGTCGGACACAGCCCGCGGCTCAGCCGCGCTGCCCGATCGCAGCAGTGGCCGGGCTGAAATGTGTTCCCGCCTGCACGGCCACCAGAGCCCTGTTTGTGCTCGCCATGTGCCGGCAGTGCCTGTGTCCTAGGCACGGGCTGGGTAGAGGCACCCCTCGGCATCTTCAAATGACTTTTTTTTGTTCCTCCACCTGAACTGAAGCAGTAGAATAAACTTTGTGAGAAGATAAGCTACTCTGGGCCATCCCCAGGAGGGTGGATGGTTATTGTGATTACATCTGAGGCAGTTTCCTCTAGGATGGTAGAGAGGGACATCCTGCCATTTGCAGTGTCTGAGGGAGATGTTTGCTATCTTTCATGGATTTAATAATGGCATTTATTATGCAGTAACCCCAGGAATGGGCTTTATTCTGTGTCAGGTAAGGGCCCACATGTGCACCCACAGTCTGTGTCCCTGCAGGGAGCTGAGCCGGGAACCCAATGGCTCCTGGGTCTGTCTGTGGTAGTGAGGTGCATGCAGGGGCTCCAGCAGTAGTGAACTGGAGAGACAAGCCTTATCCTCTGCTCCTCACTCCAGCTTCCCTGAGTGTGAAGTCACACTGACACTGTCCTGCAGGTGATTTGAGATGTCAGTAAAATAATGCTTTTCAAGGCATTATTTTTTGTGATTTTATAGCTGAAGGGCAATGTGGTTTTTATTATTTCTTGTTTACTTTTCACGTATCTGCATCCCAGCAAGGCCCCTTCTCCTTCCAACTCTCCTACAGGGTATTTACCATTACTTGAGCTGTTTGCCCAACAGAAGTTTGTTGTGTGATCTTTATTTCTTATCTGGATGGGATGCTCTACCCGACCCACTGTTAAACTAAGCATGTTATCTTCTCCAACATCCGGACATGCATTGTCTGAAAAACATAATTTTGTAAATCAGGTTACCACCATCTTTCTCCATTAATTTTGTTGTAAGAAGAGAAAACCTGTTCTGCATCCCTTTGGGTGGCAACAGCTGGCTGGATGTATTTCAAAATGGTCTGTAGTGCCTGGGGCAGGAGAGAGGTCTCCCCAGGTGAGCTGGTGGGGGCCTGCCTCCTGTTCTCCTTGCTATAATGTTCCCAGTGGGCCAAAAGGAATATTTTCTCTTATTCTTCCTATGTAGTTCCTCTTTTATTTTTGTCAAAGCCATTGAGCAGATAATAAAACAACAGAATAATTAACCACTAATAATTGAAGTATGCTGTATGAAAACCAAACCGAATGCTAACAAGCCAAACAAAAGGAAAGTAGGCATGGTGCAGCCCTGTTTATAGTGCTGTCTGCTGGAATCATTATAGACGTTGATATAATAATACTGAGCACTTAATTACCACATCATTTTTAAAGTGCTGTATAAACATTAACCAAACCTCTGAGGTAGGGAAGTATTATTATCTCCATTTTAAAGAAGGGAAATTCTGACAAAGCGAGGTTAGTCAGTAATTTAGTGTCGTGAAGACAGGCAGCTGATGGGGCGGGAGTAGGGGTTGGAGCTCCTTCTGCAATTTTGGAGACAGAAAAACAGAGCTGCTGAAGCACCTCAGGTGTTTTTTTGTGAAATGCATGGTGCTGCCGTTCAGAGAAGGGACACACTTGCCCAGACACTCTCTATGCTTAGAAAACTCTCAGATTGGTGTAATTAGCCATTGCATAAGTATCCCATTTTGAGGGAGGCACATGGTATATTTTGCAAAGTAGCTAAACAACATTAAAGTGAATCTCTCAACGGGGGGACTTAGAGGCAGCCACTGTAGCCTTGTGTGTCTGTTCCTGCTCCTTCCCATATTGATCTGAGTGGTGGTTCTGGGAATGACTGTCCCTGCAAAGCCCTTAATATTCTGCATGGTGGTGTATGACTTCATCCAAGGAGAATCCCACAGATGCATCAGCGTGATCTGCTCTGTCATGTTTCTGTGACCCAATTTTCCCTGTTCTTTGTCTCAGACCTTCCCTGACCCCAGGCCTATTATCCCTTCCAATAATTCACCCAGACCATTATTAATGGTGCATTAACTTTGGCTGCGCTTTCAGTGAAGATGTTTTTCTTGTGCTCATTCATTCGCTCAGCTCACTTAAACAGCTAGATCATTATTCTGGGGACGTCACACAAACACAAAAACATCTCCCTCGCCGACACCTACAGTCCTGCAGCGCTTTGCCAGAGGGGCGGCCATCCAAATACAACAGTGAAACGCCCAGGAGGGACTATCAAAGGGAGTCAAGTAGCCACACACAGACTCAGTCTCTCAGGGCTGGGTTTGCCTCCCCTGTTCACACAATGAGACTGTCCAGGGATGCTCAGAACCCACCAGCTCTAGGAGAGCTCTGATGTGAGGAAAATCACCGCAGGAAAGCTGGGGAACAAAGCACAGGCCTGTCTTTGCTCTTTCACAGCCACAGTGCTTGTTGGATGCCAAGATACATCTCTTTAAATATATTCTGTAGATGAGTAAAAAGTGTTAAAAAGTGTAACATGAAAAACGAATGCTGCCTAAGATTTATTTCTCGCTTGATGCTTTGGGGTTCCCTGGGAGATCACTGAGTGAAGAACACTTCATGTTTGTTGTACCTTAACCTTGTTCTGAGATTTGGACATCTGGGAGAAAATATGGGCAGCAAGAAGGGCCTTTGCAGATATCCATTGTTTTACTTTTTTTTTTTTCAAAGAAGCTGGATCTGGGAGAAAAAAAAATCAGAAGTAAAAGTTATTGTAAGCTGCTGTGTCACATCAGGCGGCATCCCACCTTCCCCAGTAGGAGGGATTTGGCCTCTGACAGCACAGCTCAGCTCAGTTCACCTGTGGAAGTACTGGTGAAATCTCATGAGCATCCTCTGGGACATCCCTTTCCCATTTTTTCTATCAGTTGTTTGTGCACAGCTGCTAATGACACTCCAGTGACAGGAGAGTGTGAGCTGGCATCTGGAAAAATTTTTCACCCACAAACACAAATCAATCCAGTACCCCAGGGCTCTGAAGCCTTTTAGAGATAAAGCTGATAAAGTTGCAGTTTCTGCCTGCTGTGATTGAGGTTCATTGGGATCCTGCTCTTGTTTGACTGTGTAGACTTCTGCAAGTTATTTTACATTAGCCTGCTTCAGCCCCTCTCGAGTTAAAAAACAGGAGTGTGTTTCAAATGCATGTTTTCTTCCCTTCCTAAAGAGAGCCGAAGCTTTGTTAGTCTTTGCAAGGGAGCTTGTGATCCCTTTATGAAAGCTGTGTCCCATGCATCACTGACTCCATAGGAAATCAAACCAAAAGGCATCTCAAGAAATCAGAATTTGTGTTTCCTCTTTTATAAAATGTTCATTTTTATGGGGTCTTTTTTGCAAATTTGTTGAGAAAAGCACAACGGGTACTGAATTATCCAGTGATATTTTAGTTTTTTTCCTCAACAAATGACTTTCACTGTTGATTGCAAAATATTTATGCACTATTTCTGATAGCAAAGAAGCCTACTTACAGGCTGGACTGCTTGTTCCCCCAAGAGACTGTTGGACACCCACAGGAAAGCTCTATATTTTTTAGCCCATAGGGTGGCCTGCACAACTCACATGAGCTTCAGATGAAGCACAGGGAGCCCAGTACATTCATTCTGTATGGTACCAAGGGTGTGGAGGGTATTTCTTGATGCAGCAAACTGCAAATAAAACCCAAACCCACCCCACTGCTGTGGGATCTGAGGTGTGGGGTTTTTTTTTTTTTGGTTTTTTTTTTTCAGCAAACATGTGTAACCTGAAGTATTTGGAATAGAAAAAGCTTGCTAGACCCTTCCTAATTCTCACCTTGGAACTCAAAAAAGGTGCTGCTCTGAGTGATATCAAAACAGCTTCTTTGCTCACTATGCAAACCCGTACAGGCAGTCTGTGTTTCTCTTGAAGCACGGGTTTATCTGTAGAGATAATCAAAAGCCTGCATCATCCTCAAATAAGGGCTGTTTCTAATATCTCTCACCCTGATTCCTGGGATTTTCAGCAAAGGGACATCCCCTTTAAACCTGCATTTCTGCCTCCTATCTTTTCTCTTTGAAGCCCAGAGGGTTGGCTGGCCTTTGAATAGATGAGGATGAGAACACAGCAGTGGGAGGTCCATGTCTTGCTCATAAACCTTGGGCAGAAAATCGGCTCCGACAAGTGGGGACAGGTAGCAGCGTCTTCCCCCTTATCAAACAGCCCAGCAGAGCAGACACATTCCTGCAGGAGCCCCGGTGGGGTGGAAGGTGGGGCCCCCTGAGTGTGCCTTGTACTCTGCCGTCCTGCTTCACCCTGGGGGCTGCGAGCCACTGACTTGGTGTAGAACTGTCAGTGTTGTTTCTGTGCGAAACACGCTGTTCTCTCATTGTCCCTGCCCCCTGGGTGCTGCTTTTGATGTGTTCTTTGGCTTTCTCTTCCTTCAGAAGGAGCCAGAGAAAATGCTTCTCTGTGGTTCCAGTGCTTGGGGACTGTTGGAGGTGCCATGTCATGCCTTTGCAGAGTATTATATTGCATGGCTTGGTACGGCCCAGCCTTTTCCTGGGGAAAAGCTTTCCCCAGGCCTCCTACTAAAATCTCCCTCCCTCTTGTGTAAAGCAATCATCATTAACTCTAATTGGGCAGCTTTGGGGTTAAGTCTACAAAGATTGCCTGGGTTTGGTAAATCCTCTGCCACTGCAAAGCAGATAATGCTAAACAAAAGATTGCCTTGATTAGATTAAAGTTGGCAAATTCATTGCCCTAATCATCATATTGCCCCTCGTGTGGCTATTCAGGAATACATCACCGTAACTTACTTGAAGTAATTGAATATAATTGTCTTTTTAACTCCTATGTGTAAAACATCCATCTTTGTTAACAGCTTGTGTTGCTGTCCCGCTGCCAGCTCACAGTCCTCTTCTGGAGGGGTGGGAACAAGAAGCAGAGCCAGGCTGACGTTTATGAATTGGTAGTTGATTGCCTATAAAACCATTCATTATTTCTGACCAAGCACCTGGAAGAGAATGAAAATGAACAGCACCAGCCACTGGAGCCCTTAGGCTTGGCTGGTGCTCCCAGGCAGGGAAGCAGAGGGGAAGTCACGAAGGGGAATGTTGCAAAGGGATGTCAGAAAAACCAACCTTGGCCCTTGCCCTTAGTGGCAGCAAAGCACAGGGCACATGGTGGGGTTGGAACTGGGGGTGTGAAACAGATACCCAAGGCAAAGGTACTGCTGAGCTTCCCATGGGCCAAATAGATTGAAATGCTAAAAACAAAACAAGTGTGGGAAGGAGGAAGTTCATGGAAATTTTTCTCCCATTAATAATCAGAAGTGTTAGGAGGGAGAAGTTCTCTTCAGATGTCAATTTTATACCAACAGATAGGTAGGAAAGGAGGCCAAGCAGCAAACACCCTGTGTTTTCCATTTCCCAGCTCTCCTGAGTGACAAGGAGAGACTCTTTTAGCACAGAAATTTCCACTGTTATCTCAGCAATCAATCATGTAGAAATACATAGGTACAAAATAAAACATGGCCTGGCTTTTAAGATACTCAGTTTTACCTGTTTTTAGTAGTTTCATCATTATTAATAAATTAATTTGCTCTAGGGAACAGGCCAAAGGATTAGGGTGACTCTCCAAATCATTGGAACTCAGCTGCAGTGGCCAATACAGTTTCAGCCCATGTCAGCTCTCACTTTCCTGCACTCTAGGGATTAACTCAGCCCCAGACCTGTCCATTAGAGGCAGAGTGACCACCCTGTTTTGGGAGGTTGCTAATCTTTACCTATAGGGATGCCAGCAGCGCTTGGGGTTGATCCCAGGACCACAGAAGTTTTCTTGCTCTTTTTGGTTTATTTGTACAGCATAAGTATGGGGTGAGCAGTGCAGGAAGCCCAGCCTAGGGGCTCAGGCTGGAAGAGATGTTTGTGTTGTCTGCCACTGGATGTCTGTGCAGGGACAGTTGATTTTGTGACCATGCTTTGTATGTGATGATGTAAAAGCTCAGCTCCCTCTGGTCCCACAGCAGCCATAGGTTGTGGCAGCAGCTGTGGCCAGGGAACAGCAGTTGTCCCCAGGGAGGAGGACAGCAGCTGTAGGTGTCAGCCAGCCTAGGCTGGAGTTTGAGCTGAGCATGGTTTGGTGAGACCAGGGCCTTTACTGTGCTGTGTGAGCAGGGGACGGGCTGTGACAGCTGAACTCTGGTGTATTTTTGATCTGGAAAAACACTAATTGCCTCTTAAAACGAAGACTCCCTTAAAGTGTCCTTATGTAACAGATCGTCCCTACCCAGGACAGTTAAAGGGTGAATATTCCTCCTGCAAAAGCAAATCCTGAAGGATCCAAGTTCATTCTCTCCCTGAGCTGCTTTTGGGAGAGGAGGGGAGGGGAGCAGAAGTGGGGGACGTGGTTAACAGTTGCTCTACTGTGTCCTGACATTAGGCAAGTTGCAAAAATGCTCCCAGTGTATCAGGTAGTGTGAGGTGCCAGCCCTTTGCTGGAGCCCAGAGAGCAAGTCTGCTGCGGAGCCTTAAATACTTTCCACACCGACTACCTTAGCTTAACGCCTTTCAGCAGAGTTGGCAGGAGGGTTGTTTTTGTGTAGTCTCTCACCTCTCCCAGCAGCCTGGCTGACGCGCCTGTGCCGCACTGTGCTCAGGGATTGAGCGTTGCAATGGGAGTAGGAGCCACAGATCCTCTCACTGATATGCCGGGAAAGACGTATATGAGGATTACACGCAGGCTTTGCGCGACGGACCCGAGCAGAGCACAGCCCCACCGGACACAGTCGGCATAGCTCTGGTGCAGCTGGAGTCACAGATGCAAAAGGCTGAATTTTAAGTCTTTCGTAGAAAAAGAGTTTGGCATTTCTGAAGTTTGCTGAGCGACAGCGAGAGACTTGGCCCAAGCCTTGACACTTTGGTTTTGGATGGTGCTTCCCCAGTCTCCAGAGAGATGGTACCTGTCGCAGAGGCAAGTTGCAGTGAAATACTGAGCACCGGCTGGGTTTTGAATTGCTCACTTAGGAGGTTAGATTTGTTTTCTTTTTTGTCTCCAGTTAGACAGAAAGGCCAAGAAGACAGAGAAAGGATGGTAAAACCTGCAACAATACTAGTATTTTTTAATGAAGAACTTCTGACTGTTTGTAAGGGCAGAGCAAGACCAGCCTTTTATCTTTAAGCTGGTTGCTGCCGCCGATGTAGAAAGGGGCATCTTTACGCGGAGCCTTGTCGGAGGGTGACTATCCGGGACTGCTGTTGCGGTTGTGCGGTATTGCTGTCGAAGCTCTGCTAATTCTATTTCTTTAACTTCTGTAATTTTAGCAGGAAAGGCCCAGGTGGCCAGGCAGCGTTGTCGGGGGTGGTGAGGAGAAATAACCTGATGAATTTTCCATCAGCTCAACTCACTCAAATATTCTCGCCGTTAACTTTTGGGGTCAATAATAAATATTAAAACCTGTAGATTTAATAAGTCAATGTAGGTGTTCGCTGCCTTTTGAGACCACTTTATCTTTCCATCAAAGATGAAACAAGCTTCTCAAATGAATAAAAAATAGGGCCTCAAGTGATTACAAGTGAGAGCAATTTGAGCTTTTCTCTCAGAACCTGGCAGTAGGCACTTCTGAGCCTCTTCTGACTGCCTAGACATTCTGCTTTAGCGCTGCTCTTGCTGTTATATTTTTAGGTAAATATTTCCAACCTGTGTGTACAGACCTTCAGGAACAGTGTTTGCTGCCAATCCAGGCTTGAGGGACGATGCAGGTCTGGATCCCACCAGGCTCTGTTGAGTCTGATTTGCGTTGCAAGTCTAGTTTTCCTTGGTGCTTGCTATAATCTCCTCAAGTTCAAAGAGCGCTTGGCTGCTTGTCTTTGTCAAAAACCCTGTTGGAGATCTTTTATGTCGAAGATGTAGGATTTTTCCGCATGACTTTGATTATTTATTCATTCCACTTCTCTGGTGTATGATAGAGCTGATATCATGAAGACCCCTTGTCTTGCACTGCTCTTGCTCTGAAATTCATGGAGATTTAGTGCCTTTGAAATTGTTTTAAAAGGGAAGGAAAAGTTTTTGAAGTCCCTTTTTTTTCTTCTATTCCCCATAACAGTGCCGCAGCACATTTTTCCGGCCTTCCATGCTCCTTTGCCAATTGACATGCGCCACCAGGAAGGACGATACCATTACGAGCCTCACTCTATCCACGCTATCCACGGGTAAGTCTTACACCTCCACTCCCGTGCCTTGCTAAAATGTCAGCCACTTGCAGTATTCCTAAAGTCCCTGGGACTCACTGTCCTTCTGGCAAGCTGGCCCTACTGGCCACCCTCCACCTCATTGTCCCCATCCAGTAACAACGCTGACCTCCCTGGCAGGAGGGCTTTACAGCTCTGTTGAGCCTATAGAAGTGCCCTATAGCAGCAGGATGGGAATATAAGGCTTCTTTGTCATTATTCAGCTCAGGTCCCAGGAAACAGTCTTGACTTGTGTTTTTGCACCTGCCGTTTCTCACGTCGTGCCTTGTCTGGGTCGTTTCTGTCACCATCTTGGAAAAGACCCAGCACTGCTCCCTCTCTTTGGAGACCGTGTGTACTGTTCCTCCCTGACTGCCAGTTGTGGGGATGGTGGTAAAAGGCTGCCGGGAATGCCGTAATTCAGTTTGATTTCACTGGACAGCAGCCCGCATGGGCCGGTGGCGTTGTCTAAAAGCAGTAATAAGTCAGGTATACATGGGGGTGTCAGTGTCCACCCTGGAGGGCCAGGAGTCTTGGTTTTGGTGGTCGCCTTCTCACAAAAGCCTCTTCTCCCTGAGGCAGCTGATTGGCAGTGAGCACAGAGACTAGTCAGGGGCTGCACCTTGAGAGGGGGTTCGTGGTTAATCTCTTCCTCCAAGACAGGACAGCTCAATAGTTCTTGATGTCTTGAGGGAGATGTTCACAGAGGGATCTGTTTTCACCTCCTGTAAGCTTTGATGAGGGCAAGAAAAATGGAGTCAGCGGGGATGTGAACAGGGATTCTAGTGACCGTGGGGCTGGAAGTGTTTCTTCTATTCCCAGACATGCACCTTTCTCACGAGAGGTGAGGAGCAGTGTGATGGGGTTGACAGTCCCATGGCCATCCCAAAATCCTTCAGCCTGCAGCTGTAACACAGGGCTCAGACACTGGCTGAGGAACAGGTCCCAGAGCACTCGGTGTAGGGGAACCACTAACGGCCAGAATCATTTTGCAAGAAGAGCAAGGAAGGAACAACTAGGGCTCATCACTTAAAAAACTCCCATCTGATCCCCAGGAGTCCTGTTGCAGCCTTCATGTCTGGACAAAGGCTGTGCTCACCCAGCTTTGCAGGGGCTGTTTGTGGAGTTGTGCTACTTCTGGATAGGTGTGAGCAGGGGACAGACCCTGGGAAGCAAGTAATGCAGACAGCAGCAACCAGATCTGTGGAGCCCCACAACTACCACAGCTTTATTCTGCTTCCAAAATACTGTAAGAAATAGATGATAGGGCATTCCCCTGAATCCTACAGAAGACAAGTCATTGTCTTTTTGGCTGACAGTCAGTTTGACTGGATGTTTAAAGAGGCACAGCAGCTTCTTCCATGCTGTGTGCAAAGGGGAAATGACAAAGCAGGTTGCTAACGTGGGAACAGGGAGGGATTAGGGAGGCTGCATGAAATAGTTCTGGTCTTTCATGCAAAAATTGTAGAAAAAAAGACAGAATAATAACTTATAAGTCGGAGCTCTGGCTCATGAAGCACGTACGGAAGAGGGTGATATTCAAAACAGTGGTTAGAAGGGAGGCTGGCAGATGTTCTTATGTTTGTCACACAGTTTGTGTGCCCCACTCGGTGCTCCCCTTCCATCCTCACAAGGAGGTTTAGGGGCATTGCACATGCCCTGGTGCTCCACAACATTTTCTGTGGTGGGGTCATGAGGCAAGGTTTTCTGCAAAATGCAACAGAGCTCGCTGCTGATGCACCCTATGAATCAAATCCCCAGTAATCCCAGTATTTTTTCATATTGGCATTGTCCAGCTGATCAACCCTGGCCAAGTGCACAACGCTGGCAGATGACGTTTCAGTTCATTTGCACCACTAATAATAATCTACTGTGTTAGCAGTTACCACATTTGTCTATTCGTGGACCAAGCATGTCCTGCTTAGTATTTGGGTAGAGTTGTTGGCAAATACCTGTTGCATTTTTTCTTTGGGATTCCTCTCGTTCCCAGCAGCTCCTCTCACAAAACCAACTTGCAAGCTATTGGAGAGAAAACTTGGTTGCGGGTCTTAAAGAGGAAACAGTCCTCTTTGAAATTATCTGGGCAGTGCACTGAAAGGTGCCTCTGTGGCCGGAGAAGCACCAAAGCTGAGCAGCCAAGTGCTTCTTGGCTGTGGCAATTTCTTAGGGTCGAGGGAATGCCACTTCAGTTTGGCTGTTTGTCAAGTACCCTGCACTGTGGCACAACCACACTGGGAAAATTCTCTGCAGCTGTGGTCTCTCAGTAATTCTTCCTCTTCAAATTTTATCTGCCAGCACCTTAAAATCATGTCTTGCCATTTACTCCTCTTATTTTTTATTCTACTTCTCTTTTGTCTTTCTTCTCTCTCCTCCAGTCTCTGCTCTGGAGGTCACAATGCAGCACTCACCCTCCTCACTGGAGGATGTCCAGTGTAAAATCACCCAGACATGGTGGTAGACCAGGGCTAGAACATACTTGGTGGTTGCATGGCTCTTGTTCAATACACTGGCTGGACTCTGTGGGCACAGATGAGCTTCTAGAAGTTTGTACTCTATCCTGGTGGTGCAGAAATCAATCCTTCTTGTTTCAAAAGTAAACAACCCGTAAAAAAAACCCCAAGGGCGTGTACATATTTTCACTCTAGAAAATTATGGCAAATGTTTGGAAGAAAAATTGCGTCACTGAGTTTTGGCTTTATGATTAATGTGATCGGTGCCTGACAGAGGGCCCCCAATTCATCAAGTCTATAGTCTACCTGTCTGCTGTCTTGACGTTACCAAATTTGTCTAATTATTTGAACATTGCGCGGCAAATTAAGTGCAGTCTCATTTGTTGCTAACTATGGGGTCTTATTATCTGCCTGCTGTATTATGTCAAAGGTTCGTTTCCTGATTGCTCGATGTGACCTGGCAGTGCATTCCCCTTCATCACCGTTTGCATTTGGCCTAATGAGAACATACATTATTTTATCTCAACTGGAGAGAACGTCTCTGCAAGGCTCTCTTGAGCAGAACCACCTTTGCTTGGGAACACAGATGGGAATGTGAAAAACTTGGGTAAACAAGGACCCCCAAGCCAAGACAGACCTGAAAGACTTGCTGTTTCTCCTCAGTGTTGTCATTCTTTGTGTCTTGGGTGATTTTCTTGTTAAGCAATGTGACAAATAATTTTCAGGACTTGAGTCTTCATCTAAATCACTGAGAATTTATTATATATGTCCAGAAGCATATTATGTTGGAGTTTCTTTGAAGTATACTTTTAGAGATTGTTTTGGTGTTTCTCCAGTCATTAGGACAATCCACTTTTTTGTACAAGAGCAGTTGGTTTTACTTATTTGGTGCTGAATTTTTTTGACATCTTTAATATTTGGACTTTTCTTCTTGGCGTTAGCAACAATTTGACAGAATTGTGGTGCTCTTTTTGGCTTGTCTAGAAAAATGAAGTATTTCATTCAGATGATCCTTGAGCTCTGTGCAGTGCAAACCAACTGGAGTATTGTGGATTCAGGATATTGTCCTGGATTGCAATGATTGTGTGCCTTTGGTAATATGGAGGTTAGAAGGAGAGGCAGGATTGGAGCCCAGTGGATAGTGTAAAGGATGCAATGCAGAATGGAGTGAAATGGAATATGGGATGAAAGCTATTCCAGGAATGTAGAACTGGAGCAGAATGAATAGAATAAATTGTATTGGTGCATATAAATTGTATGAGCCAACACTTCTGCAACATAACATTCATTTAACAGTATAGTACTACAATACTCAAAGGCTAAGAAAAGACAGGGAAATAAATTCGGATCTTCTGCATTATTCTGGAAATACCGGATCAAATTAGAGAGCCACATACTGTTTTTCCCTGTGATCCTTTCTTTCAGAGCACAGGATGGCCCAGGCTCTGTGGAAGAGCAGTGGTGGGTCGTACGTGCATTTTCTGCATGCAGCTTTTATTGATTTGTGAGAATTTCACTCTTCACCGTTGGTTGTAGGTCAGCACTATTTGGGCAAAAGTCATCAGCCAGGTGTGTGCAGGCTCAAAGCTGAACCAGAGAAATTCACTTATAACTTAATACAGGTCCTTTTCTAACAAAAGGGGTATTTTGTATTTTAGTGAACTTCTTCACAAATACCTAATCCAGTGGGGCCTGCTCTCTGCTTTAAACTAAGGGAACAGCATCAGCTTTGCAACACCAAGCCCTTGACTCCAGAGGAAAGTTGCTGGCAGATATGGGAGGTGATTACACGCTTACCTTTTATTATTATTATTATTATTTCTGTTAAAATCACAACAAAAATAACTAAAAATTCCTTAGCTAAGCTTAAAAGTCTTTGCCAATGCAAGACCCTTCGGGGCTAACCCTAGTAAACAGTGTGCCTAGGCTTGACTCAGCAAGAAGCTTTTTAACAGTAGCTCCTAAACTGTGGTTGAAACCCATCAGGCATTGTGCACTGTAAGAAACAAAAGCAGCCTTGTTTTTCTACCAACATCCTGGTGGTGTTTTAGGATGCAGTTCTGACATTATTTATTAACAAGATACTGTTGTTGCTCTTCTGTGCACACATAAAAATAGTAAAAAATCCCAAACCCTTAGCTGGCAATCACAAATTCCGCAGTTTTCATTAGAACTGACTTGTCCCAAAGACCTAAACATAGAGATGACTCCATCTCCATGATAATGTGGAGTTTTCCTTAATTTCCCTCTGGTAAGGATTTTATCTCATTTAATCAAGGGTATTTCTCCATTTCCCTGAAATCTTAATGTATTATTACAGATTTTTCCTGATATCCAGCCTACACTTTTTTCTTTATCTGATTCTATTACCCCTCCCCGTTGAAGTTTGTTTCCTTCTTATTGTGTTAAAAATTACAGAATACCTTTTCAGGACCAGATTAAATGTTCCTGAGCTGTTTAGGCAGGGTGATTCACAGGCAGAGGAGTTGACTGTTAAACTTTTCATCATAAAAAGGCTATGTCTCAAGTGTTTACAAATATGCCAGATTTAATGTCAAACCCAAAATTTTCCATGTTGAATATCTGTTCCAATCTGGTTCTCTTTTTCCTTTGTTGTTTTTTTGTGGGATTCAGCCAAGGGAGGCCAAGTGGGGTTAAGGGAAAATATGTTGTTTAGCCATACAAAAAATAATCATCATCATCATCTTATAACTGCTTTTAGAAACACCAGTGTCTTTTGCTTTAGAGTTGGAATTTGTTATTGTCACAGATGTGCCTTTTACTGTTCCCGTTCTATAAAAACACACACAAAGTCCCATCAATTTTGCCAGATAGGAATCCTTTGAAAAGTCTTGCTTCCAATACACGCGCTGAAGGGGTGTCAGAGTTTTGAAGTGAAATTTTCTGTGTGCCCTGACCATGCTTCAGCTGAACCTTGCCAGGGCTTACCTGACAGCGCTCCCCATTCTGTGCTGAGGCCTCTCTGCCATCCTTTATTCCCAGGGGGATTCCTGATTCCATAGAGGAGGGGAAGGGTTTGCAGTGCCTGCTCTTGAAGCTGCCTTTGTGCATTATTGGACACACATAAAGTGCCTTCAGTTACCCTCCGTGGGGCACGGCTGCCCCGGGGCTGCAGCTGGGATCCCATCAGGCACTTCGGGATGGGACCCCTGGCAATGGTCATTCCTGCAGCAAGGATGCTGCTCGGCTGAGCCACGGAACGTACATACCAATAAAACCTCTGTGTTTTCATATTTACTTTGCTACTGGAGTAGAAAATCTTTGGCAGGTCGTGATTGATGGTACTGTGCTGCTTAGGAGACGGAGCGAGCTCCCTCCGGAGTCAAAGCAAACAGCTGCTCAGAGAGGCCTTCTTATGTGTTTTGCAAAGTTTTACGACTTTCACCAAATAGATACATTGCTCATTTGGGAAACAGGTTTGGGGGCTCCCACAGCCAATTTATTCTGTCCCCTTCTTTCCCACATGCTTCTTTCATTTATTTAAGAAAATCAGAATGTGTAAGTTTTCAATGGTTTGCAAGGGCTGGTCCTCTCCCGAAGGCTGGTTCAAACCTCTCCCTGGTCTGTAATTAGCAGGAGTCTGTTGCTTTGAGGTGGCTCTTTGGTAACCTAGAGGAGGTGATCTGGGGAACTGTCAGTTCCAGGCTTAATATTGATGGTCACTTGATCCATCTCCAAGAGACCACAGACGAAATGCTAGGCTTCTGCTGTCATGTTCTGGGAGCTGGAAAAATTATTTTAATTCTATCTATGCTTTATTTTCCTCATCTCTAAAATGCTGTCAGAGTAATACTCACCCTTTTGATATCTTGAGAGCTAAGAAAAAGACTCCTTTGTCTTCTGAGATTGGTCTTGTAGCCCATTTTGAGGAAACAGGGAAGAGGTACACAGCGCAACCTGCCTGTGCAGAAACTGAGAGAATACATGCCTAACAACCTATGGCCTCAGTGGGGGAACACGCTGATCAGGTCTTTGGAAAATGGGGAAGGTGTAATCCAAAACACTGATCAGGGCTAATATGTTTCTCTAGGCTTTTCCAGTCTCATAAACTGTTCTGCAAAAAAACAAACCAAAACAAACCAAAAAGCAAACAAACAAACAAAACCAAAACCAACGAAATACAAACCTCCACAGCTTTCTCTTTTGAATCTTGTTAAAGATTTTCAAGCATATTCCATTATGAGAGAGATTTACACATCTGTGCTGTTCTTTAAATTCAGGATAGTTTTGTCATGTGTGTTTAGTTAAATAGCCTTCAGAATAGTTAAATAGCCTTTGAATAACTGAAACCTAAATTCCAGAGGGACCTGAAGGGGAGTGGTTTCAGACTCAGTAAATTATGCAATGAAGTGCAGGTTAGACTTGGAAACATTTGGACTGGATCTCCGTTTGCTGAATGCTGTCACATCGGGCTGGGTTGAGGGGCCTGGGTGTGCTCAGATGGACTCATGCCCATTTGCATTTAGTGAAGATCTGGGCCACTCAGTTGCTGGTGCTGTGAAAAACTCCACCTTTAATTTAGCTTAATCACCGCCAGAAGTGTAAAAATGGCTAAGAGGTTTTAGTACTGAGAACAAAAGCATGATCTTTGTGGTCTTTTATGTAAACCTCTGGCATGTGTTCATTTAATATGATGTCACTCTGTAATCCACCATTGCTTTTAAATGTCATTCTCAGAGCTTCATGTCAGCAGTCTTAAGTGATAATCCCTTTGCTTACCTCACTTTATAGTAGATTAAAAGTGACTTCATGCTTCCACCTTATCTGCTGTTAAGCTTGTGCTTTAGGAAAAAAATTTTTTTGAACTCTCTTCTCCTGCTGCTTTCTAAAGAGTTTCTAAACAGAGAGTGTGTCTTTCAGAAGCTATCTCAATAGGATTGCCCATTCTCCACTGCTTTCAGCATCTGCAAAAATGGATAAATGTTCAGTGCCAACTTCCTGCCCTTTTAAACTCCAGTGTTCTGAATTTGTTTCTCAAGTTTTCTCTCAGCTAAATGGGGAGCAATGCCCTTCCTGGCCTTTTCTTTTTCTTAATCCTAAATAAGTCACCTCTCACCAGCTTCTTGCAGTCACGAAGACAAGAGATGCTGAGACCTGTTGCCATGTTCTGCTCCTCTGTAGCACTTTCTCTTGTACTGCACAGGGGTCTGTGGGTTCCCTCTTGTATCTCCTGGTCTTGTGTCTCCGGGTTGAATTTTTACTCTATCCTGTAGCAAATCCTTTCTCAGTATATAAAGCTCTCCATGCAGTTCACCTTTCTGGTCCACCCTCCTTTTTTTCTCTCCCTGAATTTCACCCTCCTGCTGCTAGCACACCTCCTTGTGTAACACGTCCCTCCAGATATTTGCTGCATGTTGTCATATCCTCCTCCCTGCTCTAATGAACTGGCCAGGCTGCAGCCTGCAGCATATAGTCAAATATCAATCCATTCAGCCTCCTCATTTTCACTGTGTTTCTCTGAAATCCTTCCAGTGTGTGTGAAGATAAATGGACAAAACGCATCCATCCCATTGGCTTGTGGAATGAAGCCTGCGGCACATCACTTTTCAGGTGCAGCTTAATCTAGATTCCCAGCTACCAGTGGCCGTGGGGAGCAAATTACACAGGGTGCTGAGAAATAGAAATTAATGGCAGGAATCCTGGCTTGTGATACTGGAAGAAAAATGTAGGATTTTTAATGTCCATACAGAGCGGAAATTTTCAAATCTCATCCAAAAGTTCCCCCCACGCAGCAAAGAGCAGGGAAGTCAATTTACCCTGGATGGATGAAGGACTGAGTCAATTCTGCTGGGATTAGAACATGTGGTTTGAGGGATCCTAGGTATTTTGGTTCTGATTCTTGGACCACCCAGATGGCTGGGGGAAAGTTAAAAAAAAAATACCAGCGGGAAAAGGACCCTATTTTGGCAGAAGTGTGGATCTGGATACTCCTGTGTGCAACGGACACTGTGCATGCACATCTGCACAAACCAAAGGGCAGAACTGGGTGCTGTTACTCTGGCAAATCTCAGATCTGCACATCACTCCCGCGGGAGTGCGTGTGTTTTAGCGGGCTTTCTAAATCCCTGGCTCTGACACTAAACCACATAAGTATGTTTTTCTTCTGTGTGCCAGACCATTTTGAGAATTTGTGATTTTACACAATTTTCTGCCTTGGAGACTCTTGATTCCTGTTCTTTTATGTTTCACCATTGATATTAAATAGACAGCTAACAGCTAAAATTTAGAGCATTTCTCAAGGGTCAAGCTTTTAAAAGTGCCTGTGTTATTTCAGATCATAAATCCCAGTGTACTGGGTCTGGCTAACAGTTTGAAAGTGGGTGTTGTGGATTTCAAAATAGTGTTGACTCTTAGGACTGGCTTGTCAAGTGCTGGTAATGCAAAGGCTCAATGGATTTTTCAAACAAGCTGGATCCTATTTAAGGTCAAACTACTCCAACCTCTATTGAAACTCAGGACATTAAAGCCATTTCTAGTAAAGGAGTTAAGTACCTAAAAATTCATAAAGTGGCTGGAGTGGAGTTAAGAAACACAGACATGTTAATGAGGTGGGTTGTGCATACTTGGAGCCCAGTGTACATGCCCAGGCCATGCAACTCCTGCAGAATCAACAGAGATGTTTTCTGCCCTGTCTCCTCTCTGTTGCAGAAGCATGCTCATGGCAAATCTCATGGGAGGATGTACTATGGAAAAAACATATTCAAGGTTTAGATGATATCAGTTGGCCAGGCTCCACTTCAAGAGCAAGTTTACTGCATTCCCTGCTCTCACTTTATTGGTGTGTGTGGGATTGGGTTTTCATATAATTGATCGTGGTAGCTGATAGTGAACCAGGAGAATGTGAGCCTTTTGATGATTCTTTTTAAGTAGATACTTGTCAGAGGTGGGAGTGCCTTAGAGCTGTCCTTTTCCACCCCCTGGGCAGCAGAAGGACCTCTACCATGGTTTTCCTGCTGCTGAGCACATGCTGTTAGATTAAATGTGAGAATTAGGGTCCACCACCACCTCCTGCCCTTTCTCTGGCTGCAGTGGTGTGCCAGTGTTTCTTTAGCACAGGTGGGGTCTCCTCACAGCAGAGGTATTTCTTCCTACACAACTCATTTTATCTCTCTCTTACACCTCTCCCTACTCTGCACACATGAGCCAGTCACTTATAACAGCACCTGGGTGCAGTTAGGCAAGACTGAAAAGATGTTTGGACTGTATAAAATGCATTCATTTGCATTTACGTTCAGTTTTTTGCGTTTAAATCTCTAAGAGAAATAAATATGTGCTCTTAAATCCTGTAAAGGCCCTTGAAATACTTTCATTTTGATCCTGTGAAAGCATTCTGGAGAAGAATTTGTCTTATTCCTCTCCTCCTCTTGCCTCTTCACAAGAGGCTTTCCTAGCTTTGTTATGGAGCTACTTACAGGGCTTTTGATTTGCTAGCCAGCTGCTGGACATGGTACCTGCTGGTTGAATGCTTCAGCAGAAAGCCTCTTAAGATCCTGGAAAGAAACCACACATCTCAAAGTACCACTGGTAGAGGAAGTCTATCAGTGTGTGCTTATTACATTAAAACTAGGAAAGTTTCAAGCTTAAAGCTGCATTAGGGTAAATATCCCAGTGTCTGCTCCCTAGGAAGACCAAATTTTCAAGGAATTAGCAGTGTTTGATGTGCTGCTTTGAGTAACTGATAACCACACAGGTCAGATTGTGTTGGTCCTGTTGATTGGAAAAGACTTTCAAGGAGCCAATGATGTTTTCAGTTTTCTGGCCTCTGAAATGAGGCCTTTGCTGCTGTTTTACCCTGATTACAAGGCACACATTTTGTGATGACATCTTTTGGGGATCAGGGTACAGCATGAGAGTTGGTAGGGTGAATAATTCTGTAGATCAGCTGGAAGGATTTTGCAGTTGGTTCCCAGGAGAGAAATCATATAGAAGTTCTTTCTAGTTTGCTCTTTTTTCTTAGTCCTCCACCCCAACTGATTCTCTGTAAGAAGTATTGCAAGCAACTGATGGACAGTGAAGTTTTTTATCTAGTATGTTTTAAAGCTTCAATAGTTACTACCTGCTTGTATATTATTTCCAATAGAAGTCTCTAAACAGAGAAAAAGTCGTAGTGAAACCGGTGTCAGCAGACCCCAAACCACTTTATTCACTTGACAAAATAGTAGACTTCCAAAGTCAAATAGATTTCTATCCATCTTTGGAAAAGAAATTGTACACAAACATATAACCGAACCACTTTTCAGGTTAGGTCAGAGAAATTCAAACCTTCACTCAGGACATGAGATGACTAGAATGTAAGAGACTAAAATGGAATTGGGCCAGCTTTAGATATTTTAGAAGTCATGTCTTTTAAAGGTTCCAGAGGATCTTTACAGAGGACAAATACACTGGACTTTTGGGCTTTAGTGGTTAGCAATGAAAACTGCTTCATATTCCTCACCGGAGCATCATCATGTGGCATTGCCTAGTGAGTCAGAGAGAAAGGCATTCTCCCATCAACACCACTTCCTCCGTGTCCTGGGATTGTCTGCTCAAGGCTTGACTAGGTCTTGACCTCTCTTGGCATGCAAGATCTAAACCTGGTATGACTCCAGACTTCCCTCTACCACGTCTGGTTTGAATCCTGTCAGTGCCTGGATGAGTGTTACCACAAGAATAAGAATCTCTTCAAAGAGTTGTTTGTTTGTTTGTTTGTTTAAGAGAGGGCTTCTGCCAAATGTGAAGAAGGTAGGAGCTCTGTGAGCTTTAACTTCTTTCCCTTCAAGTCCTGATGTGCTGCTGGAGCTCAGGATTCTGTCAACCTGGTTTCTTCCTTGCTTGATCTCTGCAGAGCAGGGTTTGCATTTCTGGTGAATTATGTGACGGTTTCTGATAAGGATGGATGGTGAGCAGAGACTTGGGTTTGATTTCTGTGCAGATGTCACATTGCTTCAGGTATGTCACTCTGGTGCAGCATATTGGATGAGTGACCTTTCCCAGGATGACTCAGCGAGTAAATGACACAAATTGAAGGACAGAAGATTCCTTAGGGTGCCTTGTGCTGAAGAGTGACAGGTTGTGCTCTCTCCCAAAGTCTTGCACTGGATGCAGTGGTTTCCTATTCCTTCGTTTGGTTTTTGGCGACACTGCCAAACTGGACTTTCTCCAGGATCTGGTTTCTGTGATTGACTTCATTACTTTGTGTTTCATAAACCCAACCTTTCCAGCTCTGTGTTCATTGGTGCTTTTCTCCCAGGCAGGGCAATTTTGTGGTTCACACATTCACCAGCAAAATTGCTGCGATCTATGAACTTGCAGTGCGGTAAGGATTTGTGTGTACATGTGGGTGGTGTGTGGCGTCTTCCTTACTTAGCAGTATAAGGTCTCAATCTAGTGTCCTCCTCCTGTTACCATCCTCAGTAAGTGAAAGCTGGACTGAAAGTAATCTCCTGCCCTACAGTGCACATGGTCTGCACTCCTCAGTCACATCTGAGATTCAGTTGAAAGAGCCAGTGGTGTCCAGGAGAAAATCTTTGATTAAAATGGAACTGTAGACTTTTAGAAGCTGTTTTTGAAGGCTGAAGGTCGAAGGTAGACATGGTGCAGCCAGACAATCTGGCATCTTGGGAGAAGTTATAAGAGTTTGACAAGTATGCCTGTAAAAATCCAGGGGTATAATAGCCTGAGCTGCATTTATTCTTAATTTTTGTCTTGTCAAACTTTTGTCCTCCTTTACTGAACAAGAGAATAAGAGTTTTTGTGTGGGACTTTTGTAATTAAAAGTTTATCTCCTACCAATAGGTCCTTACAACTTCTTGCACTTGCTCTGTCCCTCAGATACTCTATGACTGATCTTAGAAAATTGTACCTTTTTTTCATTGGCGAGAAACTCTTTTGTAGTAGGCATGAATGGTTGTATTAATCCTTATGCTTTTCATGAGTACCAAATGTGTACTGCATGCTGGGTAAGAGTAATTATATTGCCATTAGATTATGAACAGCTTTCCTGTGCTGTGATGTGATGTGCACAAAGGGAATTGTGAATATTGGCAGTTCAGATCTGGATAGTTGAATTTCCTTGGTTACCAATAACACTCTAGATTATTTAAACCATAAAGTATTTTTTAAATCCACGCTATTTTCACCTGTTACATCCTTTGCTTATTTAAACAAATCAAGCAGCTGATACAACTAAATAAAAAAGCCCCAAAACATGCAAGTGCAGGATCAAGATAGGAGAATTTCTTATTGAAGTCCCGTCTACAGCCTTTTCATACAATGAAGGTATGTAAGAGCTTGCACCCCACTCTGAAATCAACTTGAGCTGCAAGTGATACTTGGTGGTGCAAAAAGGGAACTGATGAGACTTTCAAAAGCTTCTACCACATGGAAAAACCTCACTACTGGGATTTCAGCATAGCTTTGATTGCCAGGCTTGGTTTGATTGCCACTGAGTTGTCTAAAATGAGTAAAAAAATCCAGTGCACCTGAGCAGTTCTGATTTCTCACTTCCAGACCACCGTACAATGGCCCTGTGTTTGCCTTTTCCAAAACCAGAGAGAAATGTTTAAATAACATTTTGTGCTGAATTATTAAAACTGATGCAAATGTTTTCATTAAAATTTGAGTATGTTTAATATCCCTTCTCTTGAATTTTAAATAGAACCAATAGTTGGTGACTTAATTGCCCAGCAATATCTCTTTTTTAGATTTTTGCCTTGTATTAATAAAATGAATGTATTTACATAGTTCCAACCTAAGCACATCTCGTTTCACTGACTAATTGCCTCATTTAAAGGGCACACAATGTTAACACCTTTTGGCTTGCCTGAGACTTTACATCATGCTACAAGCTGAATCCCATAGTGAACTTTATCCTATGCAAAAGATAAATCATGTTCTCTTATCCTTCAAAAAAAAAAAAAAGAAAAAAAAAACCCTTCACAACTCTCTGGTCATTTTAAACTATCCCCAGGTTGTGTTCAGACTACTTGGAGTGTCATCTCAGACAGAGTTGGGCTGCTGTTGTGGAAAGCCGTAGTTGTAGCCTGTGAGTTGACCACCTGCAGTTGCCCATACAGCCATCTCTTCCTTGGCTCTGAATAGTTTGAGTGTGCACAAACAGGCCTGGGGGTCTCATCCCTCTCACCACTTAAATGCCTCATAAGCTGGTGTTTGGTGAGGTGCAGGAAAGGTGATTTTTGAGGTTGTGGAGCGGTGAGGATCCTCCTGCTTCTGCCCCTGGATCAGCAGTACAGGAGGCACCAGAGCTGCTAGTGCGACAAGGATGTCTGGGGCCTTTGCCAGCACTGATGCTGCAAAAAACAAACCCCGTTTTTCAGGCAGTACCCCAAACCCAGCTGCAGTTCCCTGGAAGGGGGAGCATAACGAGTGGCTATGCCTCTGCCATTGGAGCGTTTAGGAGAGAAACAGCTTCAGCGAGTTGGAATCAGCCTGATGCTTTTGGGAATTAGATGTGACATTTGAGGTCAGGTTGGCATAACTTAAGAGTCAGCTGAGGACTGGAGGTAGTGAACTTCCCACTTTTACCCAGCTGAGCTTAGTGCCCAGTTTTAACCTCAGTTGAAGAAAGGTCTGGGGTATCTAATATGGACCAGAGGCCCCACGCAGGCGGAGAGGCAGGTGAGAGCAGTGCCCAGGAGAACTGAAGCCATGGCACAGCCGTAAGGACAGAAGCCACTGGAGGGTAGTGGTGTGGTGATGAGTTGTCTGTGCCCAGGCCTCCTCTATGCCAGGCTGGTGATCACCAGGCCCACTGGACACCAACACAGCCACGGCGGATACGCAGGGCTGGGTTCTTTGGCCTGGAAAGGCCATGTGCATGTGTACATCACTCTCCAGCTACAATGACAACGGCTCTTTGAAATGCTTTTCTGCATTTGCATTTACAAAAACTGGATAAGCCTTTTTTAAAAAAAAAAATCTGATAAGTAGCAGGCAATTGAATTAACCACTGTTGACTGTATTACTGTCTCTTAACAAACTCCATCTGTATGGTCTCCCTTTGTAGACACAATTTTATAACTTAATTTCCCTACCAAAACATCAGTGTTTACTTAGTAAGAAATCTGTTCTTTGTCAGCTTAAAACAGTGATTTCTTTATTACCACTCTGCGCAAGGAATGACAGCACAGAGTTGGCACTGGAGCAAGTCTGGTTGAGTCTACAGCGTTGTAATGGAAACAGGGTGAACTGAGGGTCAAGTATAATGGGATTTGTATACAGAAATGTGTCTGCATAAGGAATAGCTGCATGAGATAAGAGAATGAAAGATGAGGCCCGCAGGTCTCCCGTTGCATGGTGTTGGGAAGGAGGTATTGCTGTAGGTACACAGCAGATGGGGTTACCTCTGCGCCAGCATAGCAAAGTTCCCTAAATCACATGTGCCTGGTCCTGCACCAGCAGATGTCGGTGGGTGTAGGATGGATTGGGGCAGTCATCAGGGATTACCCTAAGAATGTTTTGTATGTAATTTTTACTGATTTTGGGAAGCATAGGGTCAGTGAGGGGTTTTCAAGCTATTACAGACTGTGGCCTCCCTAAAAAATTTCTAGTGGAGTTGTTAAACATAGTATAGGGAATAACAAGAGCCTTGCAGAGATTTTTCGCTGTGTTTCACAACCCCTAAAGGAGTTTTTAGTGTTTCCCAAGGTTTTGCAAAACCAAAGGTTGAAAAGTAGTGGTGTAAACTTTCAGCAGTAAACAGCTGGGGAACATCAGATCCCTATTCTTTCCTTGATAAATGTGTTGTATTTTCCTATGCCGTTGACAAACTGAAAGGAGAGCAGCTGTAGTCAATGAAACCAACGGATCTGGGAGCAAAGGAGTTTTGCAAGGAAGGTTTTTTGGGTGGTTACGTGGCAGATGAGATATGAAACACCTCATCTTTTCTTACCATGAGATGATGATTTGAGGGGTGGGGGAAGCATCCTGGCTCCTTTGAAGTATGTTCAAGTTGTGCAGTGCAGTGAGCAGTGCTGGGGTTTTACCATAGGACTGGGCTTCTGTTTATTGCTTTTATTTTCTCGTGCTATAGAGCCTTTCTCAGTCTTATATCGCAGTAGAGCTGCTAGAGAAATGCCAGTTGTTTGTTGCAGGAAATTGGAGAGAGACTCTGCTTTCTCTGAATTATTTGTGCTCAGCTTCTCCCTATGAAAAAATTAATGCTGGCCAGATTTTAGAAAAACATTTATGTCTCATTCATGTTCATTTTCTTTTTAATGTCAAAAAAAAATAGAAAAAGAAGTGATAGGTTAAAAAGAAGAAATTAATGTTAATTTTCTTATTTTGTACAGAAAACTCCAGATACTTCAATAGAAAAGCTTGTTTGGAATAAAAAGGGTTTATTCCCTACAGTCACATCAGTGAAAAACTTTTACCTAGTTCTGCTCTTCACCATATAATTGCCTGCTTTTCAGCATACTCGTTGCAAAGCAAAGGCTGGTTAGATCAACCAGTCTGCTGGATCTGATCTTACATTACATCTTGAGCTCTTTGAGTGCCATTAGCATTTCCTTTTAGAAGTGAAGAAATATTGACAGTTTGGTAGGTTTTCTTGCATTTTACTGCACGTTAGGGCACTTCAAAGTCTTTATGTAGTGATGGGAACTGTCAAGAAGTAGATGTGAAAAGGGCCTTTGGTCCAACTAAACCTGTCAGCAAAAAAGATTTAGGGCAGATGGTTATTATTAGAAATCAATGTATTTATTATATATTGTTCAGGAATATTTTCCCTTTGGAGGTTACTGTGAGTGCTGTTGCTGTTTAAAATGTGTCAAATGCCAGTAAAATTAATTCTTGCAGAAAACCCAGGGAGCCCCAACCAAAAGCTTTGTTATTATGGGAATGCACGTCTCTTACTCCTTTGTGCTGTGATGCACCAGAGGCAGGTACACACACAGCACACCAGCAGAGTGCCTGGCATGTGTCTGTGTGTGTGTGATGTATTTCTGCACCGCTATCACAATCACCTTTTTGTACAGGCAGAGCTCTGTCTGCTGTGTCTGGAAAGGCTTTGTACAGATCTATGCTGTACCTGTTCCCATTTTGTTATTTTCCCCTTTGTAAACTATGGGGTTTGGTTACTTCCAGTTAGTTACAACAGCTTACTGCTGCTTAGGGCAAGTGTGTCATCTTTCTAAGGCTTGAACACCAATGGTTTTCCCCTGTACTTTAGAAAAGAAAAGCAGGACATTTCAGAGTTTTGTAATTATTTGATGTAGGTTTTCCTTCCTTGATGCCTTGTTTAGCTATAGGTTTTAAGTTGTAGGACCTTGGATTATGGGAAGAGGACATTCCCAACAGAAAAGGAGCATATTAGCAGAAACATTAATGCTGGAAATCGTTGTCCTGGAACAAAGATTCATTTTCCATTCACCCTGTGATTTACGGCACATTCCAACCAAGTGATTTGGCTATGGTCTTCTGGCATAACATTGTTTGCCCTTTCCCTGACATTTTGCATATAAAGAAAAGTTATGAGCTTCTTCGGCATTCAAGGTACCAGGAAATGCAGGAGTCTACCTAATTTGTTAACATGAAATTATAGATGTCAGACACAGACTCTGTTAGTTAACGTTGGTTAGAGTAATGCTGCAGCCAGTTGATTGTATTACAGTCATGATGAAGAGGAATGGTCTTTTTTTTGCTTTTCTGGGATATGACAGGTATGGAGCCAAGGCAGATTTAAAGTGTAATGAATGAATAAGCATTTTCTGTGGTTTGCCTGACTCTTCCATGAGCTCCGTTGCTGTGGTGTTGCTGCCACTGTCGTTCTCTCTACTCAGTGGATTAGTGCTGGCATAACATGGAAACAGACTTTTCCGAAGTAGTATCGGAATTGTCTTTTAAATGCTAAACTCTTCTGTAGCACTTGAATGTTATAACCTTTTAAGGCAGAGAAGCCTCCACCCAAAAGTAGCATAGGAAGAAGACACTGGGCAGGGATTCAAAAACTCAGATTTCTTCCCCACAAACATGCACTTCCATTTGTTTTCCCAAGCCCAAAGTCTTCACAGCTACAAGCAGAGTATTCACTTGAAAGTGCTAATATCCTCAACATGTGTCCCAAGGGAAAACAATGAGATGAAATAGAGAAATGGCTGTGTCACATCTGGCACATCTCTCTAACACCCATTTCCCACATCCCCACACCAGTGTTGATTCCTCTCAGATCTCCCTCAGCTCTGCCATCGGGATCTGGTCTGCGTGTACACCTCTCCTCATCTTTTTCCCCACTGATTCCCACCTGGCTTGCTCCTTCAATCAGCCATGCCACTACCCAGGCTTCATCCCCTCCCCACCCTGACCCTGCAGTCTTTTGACACCCCAACTCTCAACATTTGTGACTACTGGAATCAAGTTCTCGTGCCTGGTGGTTTCAACCTGAAGCTCACATGCCTCCAGGTTTGCTTAGGCTTGCTTCCTTTCACTGGCCCCTGCACTTCTATCCATGCTTTTCTTCATGCCTTTTCTCTCACTTTTCTTCCTTCTCTCCCCCTCAGCTACCTTCCTTGAAGTTCCCCTTCTTAAAATATGCTTCTTCTCTGAAGGCTTTCATCATTAATCTCTCAAGAAACTATCTTAGGGCCTCATCTGCTGTGCTTTGATTTATTCGTTGTGCAGTTTTTTTGGCAAGTATCTCATAAGAACTGAGCTGGTCATCCTTCTACCTCCATTCCTAAAGGAAAGCTTGTGTGAAAAGGTGGGCTTTCAGAACTTAAATTAAAAGATCATGTAAGTAAGATAATTGGATAAAAAAAAGGATATCAGGATCTGAAACAGAATGTTTACTTGCTTTGATGTGCTTTGGGAACATATGTCTGCACAGTGGGTTGTGTGGCTGATTAAGTATAAAACAATCCGAGAAAAAATTACCACTATTAAGCTTAAATCAAAGATCTCTCCCTAAGACACTAATTTGATTTGGGTTTGAAGGTCCCATATCAACCCTAATTTCTACCTTTGATGTCTTGCTTCTTTATGTGTTGTATAATGGAGGGCAACCTTACTTATGAAAATTTGCGGGTTTCTTCATTTTAAAAGCAATATTGTTATTGTTGTTGTGTTGCAGTTGCGGCTACAAATGTCAGCCAATACTAGACCCTTGTTGTGGTAAATGCAGCACAAGTGCAATGAGAAACCATATGTGGTTGGAAGAGGTTTTAATCTGGGAACCAATTCCTATGCTCAGGCTCCCAACTTTGCTCCCTCCAAAACTTGCCCCTGTCCCCACTTAGGGTGCCAGCAATCTGTGAGCTTAAAAAGATTGTTAACTTATGGTGGAACGTAGATGAAAAAGGTTTCAAACTCTAAACCAAAACACTTTTGATTTCATTATTAAAAATATATATATATCAGGTGAAATCAAATAGGTTGTTTGATTTTTTTCTTGGGTTTAGCTATTTTAAATATAGCATTGAAGCCAGGTATGTTTAAATATGGAATAGTCTTTCAAAAGGAAAAATGAAAGATGTTTACCACTGGTTTTTTTCCACTTTTGTAGCAAAAAAATTCTTTTTCTTACCTGGAGCGAGTATTTAAATTACTCATATACTAGAAGTAGCATTAAGTCTAAGGGATGGGAAAAAATGATGCAAAGAGTTTGTACCTGCCTTAGATTATGATACTGTGTAGATGAAAAATGTAGGAGTTGTGTTGGAGACCTGTTCATGTTGCTCCTCCCATTGGTGTCAGAGTTTTCTTTGATTTCGGTAGTACAGGATTAGACTTTAGGCAAGACATCTACCATTGCCAATGGATGTGGAGTGGGATTTTCATAGTGTCTACGTAAATCCTTCTCAAAGCGCTGCCCACACCACAAATGTGCAAATAAAGGATTTCATATTCTGAGATTCTTAGCTGTTAAGGCCCAGTGGAATTACCATGGTTATCTGATCTGACATCTGCAACACTGGCCATAGGATTCCCCTCTTTAATTTCTACAGTGGGAGAAATTACTGTTTCCTACTATTAGAACTCCAAACCTTGCCAGTGCACTTAAAGCTCATCTTTTAGAAAAGCATCTAGTTTTGCCATACAGTCTTGTTGCAATGCTGAATTTACCAATTCCATCCATAAATCCATCTAATGAGAACTTACCATTGTTGATAAAAATAACTTTTTAAATAGATATTTTATTGTTATAAATCTTTATTTGTTATTATTATGCTTCCTTTTTTTTCTCAAAGATAGGTTTGAGGGGAAAAGAGAAAATACAAACTGTGTGAAACACGCCCATTAAATTTCTGCAGAAAAGCTGTAACAGTTTTTGTTCAGATTCACTATCTCTGTAACATCTTATAAGTGAGACCATTAACTGCTGAATTAGTAATGGTAGCTCTGATTTTCTATATATTCATCTTCATGAGTATGAAAAAAATTATTAACCTTATTTTAGAGCTGAGAAGATACAAGGGAAAAAATATTACTTGTGCTGTGCATCCCGATGGAGCGGGGGCTGGGAGTTAGCAGTGATGTCTCTTGAGTCCCCATCTCGATCTCTTTGCAGAGGGACACATAGGCTGGCTCTCCACGTTGATAGTCTTACATTCGATCATCGGGTCACTTTACTGGGTAATTATCAACTTGTTGCAGTGCTGGGGGAGCTGGGAAGCGCCGGTGATTCCCCATCGCCTCATTACCAGGCTGCCCTGCGCTCCCTGGCAGCGGCTGCGGGGAGAGGCGGCTGCGAGGCAGCTCAGTGCCGCTCCTGCGGCACATCCCCGGCGCTCCCAGCTGGAAAAACGGCAGGGAGGGAAATCTTTGTGAATGGCCGAATGCCATGTGAATTTGATAGTCGTGGCCCAGGTTTGACCTCTGGAAGTTACCTTGTTTTGAGGGACCTCGCGGGGTTTGATCCTCAGGGTACCGCACAACTGTTGCGACCTCTCGCCCTTCCTGTTGTAAGGGACTTTAAATCAGAAATAAACAGAGGTGAAGCTGAGGGGCTGGTGAGAGCTGTTTAGACTGAATCATTTAGCATGAATCCTGGGGCACTTTAGGCTTCCTGTTGAATACAGCTTTGGCATCCCATCCATACTGTTTCTGCCATGAGAGCAGTTCATTTTTCAGTTGTCTGTATGGCTTTCCTCCATCTCCTTCAGACAAAGGTGGTATTTTAGGTACACAGGACTTGGAAAAACAGAAACCAAAATAAAAGCGAGGGGGTTTATGTGGGGTTTAAAAAGGATGGTTGGCTTTAAAAGCTTTTTTTTTTTAATAGCAAAATTCTACCAGGGTATGATACCCCCTCCATGAGTAGTTCTGTTCCTTGCTTCTATATCTGTTTAGCAGCTATGCATTTCCTTATTGTAGAGCGAAACAATTGCCTTCAAGTGTCTATATTCCATTAAGCATATGGAAAAGTATTCAGCCCTTTGTTTTCTGCAGAAGGAATTTATTTGTCACATAAGTATTAATTTAGACTAGTCATGGAACATTAGTGCTTGGTAATTGTCTGCATTTTTCTGGGGTTTATTTAACTGATGGAGATTATTTCAGAAATGTGCAACTTCTTTAACTGTTATGTTCATTGCTGAGTGCCCCTTGCAGAGGCTGCACACTCACCGCAGTGGCGAGATGTTGCCTCATGTCCATCACGCAAGATTGTGGGATTGCTGATGCATGTCCACTGAGGGAGAGCGGGAAAAAGTCACCCCAAGGCTCTTTCCATAGCAGCCAGCGCTGGTTTTGCCAGTTCCTGAGGCTGTCCCTTCCCAGGAGCCCAGCCCAGTTCCACAGAGAGAATGCTGCTCCTCTGCCATGGGACCACGAGGGTTCTTTCTCAGCACTGCATCCAGCAGCAGCATCAAAGACAAGCACCTGCCAGGCTCCAGGGCACACACAGGAGAATGGTGCTCTGCCTCATTGAAAACCATGGGCTGAGGTTTCTTTGCCTTGGTTTTCAAAGGAAAATACCAGCTCCCTCCCCCAGACTTTGGGATGAGACTGCAGAGCTTCAGACAAGCTGTCACTCCTTTCAGCAAAACTCAAGAGGCAAGAAAATTAAGCAGATCTCTTTTCCCCAGTGAAGGACTGTTAGGGAGTGATCAGCTCCTGGGAAACAACCAGAAGTCTCACAGGCAGTGTGTGTCATGCCTCAAATGCTGGTATCTGTCCTTTTGCTGATTGTGTTCCTCCGCTGTCACATGATACCGCTGCCCCACAGTTCTGCTCTGCAGGCAGCTGAAGTCAGGGAAATTGTGCCAGGATTTCTGCTCTCCAGAGGGGTCATCCACTGCACTGGTAAAGACCTGCTCTGTAAAGCCTTTAGTAGCTTGTATGCCCCCAGCATCACCATGAGGCCCTGCAGCCCTTAGGTGGCATCAGGTAATGTCTCCCACACCTCAGTGTCTCCCTCTGTTAAAGAGCAGCAAAGGAAAAGCCACTCATGGGTGGGGGAGGAAATGAATCCAAGCTCACATGCTTTGTCAGAGATGCAAATTGCTCTGCAAGTCCTGAGCATTAATTATAGAGCCTGGGCTTCTCGCTGGAGCCGCGGGGAAAACAGGCCCCTGGCTCACATTAAATTTAATGGCGTTTGGACGCCCAATTCCCTTAGCCTATTTGAAAACCAGAATCCCACTTTCTCCAGAGATATATGTGGTCAGGTGAAATCCCTCATCCAACTGCAGACAGCAACATTTTTAGAGCATTGTGTGATGAGGAAAGCCAGAAGCTCTCCCTCAGGTGGTGGGGTGTTTTCCTCATGCCATCTGTGGGATCCAGGAAAGAAGGAGGGAGTGACATGGATAACAGAGGTCTGGACAGGGAACTCTATGGACGGGCTGAAGAATGCAGCTCTGGCACCATGGCTTCATTGCACGGGCTGGTTCACCACACCAAGCAGAAGGCTGTCTCACTGCAGGGCCTGGGGCATGGGCATGGAGAGCCCTGCATGCCCTGGATGTGAGCTGGACATTGGGACAGAGCTGCCTTGCCCCAGCACTGCTTCATCTCTCATCCACTGCCTCTAAAGAGCAGAATGTGATGGTTCTCCTCTGCAAGGATCAGACCTGTCAGGATACAGCTGCCTCCCACTGTGTAGTTGCAGTGCCAATGTGATGGCTCAGTGCAGAAAAAGAAATTATGCAACTGGGAAAAAAGTGGGGAAAAATCAAACCTGTGGGGAGTTAGGAGCAGAGGATGCCCCTGGCTGAGTGAGTTGTTCCCAGTAGGCAACTCCTGGAAGCCACGTTATTTTACGACATGCTTCACTGTGGGATGTTGTTTTGCTAGAACTGTAGGTGTACAACAGTGAGAGGTGATGCTTGCCTGGGAGGAAGGGCTCACAGGAGCCAGACCTTGATGGGAGTATGGCTGTCCTAGTCCACAGATGGACCAGTGAGCAAGGACAGGCTTTAAGCAGAGCCATAAGGAGCTGCCTGCTCTCTAGCCCAGTCTTTGTGCACAGGGCCAACCTCATGTTCAAACACCAGCTGCGTTTCCAGCTGTATGCATTTTGGGAAAATTCTTGATCTTTTTCCCAGTGTTACCTCTTTGTTCAGGGTGGAGTTTTCCTACTCTGAGGGACTCCAGCATTTCTGCCTAATTTAGCACAGAGAGAATGAGCAGCAAACCCTTCATATTGTTACACACATTTTAGATGTCGGCCTCACAGTTTGATCAGCAGAGGCTCCAAAGGCTCGTAAACCTGGTAATACATAGTTCCAGGACTGCATCAAAGAAGTTCACAACCCTTTTGGGAGAAGCTCTGAGTACTGATGAAAGAGGGAACTTATTGTATATGTAAGAAAACTTCTTTCATGGCTTATGTATTAAGGCAGGCTCTGTGGCCCAGGGAAGATTGGGGCTGCTTTTAATTTACATCACCCCTCACTTATATTAAGTCTTCGTCAGAAGAAAAATTAGTCAGATGTTTTCTTAATGACATCATTTTTTTTAATCCTGTTTCATTTTTTCCAGATGAGGCGGTGGAGATTATTAGAAATGAATTGAAACTAAATCTGGAACAGAGACTTTGATTCACTTCTCCCTCCTCCCCAGTAGAAATAAATTGGTCGGCTCCGTGCTCGGATGCCTTTATTAGCAGCCTCGGCAGAAACCAGCCCCAGCGGCCTCGGCTGCCGTTTCCTGAGCTCGCCGCCGCCACGGCTGACGTCATGGCGAGAGGCACCAGAGAGTGACTTTGGTCACCCCATAATTTTGGTAATGGAAGGCCATGGCAACACAGGTGGGGAGGTTATGAGGTCTGAAATAGCCATGCCATCATCAGTTTGTCTTTCACTGTCATGAAAGAAAACAGGGCTGATGCTGGTGGGTGTTCCTCTGGCAAAACCCCGGCCTGGGTCTGATGAGCCACCTGTTTTGGTGGCTGTGCATCTCCACAAAGCCTTTATGTGTGATGAGTTCTCACCGCCTGTTATTTCACACCCCTGAGCCGCAGAGTGTATTGCTACAGAAAAGTACTTTGAACTACTAATATTTCAGAAAGCATTTAATTTACTACCCATCAGCAGAAAGTGTTCAAAAAGCCACAAGGTTTACTAATTTATCATAAAGACAGAGAAACACAGCGAAGATCAAACAAAGACAAACATGCTCGTTAAACTGCTGAATAAGTCCGCGAAGCTTATATTACATTTCTATGTGGTCTTGGTGGTATGCAAGTATTACAAATAAATTCAAATACACCTGAATTGTTGATAAGGCAGGGTGGAACTGAGATCCTGAGGTGCTGGTGGCGTGTTGAAACTGCTCAGACCATCGTGTTTGTGGTTGTCTGTGCATGGAGAGACAGATCTTACATGCAATCACTAATGGCATATTTGGATAGTCTTAGTGAAGAGTTTTTGTAGTACCCTCCCTTAGATCAGCCCATGTCCTAGATCCCTGACCTCCAAATCCCTGTTGTGTTCTGTGGTTAGGGTGCAGCCCCACAGGGAGCACATCCATCTCCCTCAGCTTTGCCAGAGCACCAGGCAGGGACGAATGCTGTCCCTGCTGTGACCTGTGTGTCTACACCAGCTCTGCTTCCAGCAGTCTGTGAGTACAGAGAGAGCTAATACAAAGCAGATTTTTCTCTTTTGTTTTGCCTAATGATAGCTCTGCCTCCTTTGGTGTCTAGCTCAGATTTTCTGCTTCTCAGGTCAGGGTGAGTAACTTTTTCTCCTTTGCATCCTCTGTGGTTTGTCTAAGAGGCTGGAGGGTACAGTAGGGCACGTGTCTGGGAGAAGTCCGCCTTGTTCACCCTTCAAAAAACCGCATAAGCACTGAAACGTGCATGTGACTTTTTTTTTGTTACCTGTGAAATCCCTCAGCATTTACTGACTTTATTCTCAGGTGGCACTTGGCCTGAGGAAGATCTGAGGGATTTAAGAGAGGCGGCCCCCAGAAAGCATGCAGTAAAACCTCTCGTGAACTTTTGCCCTCTGAACCGTACCACCAGCCTGTCAAGGAGGTTTGTGCTGGCCATGATGGACGCAGGAG
Source organism: Cyanoderma ruficeps (assembly GCA_008694505.1). Classification (NCBI taxonomy): domain Eukaryota; kingdom Metazoa; phylum Chordata; class Aves; order Passeriformes; family Timaliidae; genus Cyanoderma; species Cyanoderma ruficeps. Next base: position 9,844,078 of record VZDJ01000594.1, on the reverse strand, counting down.
GTGGGGCTGCTGCGCCGGCACGGGCCAAGCCACGCATGCTGGGCTGAGCAAAGCACAGCTCAAGATCACATAACTTCTCCTTGCAACAATTCCATCCTTGCACAGACTGCCCTGTCAAGGCCTTTCTGCATGTGGCAGCACTAAACATTTGGATATCCAGGGGCAGTGAGGAGCTTGCAAACCCCAGGTTTGCCTCAAATATCGTTGTGTGGCCAGCCTCCCTGTGCAAGGAGATGGGGTAGGATCTCTAGCACAGGGTGTGTTCCACGCCTCCTCTGTGTGCAGGCACTGCCTAAAGCAGCTTGTGCCCCTTTCCACAGCAGCCCACTTGGGGTGAGCCACCTTGCATAAATACATATTTAGTGCAATACTGGTGCCTGTCCACAGGAAGCTTGGGAACTTCAGACTCTGTGTATGCCAAGAAGAGAAGATTGTCCCACTATGCGCTTAAACTCCTCTCTTGTGGGTGAGGGTGGTGGGGCAGGGCAGAGAAGGGTGGCAAGCAGTTGTGCCTGCTCCGGGCGGCTGTGAGTGACAGTGTGTGTCTGTTTTCCTTCCCAGGCCTCCTCCTCTGAGCGGCAGCCCCGTCATCTCCGACATCTCCCTCATCCGCCTGTCTCCGCACCCTGCCGGGCCTGGCGAGTCGCCCTTCAGCCCACCGCACCCCTACGTGGCACCCCACATGGAGCACTACCTCCGCTCTGTGCACAGCAGCCCCACGCTCTCCGTCATCTCTGCTGCCAGGGGCCTCAGTCCTGCTGACGGTAAGACACTGTGCTACTGGTACTGCAGCGATTTTGTAGCTCACCAGGGCTGAAATTCCCTAAAACCCAGGGATTTACAGCTGCAAAGACTCCGCAGCTGCTCTCTGAAGTGGGAGAGCTGTCTCTTTTTCTTTTTGTTGTTTTTTTTCCCCCTTTAACTACACATTTGTTTTGCATCATCGCACTGAGAAAGCAGAGCGTGAGAATAGCTATTACTGCTGGATCATATTATAAATATTTTGCTTAAAGTATGTTCCTTTCTGCAGCGCTCTCTTTCTCTCGTAGGAGCTTGCCTGTTCTTATGTCTCTACTGAGATCCAGCTTTCCCCAGAGAGGGTCACAGTTGTTCTGGCTGCCTGGCCTGGCTGAGGCTGATGTTGCAGAGGAGGCAACACCAGCTGGGTTATCCCCTGTTGGCTTTGTGTCTGGGGTCAGCGTGGCTCCTGAGTGAAGGAGAAGGGCCATACTTTTTCCTCCTTACTCCTGAGCTGCTCTGCAGCAGCCTTCAGGGAAGGCAAGGATGTGTGGGAAGTTGGTGCTGGGTGCAGGCAGAGGTGATCACACTCTCTGGGCTCTATCAGACCCCATGTTGGGGAGCTGGGGACAAAGACATCCAACAGATAAGGGGGAAAATGCACAACACTGCTTTCACTTGGCAAGGTTAAGTCATGCCTTACTTCATGAGAAGGGCTTCATTACACAGTTGCAGGTGGCTGACTCAGCATCCAGGGAATATTTGGGGACCTGGTCTCTGCATACCCAGCAAATCCCAACATCCCTTGGCTCCCAAGCTGCTGTAGGGGCCAGTAGCCCTTCAGCACTGCAGAGTGCACCAGAGAGCAACAAGGGTTAGTGTCTGGCAGCATAAAACTATCTTGTATGGCTAAAACAACATCACTATAGTGATGGGGACATGCATATGTCTTCTCCTTCCCTCCCGCTACAAAGTCATCCAAACTCTCAGGAACCCGCCAGATAGAGGTCCGATGGCTTGTGTGCGTATGTGTGTGTTCTGCCCTGTCCTCTCCTTCCAAAACCAGTCCCATTGTTTGCTGTGGAAGAAAGGCATTGTGTTTTGGGTTGCTTTTCTTTTCCTTTTTTTTTTTCTCTATTTTTCCCCCCCTTGTTTAAGGTGGTGGTAAATAAGTTAATGGGGCAAGCGGGTGGGGAGGCAGGTTTGAAAAATTACAGCTGGGAGAAAGTGAGTGTAATTGGCTTTGGCAGCCAAAATGGTTTTATGCTGCCAGACACTAAACCTAGCTCTATGCATTAGACCTTGGCTTTAATTTCCTCACGCTGCTATCGGGAACTGGGCTGCATTTGTCTTTCCTTCCTAATAGGCAGGGATGTTAATGCTGACAGGGTTACTGCTGTCGGCAGCCTGGGCCCTCTCCCCCCCTCCCGGGGGTGCTGGCTGCGTCCGAACGGGAGGATTATTAGAAGGGGGAACGAGAGATTGTTTATAAATTTGCGGAAATGGAGGAATGCAGAGGCCCCAGCCTGGTCTCCTTTGTCCACAGAAGCACGCCCAAGCGCACGTCACGCGCGCCCTACACGGAGCCGTGCGGCTGGGGCTGGCGGGGGGCGCGGGGGGAGACGGGGCCACCAACGTCAGCTCCGAGGTCTAACACTGCGGTGGGAACCTTCTCCCCATGTTTCTCTCCTCGCCCGCGGCTCCAACAGTGGCTCATGAGCACCTGAAGGAACGAGGCCTCTTTGGGCTGCCCCCACCACCGCCGGGAGCCAACCCAGCTGACTACTACCACCAAATGACGCTGATGGCCGGCCACCCAAACCCCTATGGGGACCTCCTCATGCAGGGCGGGGGAGCAGCCAGCACAGCCCACCTCCATGATTACCTCAGCCCCGTTGATGGTGAGTAGCAGCCTGGGTTCTTCCTGGAGTGGCTGAAATTTTGGGGTGGATGGATGGGACTGGCCTCCAGGTGGAGGTTGCTGTATGCAGTCACTCTGCCCTGCTGGAACCTTTGGGTGCTGCGCTATAATTTTTGGCTTAAAAGGTCCCCTCCTTCCATAGATACATATAAAATACACATAACTTAAAATATGTACATCCTGGTCTCAGGGAGGATGGCATGGTTGCAGCATGGGTAGGAGATGGGCTGATCCAGCAAGCTGGGCATTGCTGCTGTCCTGCTGCATTGACCATGGGTGACCAGAGCGTGCCTGAGAACAAGCTTCATCTCTAGCTCACTGTCCCACCCCATGTGTTGCCTGCTTGGCGTCTGGGGTGAAGGCAGGCCATGTGCATGCAAAGCTGTGCTAGGCACAGTGGACTTCTCATCTTGGCTGGGACCTCTCAGGTCCACAAGGAGAGAAAATACCTCCATCACAGGGGAAACACAGTGGGAAGAATATAATAGTATTTTGTGCAAAGAAATAAAAAAAAAGCAGGAATATGGTATAGTACTGGTTGTTATAAACCCAGAAAGCTCTCACTCCTGGCTAAATGAAGAAGAAATAGAAGCATTTAAGAGGTCCAAATTCTTTTTAGAGCTGTTACAAATCTTTTCTTTCACTTCATGCTACATCTTACAAGAACTGGGGTTGTACAGATTGATTACAGAGGGCAGTTTGGGGATTATTTCTTCTGCAAGAAAGAAAAATCTCAGCTCAACTTTCAGATTCAGCGTCTGTTTCCTGGGATGTCTTTGGATTTGCCTGTGGACCATTATAATTTTTGGAGTGGAGATCTGCATCGTTTCTTTACCGCTTCAAAGTTTCTGTTGTTGAGCTTTTAAGATGAAAGACTTCATGGTCTCGCTGCTTCATAAAGTGACTGGTTTAGAATGATAAAAGCTGTTCTGGCTGTTCGCTGATGGGAGTTTACAGATATTTCTAATGAAAAAACAGTTTCTTATCTGCAGCTGCTGTGGAAGTTTTACCTGAACAGTCATTTTGTGCTGCCAATTCCTAAATTAATTTGGAACCTGGATCCCAGTCTGAGAGAGAGAGAACACAAGCTCCTTGGTACCATCCTTCCCTCTAACACCCAAAATATAGCCCAGACTTGTCTACTACAAAGCAGCTGGTCAGTAAGGCTGCTCTGTCTTCTCTCCCAAGGGTTAATGCCTGTGGTTATAGCAGATGGGTGCAAATGAGCCCTGCCAAGTTCTCCTCAGCCTCATGAACAAGACTCCTTCCTCCTTGCCTCCTTATTAGTCCATCTCTGACCAGCAGTGCCTCATTGAAGTGCCAGATAAACAACCAGTGAGGGAAGCAAACACAACTGTTTTCATGGTGGTACAGGCTGGCTCCCAGCACAGCAAGATGCTCATCCTCTGGTTTGCTGAAGATCAATCTTTATCTGAGATACTCCCCTTGGCAGAAGACTCTGATACTGTTTGCCTTCTCCTGAAAACAACTCTACAGTGAATCATGTATCAAAGGTCTCGGTTTCATGCAGCCAAGCTCATAACCATGATTCACTGCAGAGCCAGGGCTCACCAAGCATTTATTATGATCTTTTGGAAAAGCTTTGTTGGTGATTAACTGGAAAGCCTTTTCTGGGCCTTCACGTGTTCTGCGTGAGATGGAAGCTTTCAAACATTATGAGAATGTGACATGAGACACTACTTTTTAAGAATGTGTAAAGGAGCACCAGTCCAGTACCAGTCTTTGGTCCGCATGCCTGGGTTTATTCATCACCCAGAGAAAAGAGAGAATTGTACATTATTAAGGCAGAGAGTAAAATGGATGGCTCTGAAATGCTGGATGAAGAGACAGTGTCTCTTTTTAGAAAGTTATTTCAAAAATTTAAATCAGCAGGGCCTAAGTAAATAGTTGAAGAGATAATTTAATAAGGCATCCTCTTATGGTGTTTTTCTGAGACAAGAATATCAGTAGCACGCATAAACCCCCAGTGAGTCACCACCTCACTGCATCTGTCTTTCAGAGAGAGCCCTTTTCTTCCCAGGGAGCCCAGGAATACAGAAACTTTACAAGAATTAGTTTGCTGAAAATCCAGGTAGCTCTTGTTAAACCACATGCAGCACCATCCTTCATCTGTGATAACACTGGCACCTGCAAAAGGAAATAAGGAGATAAACATATATTAAATCTGGCCTGTTCAGTGTCACGTCACTTCCAAACATCAGCAGGTTGGTCCATGGGAGCTGTAGGCACTGGCTATGGTTGTTCTTCCGCAGACACCTGTGCCTTTCTGGTTCCTGTAATTGTTTTTCTTGGAGAATTTCTCAGTGCCTTCATATTTTCTGTCATTTTTTTTTGACTCCATCACATGTCTAAGGTCAGGAAAAATAATAAGTTACAAATCAGCTGGAGCTTATTGGTGCCAACACTGTGCCAGATCTGAGTGTTCACATGGTGGCTGAGGTGGACTGCCCAGAGCTGCATCTCTGCTGGGTTTTCAGTGTGCAGCCAGAAGTAGTTAGAGCACTAAAGTAGACCAAATTGAAGTTTTATGTACCAGACTGCTGTGGTGTTCAGGCCAGTTCCAGTAGAGACTAAACAACCCTTCAGTTAGTTCTCCTGTTCCATTTTCTCATCCAAACAGGGACTCAAAATCCAAGAGTGGAGTTTAAATCCAGGCTTAATCCCATTTTTCTGGAAAGCCTATACTTTCAAATCAAAAGTTAATCACTTTCCAGTGTCACAACATTGCCGATGGGGTACGTTTGAGACTATCTACAGGTTCTATTCACCAGATCAAAACAATCTTTTGCATTTGTTTTTTAGGAGTAGTGCTACTTGGTGGATTGTTCCAGGTGATGGAGTGGTTGTGCAAGAGCATCCCTGGGGCACACAAAGGGAACACAATGACCCTGGAGGTGGCTACCACTTTCTTAAACATGTTTAGCACTTCCAGCTGCTTTTTCCCCTAGGCACAGGGCTTCCTGTGATTACCCTCAGCCCTTCAGGAGGAGCCATTTTCTCTCAACAGGAGTCCATCCACACTGACTCAATGCTGCTACTGTACACCAGCAGATCTCAAAGTGCTGTACAAAGCAAAGCCATTTCATCACTGGAGACCACAAAGAAAAAGGAGATCAGTGAGTGGAGTAGTGGCAGTTTTAGGAACAAGATCCAAATCTTTGGAATAAGATTCTTATGGCCAGGGTGGAAATTAGACATCATCTTTAAGTCCATCACTTTGCACAGTTTTGAGAGTGTGATTGGGTTGTGCATGCTGAGTAAGGGAATGGGAAAAAAACATCTTGAGTGCAAGTTAGGTCCAAGGTAGTCCCTTATGTCAGGAAGGCTGTATAGATGTTTTTATGCAACAGTTACCAATAGCAGGGATGACTCTGCAGTACTGTCATTGCATTTTGTCCAGTTCTGGAGCTAGAGGAGGGATTCCTGCCCTGTTTTTTGCTGTCTGGTGCCAGGTAGTCACGAATGTCTTGATTCACAATCAGGAGTTTAAGTGGGAAAAGGCTTTGTTCAGCCCAACATAGCCAGCAGGCCAGCAGCTGGCACAGTTGCCTGGGATGTGGGTATATCATTAAGCAGGACTTTATTTCTCCAAATCAAACAGTGATTCAGCTTTACCAGCCTCTTTCAGTCAGTGTTGTTGGAGCCTTTCTTCTTGAAGGAAATGATTTAATGGCCAGCAGGGTAAGCAGTGGGGCTGGCAGTGCAGCCGGGCGGTGACTGCAGTTGGCAGGCACATGGCCGGGAGAGGTGAGCTTAGGACTCTCTCCAGCAGGTTCATGTGGAGCAACTGCTCCATCAGGACAAAAGCAGAGAGCCAAGCCTCATGGTGACCTAGGAAGGAAGGGCTTCCCCTGGGGCTGGAGGGACAGCAGCCCTGAGTTTGCAGGCTGGATGTGCTGGATCACAGATGATGTCCCCCAACCAAACCAGCTGTTGGCTACTCTGGGCAGACGGCACGCCCTGTAGTTGCTTCCTTAAAAACTCTCAAAGATCGATTTTTTTGTTGTTGTTGTTTTCTTTGTCCCAGCATAGAATGGAAACTTGCTGAAATCTCAGAAAAGGTTCAGAGAATGGGAAACAATTTCCCACCCATTTCTAGCCAGCAGTGCTTTTTTCCTCCCCAGAAAAATATGTGCAGAAGAGAGAAGAAGTCCCAGAGCACCCGTAAGTGCCGTGTCTGGAATCCTGCTGCACTCTGGTTTCTAAAGAATTCAATTTACATATGCAAGTTGGGTCGACTAAACAGTTACCTTGTGGATTGGGAGTAGAAGAATGCAGCCTTGTCTTTCAGTGAGGATTTGAGAGAAAAATTAGTATTCCTTGAACTGCAAAGTTGACCGGCCTGGGGAGAGAAGAAAGAAGGGTCCCAGGACAGTGTCTGGTGCCAGAACAAATGTCCAGCATCTGCTGCAGTCTGAAAAAGAGGTGTGTTGCCTCTGCAGAAGGAGACAAGGGAATAAGGAACTGGTTACACAAAGAGTGTTTGTAGTTTATTGCCGCTTACTGATTATGGGACCATCCTGCGTTTTTATGAGGCCCTTGGTTTTAATTTGTTGATGGGAGTGGGGGGGGATATTTCTGTACTCTTTGGATGGAATTTTCTTGATGAATGGTGAGGAGGAGGGACCGTTTTGATAGCACTCTTTATCCTGGGGCTTGGCGTGGGGATACAGGGGAAGCAGTGGCTCTGGCTGGCTTTCAATGAGGCAGGAGGGGGCAGGCAGGGTGTGAGCCATCTGCAGCCCATGTGCTTTACAGGCTCATCTGTTAGGGAGCAGATTCCCCTGATGAGCTGACCATTTGGTCATCACTGACCTGTTGTGGATTAATCTAAATTTGGGAGGAGTATCCCAGTTTCTGAGCAACTTACGGATGTGATAATTCCTAGGCACACCACAGGAAAGTGCCAAGGATACTCTTTCCTTCTAGCAAAGAAATCTGGACTTTCCTCCCAGCTCTAAGCTGTCTGGGGGACTGGGCTGGGAAGTATGGCAGACATTGCCAATGTCATTCGAAAACTCAGCCTTGAATTCCTGCTAGTTTGAAAGATTTCCTAAAATATGTGAGTTGTATTTATTCTCTAGCATTAGACCTGAGCTTTTGACAGTCACTGTGTCTGGGACTGTATGTGAAATGGTAAGGAAAAGCCAGTGCAAAACAGTTAAAACACTGAAAAATGTCTGTGGAATTGAATTGACTTTTTGTAAGGAGAGGCACCCGAGTCAAAGGCCTTTTGGTAATTTTTTTGTTGTCCTTCACGAGCTGCTATCCACAATGCTGCTACCAATGACCAGAGCTTTGGGCTCAGTACAGTACTGTATCCTTCTGTTCACCAATTCACTTGTTTCTTGTTTTGGCCCATCACTTCTTTGTGGACCTGGTGACAAAAAAGAGGTTTTTCCATATCTCAGTACAATTCAGAGGAAAAAACAATTAGGAGAAGGGAGACTTCCCTCTGAGGTAGAGAGGGAAAAAAACTGAAGGTAACAAAGGTTTCTATCTGAGGAAGAGAGGCACAGAAAAATTGATTTTAAAAACTGAAGTACTGGTAGAGGAGTGGAATGAATTTTGAAATAATTTCCTACATTTATTTCAATGTGTGACTGTTTCAAATTCACGTTAACCTATGATGACTTTAGGTTTCTGAATACAACAACTTTCAGAACAACAGAAAAAAATGCCAATTTTTTTTTTTTCCTTATGAGAGTGTTGAAGGGGGGCACTCTGACAGTTTGGGAACTTCCCCCAACATATTTTCCAAACATCAAAGAATTCTTTAAACTAATCCTGTTCATTTTGAGAAGTCAGCATTTTTGAAAGGGGACAGGAGAGAAGAGTGTTAGTGATGAATATTCCCAAAGCTTTCCATCTGTGTGTCTGAAAAATGGATCCCGCCTTTAGTTACTTCTCTGGGCACAGTCCTTGCTGAACAGTAGTGTGTGGTTTTTCTTTTGGAACAACACTGGAGCTCAGCAGCAGAGGACTTTACTTCTGTGCCTCAGTGGCTGTCAGTCAGCCTGTGTGGAACACCTCACTGTGTGCAGCCACACAGGTGCTGACTGCTACTGCTGCCTGGTACCATTTAACGTTCGTGCTCCATGTCCTCAGAGCAGGCGATTCAGGTCAGGCAAACTTTGTTAGTTAGAACAATCCCAGTATTATTAATCTGCTTTTGAATAATAATTTTGAAAATATTCTCTCTTCCTAAATGCACTAGTGAGCATTCCTTCATGTGCCTGAACTCCTTTTCTGTTTCCCATTCTCTTCCCAGGCACCTTAGGCAGGCTGTTCATCCATAGCACGATTTTAGATCGCAGCTTCTTGTGGAAGCCTGCAAGACCTAAGAGGCTTTTGTGTAAAGCATGAGCCCAGCCTATTGGATCTGCTATCAAATATTTCAGATCGCTCACAGTACTTGCAGGATCTAAATTAGAGTGGACACTAACACAATGCAGATTACTGGTTTTGGGCTGGAGAATTCCCAGGCAAGCTTGATAATCTGACAGCCTCCTGCAGAGTTTTACGTGGGGAAAAAACAACATACCTGCGTGCAGCAGGGAGGAGTGCCCACATCGTCTGCACTGCTAAAACCCAGGCTGCTGTTGGACATCAGGTCTTCTTCCCTCTGCAAATTAATGGGAACCAATGGCTGATCCAGCATTGTGGGCATAAATCATGTGAAGGAACAGCGAGAAATGAGTACAAGGCTTTTCTTTCTATTTAGTAATTTATCAAGGGAAGTGGCACATTAATAAACAGATCTCCCTTGAGATGTGGGAGTAACAGAGATAAATATGACTGTCAAATCTGGCCTGCTTCCTTCTGTTAGAGAAGGAGGAGATTGTGGGAATGCAAATGCAGGAAACAATATCTATATCTGGAAAGACGCATATTATTTGTAGGACAGAAACCTTGACAACTCATCTGAGATGGGGCCCCATCGCACTTGGTGCAGTATGTACAGAATAAAATACAAGCCCTGTCTAAAGGAGCTCATCTAAATGGATGACACTGGGAAATGGGGACACAGAAAGAAGCAGCAACTTGCTCAAGGAGGTGTGGCTGAGGATGACTGGGAAGAGCATCCAGGTCTTTCCAGGTTGTGGTGCATGTATTGAATGAATTCCTTACGGCCAGAGAACCATTATGATCTAGACCCAAGCACCCTTCATGTTATTTGGTCCAGAGCTTCTGGCAGGGCTCAGATTTCAGGAACCAGATCTGAAGTTTGGGAATTCTCCATTTCTGCCTTTTGGGCCAGCCTTTGCTGAGGGGAGTTCATTTGCTCAATTTGGTTTTGTCCACAGTGCCTCTACAAAGTGGCTGCATCTTTCCTACCTTCCAGTGGAGTGCCACGCAGGGCTAAAGTCTTCCAGCTGCAAGCATTTGGGAAGTTAGAGTCTAGTCCCTCCAAATCGTGGGACAGCTTTAACACTCACAAAGTGCTTTTTATAGACTGCTACCCTTTTCTGTTTGCTACCTGATCTTTGAGTCATGTTTTCTAGAATCTCTGCCCTGTGAAGCTGCACAATGTAGTTGTACAAAATATTATAACAGTGTGTTGAACATGTATGCACCAATCTGATTTTTAAGAGAAATTCCCAGACTGTCAGTTTTTCAGTAAAGGCATTGCATCTAGCAGCTCTTGAAGCTGCTTAGGCGTAGAACAAAAGTCACAAGAATGCTTGGTTCAAGTACCAGCTTAGCCCTGGATTTCCAGTGGGACATTGGGCAAGTAATTTATCTTGTTCAATGAGGGTCATTATGGGACTAAGAGGGTGGTGATACTAAACCCCATTGATTACACAGCACCCAGGCATGGTAATGGCAGAGCCACTTTGGTGCACGGGCAAGTCATGTGGAGACTGGGACACTGCAACCCAGCCACTGGTCTCAGGGAAGTGCTGACACAGACTGCTGTGAGCCAACACAAATCAAGAAGTTGTTTGATCACACCAGCAGGATACATCCTACCTCCTTCTACATCCCATTCACCCTCTCACATACCAGCATTGTCATCAGGATGGAAAGTTCATGCTCTTGAAAAGTGCCAGGCTTCTATTTGGTGATATGCAACCAAAATCAGTGCCTTCAACTAGCTCAGGGAAAGATGGCTCATATTGCCTGTCTGGGTAATTCATTGTTTTATTCACAATGTTTAATAGGATATACCCATAGGATGCTTGCTGGGGAGACCGCCACTGGAAAAGTCGGTGATACATTCCTGTGCTCATCAAGGGAAGGAGCTGGAGCAGCTGAGCCCTCCTGCACCCCTGGGTGGATGGCAGGGATCACCAGCCAGGACCCATTGCCAAATGCTATATTTTACCCTCAGATTTTTTTTTAAATACACAATCCAAACACTGCTTGCTTTGGAGGGATGAGTCATTCAAGGCAGGGTTTGGATCTGGTACCCTGGTACTGAGGAAAGTTGTGATATGGCCCATCTGCAGCTCCTGTCCATGCCACCCAGAGATCTGCAGGTGGGTCAGGCCTGGGCAGAGTTTCCTTTGGGTGAAGTCAGTCGTTCCAGTTAGCAGTGCCGAAACACTGAGGGATGCCAAACTTTTACAGTAGTAACCCGTCATGTATTGCAGATCCATAAATGGGCCTGGCAGGGTTGGAAATTACTTCATGCCTGAATGATTGACAATTGCTAATAGGGTCCAGGCACTGGCAGGTCCCCTCGGAGAGGGAGAGCTTGAACTTTGTGCCTGAGCTGCCAAATTGGTTTTCTTAAAAATCTTAATTTACTTTCAGGGTTTCTGAAGCCTCGCCTCCTTCATTAATTGGATGGTCAGCACTGTGCTCATGCTCGTTTGGTTTCCGTTCCCCCGCACTCAGGCGCACACTCACCATTTGCAATGGTCGCCCCACCGTGGATGTGCAGCTCCCCTGGCCCGCTGCTCCTGACACCGAGTCAACGGGCATGGCTGCGCTTATGGAAACCTTGCAGGGCCTTCTCCCTTTTAGGTTAATTTAGTGCCTGTGGAGGGGGGTGATGGACAGGATTCTGTGTCCCCTGAGGACAGCAAAGCAAGCGGGTGGTCATGGCGCTGCCTGACCCCTGTCATTCAGCACCCAGAAGAGAGGAAACCTCCCATCAAAGGGCGGTTGGTCCCTGTGCTGCTCCAGGGTCCTGAACATCCCACAGCAGTCATGAGTGCAGTTCTCAGCACTTCCAGCCCGCCTGCAGGAAGGGAGCAGCCCACTGGTCTCGTCTGACAAAGTCTCTCTTTCCTGCAGTGTCCCGGTTTTCGAGCCCACGGGTGACTCCAAGATTAAGCCGGAAACGAGCCCTGTCTATCTCTCCGCTCTCTGATGCCAGCATTGATCTCCAGACAATGATCAGGACCTCCCCAAACTCTCTTGTGGCATATATCAACAACTCCAGAAGCAGTTCAGCAGCAAGTGGCTCCTATGGCCATTTATCTGCCGGGACGATCAGGTAAAGCTCTGGGATCAGCTCCCTTCAGCTGAGGAACCATCTGCACAAAAGAAGGGCTGAACCTGCAGCAAGGGAGAGCTCCTCTTCCTCACAGCCTCTGCTTTTGTGCATCAGGGCAGTGTAGCATAGTAAATCAAAGCCCCTGTCTGGTTTTGCATGTGGAAGGGTATTTTGTGGTATTTGGGGTGGGGTTTTTTTGGCTGGATTGGGGTTATTGGATACCACATTTCCAGCAATTACAGTATGATCATGCCTCCCTGCAAGCAGAAACAGATAATAAATTCATCTTAAAAAATGTTCATTGTGAGCAGCTTGACTGATTAAGAAACACTCTGATTTAAGAGATTGCCCCAAAGTACTCTCCAAATTATTGGCCCACATTCTTAGAAAAAATGTTGCCTGGGTGGATACAAGAGCCTAATTCTAAATGTACTTAAACCAAATCTAAACCCTTGAGTAAAGTTTTGTTCAAATCTTAATTAAAAAGCACTTACATTAGGCAGCTGACGGTTGTCAGTCCCTACTGTGATTACTTCACCCAAGTTTCACAATGTTATTATTCTTTTTATTACTTAACCGTTAAAAATGTTTGAGCTAATTAACACTGATGTTGCAAAGCAAAGGGTTACAAAGATTATGCATGCTGAAAATTTGTGGGGGCAAATAGAGATGTTATTATTAGCAAGTATAGCATTAATTAGGTAAGTTACTTTATCCAGCAGCATAATTTAGAAATTGACTGTAAAATCAAACATAAGGTTGACATAAACAAAGTACGAATTCTTACCTGGTAGTCTTAGTTTTTCTAGTCTTTTTATCTGTTGTCATTGGCTGCTCAATACCTGGAGCATGTCAACTTAGATTCAGATATTAGAGTAATAGCTGGTGCTTTTAACAAATCAGTGGAGTCCAGGGACTGACCTAATGGTCAACTTTCAGCCTCCAAGGGAATAATCAACTAATAATAAAGAATTTGAAACCCTTCTCACTGTTCTAAAAATATATCCTAAATGTCAGGATTTGTAAAATGGGTAACATATATAGCAGCTTAACTGCCAGAAATTTGGCATGAAAAGACTTCTTTGTTATTATTTTAACAGCATCTTAGAGGCAGGAATTAAATACTCTCTCCAAAAGCAAAATTGGTCATTAGGCATGTTTCTAATTATGACCCTCTTCTCTGAGCACTCACACCTTGGCCGGTTTTAGTGGTGTGCAAGAAAATACCATGAGGGTAAAGGTTCAGGGCAACCACTTCTTGAAGGTGGCAAATAATCTATTTTTGGGCTGAGTATCTATGGTTTGTGCATCACACGTCTAGAGTTACCACAGAACATCTCCTGTGCTTCTCTCTTCTGCCGAGCAGACTTGCCCCTGGGAGTGAACCCCTTTTTTCCAATAGCAGAGCTTTGTTTTCACTGCTCTCCACTGCTGTGCCTTGTCTTGGACCTGTTGCCCCAGTTACTGCCCAAGCAGGCAGGGGCGAGCAGTGTTCCTGGTCACTGCTGACCTAGATTGGAGATGAACCAGTGACCTACATAGGAAGGGTGACACGCTTCAGCAGTCCCCTGGGCCAGCACTCCCCTCACCTGAGTGCAGAGTAAATTGCATGCTTTTGGACTATGTTAAGTGGATACTTTTTCATCCCTGCTGTAATCTGTGCCAGGTGAGCCAGGTGACACTTATTTTTCATATCCAGGTTAGCATAACCCCAAAGCTGCAAGTTTGCAAAAGAGGTCTGCTTGGGAAAACCCAGGAGCCCTAGGGGCTGCAAAGCCAGATGTGCCCAAGTCCCATCCTCTTCTGCACTCCCAAGGGCTTTTGTTGGGTTTTTTGTTGTTTTTTTTCTTTCACAAAGGAAGCAAAGAAATCACAGTCAATCAAATGCTTGGGTCAAAATTATTCACAAGTTTGCTAAAGCATGTGCAAGTCAAATCTTGACTTTGTGGTAAAGCAGGCAGTCAGGCTTATCCTGGCATTGAAGGCATCTCTCTGGGCATTGCAGCCTGGCTCCTGCAGTCTCCAAGATGCCAAACTTGAGTCAGAGACTGGTTAATATGATAAGTATTGTTGAAAATAACTCATCATTTCTGTTTCTGTGGTTGCTGCAGTCCGGCATTCAGCTTCCCTCACCCGCTTAACCCCGTGACATACCAGCAGATCCTGACCCAGCAAAGAGGCCTGAGCTCAGCCTTTGGACACACTCCTCCCCTGATCCAGCCATCCCCAACCTTCCCCCCACGGCAGCACATGGCAGTCATCTCTGTCAATCCATCACCAGCACAGAGCAGCAGCAACAGCAACTGCATCTCCGACTCCAGCCAGGTAGGGACAGCCATCCTGTATGGCACATGTGGAAATGGAGGCACATTTTCTGGGGGATACAGGCTTCCCTTCATGGTGGCTGTGGGAGTTTTAATAATTCTTTTTTACTCACACTGTCCCTTGACATTGCTTTTTCTTTTTCCTGGCAAGTGTTTCTGAATTAGTCACAGACAAATTTTGCACCCATCTCCCTTCCTTGCACCTACCCATGCAGAAACCAAACCAGTATTGAACACAATATGCAAGGTCATCCCAGGCAGGAAATCTCCTTGAACGTGCTATGTCCTATGGAATAGAGGAAAATCAGTTGCTGTAGTGTTTTGCAAAATAAGCACTTGTGAACCAAGCTTCTTGTTGGGACCGTCACCAATCACTCCTTCCTTTTTTCTACTCATGTGAACTGTGATGATGGTCTTAATCTTCAACATGTAAGTGCATCCTGTGTGGGACCTCCTCACATTTTACTTGCTGTTCCTTCTTTTTCAGTAGGCTTTCTCTCAATGTGTCCCTGCTGTTGATTTTTACTACTAAATCTTGCAAAACCAGGGGCCAGATTTTGAAAACTAGGAATGAGATCCCACACCTTAAATACATCCTTACAAATATCTGTGAGCACACAAGCACTTATATGTGCACAAGCCTTCCACGTGCACTGGGTTAGTGAATATGCCTGGGACATGGTTAATGATTCTTCTTTTCCACTTAACATTCCTTCCAAGTCTAAATTGCAGTTGCTTCTGTCCCAAAAGACTTACTTCACCGTATGTCACACCCTTTTCAAATTGTTGTTGTATCATACTGAACTTCTAAGACTGGTTTATTGTTTTAGGGTTTCTCATGGCTGCTGCACTGCAAATTATGTTTGTTATTGCAGGTTATTTGATTGATTGGTTTTGTTTTCTCCTTGCAAACTGGCTACCAAAATAACATGGCTGGAAGGAGTTCTGCCTCTGTTTAATAATTTGCGAGACCAATCTTGAGCAATGAGCAAGAGTATTTAAAATGTTAATGTTCCAATTTTATACACATACAATGGGATGTTTTTTCTCCTGAAGTTGTTCTTATTTTTTAAGAGTTTAGCAAGTTACACACACAGTCTTTCATGGACACAGCATGCCAGAGCCCTCACATATAACCAGAGCCCCCTGTTTCCCCCAAGAATTCATTTTCTATACAAATTATTTTGTCACATTGAGAAATAAAACTGTGGCTTGGATGGGGGTTGTATAAGGCTTTGATGGCTATGCTGTGGACTGGATTGCTCTGAAGCAGAGCAGCAGTGGCAAGGCCAAGCTCACCACTAAGCCTGCAGAAGCTGGGGCTGCCCTTGATTCTTCTCCCCTCTCTCCCATCCCTTTGCCTTGCACAAACCCACATGGGCTGGTTTTCATATGAACCCCAGGCCAACCCTGCTGCCCCGTGCCACTCCTGAAGCTCAACCTTGATTGATTTTAAAAGTTAATTTTTAATGAGGAAATCTGTCCGTCATCCCAAACCTCAGTGCCGTTTCTTGCCTGGTTTTCTTTCCTAGAGCAAGCAGAGCAGTGAGTCAGCCGTGAGCAGCACCGTCAATCCAGTAAATAACAAACGCAGCAAGGTCAAGACTGAAGTTGAGGGCTTGCCCCCAGTGTCCCCAAACACACAGGTAACCTCCCTGCTGCGAGCCGTGTTGTGGGGTTGAGGCAGCGAGCTGCTGGGTCTCATCTTTGGGAATGATCTTCTTGGCATCTTTTGTTGCAGCTGGGAGCAAGGCAGCAAAATCTGCCAGGCAGACAGGTGTCCCTTGGACCACAAAGGCCAGGAAGGGATGGGACAGAGATGACTCAGTGACTGAGTGAAGCATTCTATGGGTACTTGGAAATCAGCTTGCTGTTGCTGTGCTTGGATAGGAAAAAAAAGGAGAGAGCAAATATATCAAGTGTAATAATGTAAAAATGATGTCTTAGTTTTTTGTGCTGCAAAGCAAGCAGCATCAGTGTCTCAGAGCAAACATAGATTATGAGGGAATCTTGCATGTAGGTAGAAAGCTTGGAAAAAAAGGACAACTTCTTGATTCAACAAGGAATTGCTCCTAGAAACATCCTTTACACTGGTGACACAACATTTGACACCAAGAAGGGTCCAGAGGCCTTTGCTTTCTTTCTGGAGCTCTGTGATTGCAAACTGTTTAATGGCTGACAGTATCCATCTGACCGTCCTTTATCACAACTGTAAACTATCAGGAGTGCTCAGGGCACTTCATTTTCATGAATTATTAGGCCGTGTTATTGTCAAGCGAATGGAAGAGTTGATGACAAATTTCTCCTTCTGCCCTGGTTCAGGAGCAGGTCTCAGCATGATGCATGGGGACAGCAACGTGTGCAGTCATCAGGGGGCTGGTAAAATTGATGAAGATAGCATATCAGGGAAAGATAAACATGCTGTAGTCAGCACGATTAGGGCAAAGAGGCACCTCTCTGGAGCTTTGAGTTTAGGAGTGCATCTACACACTGCCGCAAAATCACATGCCCTGAAAAACCAATCTGGCCACCGCCTGGGCTAATAGGGCAATGTGTTTATTTCATGCAGCAAATGAAAAAATATTTGAAAGCCATCAGTTGCTTTCTCAAAGCATGTGTTACTGGAAGAGCTGTGGGACAGATAGGTGCTTGCTCAATGGCTGCCATCCTCCGTGCGCTGCTCCATGCAAAGCCGTGTGTGCCCAGCTTGGGAGTGCTTGGATGGCACCAGCCCAGCCCACCCCTGCAGCCCTGCTCCAGGGGTTTCATCCACTGGGTCTTAAAAACACTGAAATCGGCACTGAATGGAGCAGGGGAGTAGCTTGAAGTGGTGCAATGAGATTTGATTAGAATAGCAAGGTGAAATTACGAGCAGGAAAATGCACGCTGATCATCTAATAGTTCCTAATGAGGCAGTATGTGAAGTTAATTCCCCAAGGCAAATGTAGGTTCTACATCAGTATTGACTGGGAAATTACTAGAAGGTACCATGTAATAGACAGCCCGTTCTTGGCAAGGAGAACATATTAAAACACTGAATGTAGCAGATGTCTCCTTTGGTCTAAGCAAGAAGAATTAATTAAATCTAGAAATTCCTTTTCTGCAGGAGATTGTGCTGAAAAGTTGTGTTACAGTCAGCTAATAATTGACTGATCCATTTTTTGCTGACTGGGAAGTTCATCTCTCCCTAAAAATGTGTATGTTTTGTTTTGGAAATACTGCATTTGAAACACCTCATGCAAGTTGTGGTTTGGGTGTTTGTAATCCTTAGCCAGATAGCATCTCCCATGATGGTTTGTGCTGTAAAAAATGCAATCAGACAAGATTTGTGGGACACAGTGAAGTACCAGGCATGGGGGACCTGAGTTACTGAACTTCTGCAGTGCCACAAGAGAGCTCCAGTGCAGGTTCAGACTAGCATTGAACTAGCTAGAAATGAAACAAGTCAATCCTTTTCAGCAAATTAAATTGTTACAATTCCATTTTTCCAACAGAAAGTATAAAAATTTTAGCAAAATGAGATTTTTAGTATGAAATTACAGTTGTCCAGGGACCATACTTTGCACGGAGACAAACATTCCAAGAGAAAAAAAGATGTTTACAGCTCAACCAAATAGGAATTGCAGGAAAAAGAAGCTGCAAAAAAAGTTTGAACTTTCTCAGACTATTGTTCTGGGCTCTGGTATAGCTTTAATCTCTAGAAGTCTTTCTGTAAATTACTAGTTTCCTGTCCCAAGAGCCACCTTGTAATATCTTTTTTTTTTTTTTAAATAAGAGCTAATTAAAACAAATCTCTTCCTCTCCATATCTAAATTTTGAATAGAAAAGTCACTGCTGGCATGTATGTCATGAGCTAGTTAATGAAAATTGTTGAACTTTGGTACAGCACGTCTGGCGTTCCAAGCCATATAATACCATTGAATCCTTAATCATTGCAGCTCCCCAGCAGGCATTGGGAAGGTGTTGGTGGGGAAGGAGATGGCAGCCAGATAGGTCTGTTTGGGCGGGCCAGGGACAGTCTGAGGTTGTGTCTACACACATATGGGTCCAACTGGAGCATCAGATAGTGAGGAACAGCGTCTGCTGTGGCCAGTCACCCCAGATGCTCCTGTCTGAAGGTGTCCTGGAAGCAGAATGCTTTGTGATAGCAACAGTAGTATCTGGGAGGAAAGGGAGTGAAGGGGGTCAAAACCTGCAGGGTTTTGTCTTGTTAGATTCCCAGCCAATACTGGGTGCTGATGGCCTTGTCTGTAGTGCAGGTGTCTGATGCATGCAGAGCTGACAGTCGTCCTTACTCAGATTTGTACTAATTATGTTTTATGTTACACTATTGTGTAGTTGCCCATGCTTCAATCCTAGCAGCCATAACAAAAATCTTCTGTGCTTCATTTAGCACTGAGGAGCTGGCTAGACAGAGAAGTTAAGGAGAGAGCTCACGGTGACCCAGCATAAAATTAACTCATTCATTAGTCCAGAGTCCCAGGAGCTCTGTTCTGCAGCCTATTCTTACTGGGTCTTGCTCAGGCTTTCCAAATTCCCGTCTCAGAGAAGTGCTTTGAGAGCTCACCACTTTGTCTCTGTGGAGCATCCTGCAGGCATAAATCTGTGGGTTAGGTATCATTTTCTCATCTACTAAGGGATGCAGAAAACAGGAACCCCCTGGCCAGCCCATGTCAGGTGAGTGTGGGCTCTGGGCTCTGACTGCTCTGTGATTTCTTTATGTTCATGTTTCTCTGCTTTGCCCAGATCAAGTGTTTTGCTCCAGCAAAGAACACAACCAAAGGTCAGAAGCCAGCTCTTTCCTTTCTTCAGTTTTCCTGGGACTGCCCACAACCCGGCTGAATCCAAGCTCTGCTTCAACAGTGGCTTTGGGGTGTTTCATGTCTCGTCATCAACTGAGATCCACCTCTGCCAAAACCCTGTGGCTCTTTATTTCACAGTAGTCGTGGATGTTATGTAGCCACAACGAGCATGGTTTTGTGATCAGTTGATACTTGCCCTGTAATCTATGAATGATGGAGGAATTCAGACGAAAGAAGTTCACCTTGTACAATGCACCGTTATGTGTTGCAGGAGCATCTGACAGACCTGAAAGAAGATCTTGATAAGGATGAATGTAAACAGGAGCCTGAGGTTATTTATGAGACTAACTGTCACTGGGAAGGGTGCACAAAGGAATATGACACTCAGGAGCAGCTCGTCCATGTGAGTAATGGTTGGGAGGAAACCCCAGCGATAAATTTGGGTTTCTGTGCACTTGTCCTCATTTTTTATCACTAGCTGCTGTACAGTCAGAGCTCACCCTGGGAGCTACTAAAGGTGCAAATCAGAGATACGGTGTGTAAACACTGCCAAAGCAGGTCGCTGCTCCCCGAGGAGTTCAGCTGAAAGAAGCCTCTCATAGATTATGTGATACTGCTCCCTTCTCAGCTGCTGAGGCTGCACTTTCAGTCTCCCTTGTGCATGTCCCAATGACAGAAGGCTCAGTGCAGAAGACCAGATCAGAAAATGGGGAAGGGGGCTGAGCCCTCCTCTCTTCACTGGCCATGTTCACTGAGCCTTTCCACAGAGCTGCACCAGCAATGGGTCAGGGATCATCCATGCTGTCCTCAGTCCTAGTCCAGGCTGGGAAAGCCTTTTATGCTGCTGTTAATGAGCTGTGGAGCCATATCACTTAAAGGCTGTTGACCTGCTCAGCTCATCCCTCCCACAGAAACAGAGCACTTTCAGAGTTTGGAGATATGCTCTAGTGTCTGAAATACATAAAAGTGGGTTGATTTTCTAAAACTTGGGAAACAGGGCTTCCATAATCACAGTGATATTCCCAAACCAGTGTCAAAACTGCTCTCTGAAGGATCCCCAAACCAAGTCATTAATCAGATTTTCAGTTCTAATTAATTCCAAGAACCTTTTGTATGATTTGCTTCATCTGGGTATCCGTTGTTTGGTTTCCTGTGGCTTCTGGGGTCAACAAATCCCTCATACTCAGGGAAGTGGCTGTGAAATCAGACATGATCTCTGTCTAAGCCCCATCTTGCTCCCAGCCCAACACCCTCTCAGTCCTTATTTTGGATCTATGGTGCACATCCCATTTCTTTGAAGCCAGCCCATATCTGCTGGGAATTCACCAGCCCAGCAACCCTGATGCTTGCAGCAGAGTTTTGGATTAAACACATTTTGCAACAGGAGCTGCTACCTTCTCCTTTTCCTTCAGCCTTTTGCTGCTTGTCTCAACTGGGCTTTCAGTTTGTCAGGGGCTACTTATATGCAACTCACATGTAGCCCCCTTCTGAGGGCTTGTGTCTGCTTTCACCATTTTTTATATATCTTAATTTTAGATATGCCACCAAATAGACATCAGTCACCGTTTGCCCATGTTCTGCACACAAACATTGTCCAGAGGGACTACACTCTAAATTATAATCTTGGACAGATGCTCTTCTTCCATCTAAGGCTAGTGCCTGCCGGCCTCTGCCAGAAGCCACTGCGTCAGTGCATCAAGTCCTTGAGTACAGACAGATTTGGAAAGGGTTTTCAAGGCCAGTTGAGTGATAAGGTGCTTAATGGGTTGCACATTTCATGGGGCCTTGGTTTTTTGGGGTTAAAACACAGCACGCCTGTCAAATGGGCTGGGCTCACATTTGTCCAGCAGTTTTTGTGTGTTTCCCTCTCAGATGTAAGAAAAGCTAACTCTGCCCAGAGCAAAGTACAGAGCACCAGGCAGCTCAGCACAATTTATTTCCAAGAAAAAAAACCAAAAAATAACCCCAAAGTAAAACATTTGATGAAATATCCCAAGATTTTCCTAAATTTGGAAGGTTACAAAAATTGAGTCTTCTGTACTGTGATTGCTAGCAACATGAGGTTGTGGATTTGAGATGCTCAAAATACACATGCAAATGAAATACAGATGTCATGGGCCAGCTTCTGAGAAGGTGCCATCTCACCATGCATGGAAAAACTTTAGTTTGTGTACAGGGCAAAGTACCTGGGTGAGCAAGGTCTGTTCCCCATACAGTGTGCTTGTGGGAGAAGTCCTTGTCAACAGGAGCAGCAGGAGTGATGACATATTTTTGCAAGCACCACTGCTGCTCCAAACCTCAAAGGTCACACTCAGTTTGAAAGAAGCCCAAGCACAGCCTTCAGCCAGGTAGGGGCTAAGGGGTTCTAGCTGAAGTGGGGTGAGCTGTGCAACTCCTCCTACACCATGTGATGGGAAGCAGATGTTGCCCAGACAGGGAGTGAATAGTCTTGAATGGGGGCTACAGTTCCTCTTCCATAAATGTTCTTCCTTTGGCTCAGACAAAACCAAAACAGTAAGCCTGTGCTCTCCCACATCCCCAGCATTGCTGTGGGTAGTCTTGGTTGCAAGTTAGACTCCCACACAAACAGAGCCTGGAGACGTATTTCCCCAGTCTGGTCTGGACATGGTTTTGCATGTCCATGGGTCTCTGGGGAGGTTCATCAGATTTCCACTATCTGAGGCTAAAATCTCACAATGATGCCACGTTGTAAAATCAGAACTGCAGACAGCAGAACTCTAAACCCATACAAAACCTCTTCCAAACCCAGGCTCTCCCAACTCTCCCAGCAGCACACAGCTTTTACGTGTGTTTACGTGTGGTGCCCAAGACACCAGCTGAGCCCCACACAGCTCCTCTTGCCCCTGGGTAGGACCCTGACCCCAGGACTGGACTGCAGTGCACAGAACGCTGAGACTGGATTAAGATGGGACTGTGAAGGCTGATGAATCTGTTTTAATGTACTTCTGTGTCCTCGTGCTGCCTCACTGCCCCAAGAGAGTCTCATCCCTAGCTGCAACATGTGTGTCTGGCCTTGGCCAGGGGACGAAGGCGGGGGCTGGAAAAAATCTCAGCACAAAAAAAAAACCAAAACGCAAAACCAAAGTGGTTTATTTTAGGATTTCCTGTCAGTGAATGTCTTCTGAAAACACAGGAGCGAGGACAGGCATTATTTTTGGCCATGAGACCCCATTCAGAGAGACAAGGCCGCCGCGGGAATGGCGCTGCCGACAGGCTGGCCTCTGGTTCTGTTTATTTTTGGCAGGGCTTCGTCTGCCCTGCACTGGGAAAAAAAAAACTACCCACTTCTCCCTACCAGGGTGGATGAAGGCACCATTCTGGGTCTGGCTTTTCAATACCAGCACAGAATTTTGTGGGCCAGAGTAATTAGCAGTAATTGAGCTCTCCCTGCTGCATAGCTCTTAGATGCTGTCATTTCCTGCCAGCCACCAGCTCTGGACGGCAGGTGGATGTCATGGAGCCAGCATATGGACTTAGAAACACAGGATCATTTAGGTTGGAAAGGACCTTAAGATTTTTGAATCCAACCAAGACTTGTCTCCTCCTGTCCCCCATCCTCCAGCAGCACCCCAGGAAAAGGTCACAGGTGTGTAAATGCAGCGCAGGAGGATTCAGCAGAAACAAAAATCACTCTGTCATCTGCCTCAAGAGTGGCATCAAACAGCTGGGGGCACACCGAGAGGGCTCTCTTTTCCCTGGCACCATGGGTCCCTGTGCAAACCTCCCATTTTTAGACTGCTTTGTACCCAGTGTGCTGGGTGCTGCAGACCTTTCTCTGCAGGACACACCAGACCACAGTGCTGGGTCCTGTGTCCCTGGTGTTACCTGTGCATCTGGCACCCAGGTGCTGCAGTGCCCGACAAGCATTAGGAAGGGAACATCTGGCTTTCAGAGCGCTGTGTGTGATTCACTGCCATCAGCTCTTCCAGGAGTGACCTGGTTTTCCTTTCTCTCCTACCAGCACATCAACAACGATCACATCCACGGGGAGAAGAAGGAGTTTGTCTGCCGCTGGCAGGACTGCACACGGGAGCAGAAGCCCTTCAAGGCTCAGTACATGTTGGTGGTGCACATGCGAAGGCACACGGGAGAAAAGCCACACAAGTGCACGGTGAGCTGGCAGGGACACGTGGTGCATCTCACTTGGCAAGTGGGACACCGGGCTGGGGTGGTCACCAAAATGTGTTTGCAGAAATGGGCATGGCCAGGCCAGCCACTGACAGCAGCTCAGAGCCAGTTCAGCCCTCTGTGTCTGCGTTACAGCTACTTGCAGGTCAGACCCTGCAAGTTAGGACAAGAGGTCGAGTAGTGTGGTTGAGGTGTTAGTGGGCAAAACTGCATTTCCTTGGGAAAAATTATGTCAGATCTACCACAGAAATCCAAAGTAACTCAGGACAAGTTACTTAAGGTGAAAATTTAGTTGCCTACATCCAAGAAAGAAATCTGTAATGCCACACTGTGGGGAGCCGCCTAGCCCTGGTTGTGTCTAACCTGGCATCACCCACTACAGCTGCTGGGACTGCAAGATTCCCTCACCCACGGACCCAAGCATGCACACGTGCCTCTTTCCAGTCTGGAAGTCTAGGCCAACACCTCCTGCCTCTGCTCTCTTAATCCAGAGGTGAGGTCAAGCCATAAGTGCTTAAACCCCAAGAAGAGCTTAGTCCCAGACCTTCTGCATACCAGCAGCACTGTGTCTAGGGTTAAACACTGCCTGAGGAAGACTATGGGGTACAATTTTGTATCCCAGCCCTGTGGGTGCAGGCTCACTGACCACATGGGAGAGCTGAGCTCTCCTCCTTAGCTTCAAGATATGAAATCCCCTATGTGCCTTCACACTTGGAGGGTCCAACCACACTGCTGGCTAATGTGGGGCAGCCAAGGATGCCTGATGTGGGGCACAAGTGAGAAGCAAGGTTATGGAGTTCAGTGACTGTGGTCAGCTGATGGGAGAGCTGTTCACAATCTCTCTCCTCATCTCCTCCAGCCCTTATTCCTTCCAAAGGTCCATCCCTGTCATTGTATATCCTCTGCTCTCTGTCTTCTCCTCCTGATGGCATTTCATACCTCCTCTGCTGTCAGCATTACACTGTTCCTCTCCCCAGAGTCTTGGGGATGAGTCTCTTCCTGCTCAGCAAATGTCTGAGCCCTCCTCCCATGTCTTCCTCCTCTTCTGCTCCATTGCCCAATTCCAGCCCTGCTCACTTCCTGGCTCTGCCCCAGCTCCTGCTTACAAATATTAGGATATGTATGATTTGCTTGCTGCATGACTCCCCTATCAATCTTCCAGCCCTGTGTTCATTTAATTTAGAGCATAAGCTCCCCTGGGGCACAGGGCCATGTCCTTTGTTTTAATCTTCTAAAGCACTTTGCCCAGTCTAGTGCTTTACCAATCTTCCTTAAAAGTATCAAGAAATATTGATTGTTGGTGCATACAAAGTGAGCACTGAGGGCAAGTCTGGCCTGCCCTTGTAGGCAGAGGGACTCAGGAGACAAAAACAGCAGTGGCTGCATCCTCTTCAGTGCTGTGGTGGAGCAGGAGAAAACACTGCTGCACAATCCTGCCCTTTTCAAGCCTCAGTTTTGTCACACTGGAGCGATGGCAAGGCTGTGTTGGAGTCTTATCATCCTCTGCCTCCTGGAGAACTGCAGGCCCTCCATGTGCAATATGTTGCAGCAACTGTCCCCAAACTGGAGAACCATCCAGTTGTCTGGGATAAGAGCAGCTCTGCAGACAGTGCCCGTCTGTGGCAGAGCATTCCTTGTCCAAGTCTGGCAGTGATTTTTCAAAGCAACATTTGCTTCAGACAAGGTTTGTGGTATACATAAAGCTACAGATGAGCCCAATTGCAGCCTGGTATTTGGTAAAGGATTATTTCAAGAGATGATAGCCAGAACTCCCACTGGCATAATCAAATCCACACGTAAGAGTGGGAACAACTGCTTTGAACATGCACAGGCTGCTTTGCTGAGAAGCTCTTATTTGAAAATGTGGCCTTAGAACTTTAGCTCTTAATAACTGCATTTTTGTGTGACTATGCAGCAAAACTACAATGGACACATGAGTAGTCTCATGCTGAGTTCCCTTTGTTTTCCAGCAAGAGGAATGATGTATTTCAATAGCTGTAGGCAACTTGAGTTGCAAAGGATTGTTTGTACAGGGCAAGAGAAGAGAGAGATATACTGTGCTACCTCAGAGCTGTGGCATGTTCTGTGGGACAAATGAGCTAATGAAAGTGGTCTGAGGTAGAAAAACTGGATCCATCCCACCCTGACAAAGCTGTGGAAGGAATCAGCTCTTGCAGGATGCTCCTACTTGTCCTTGAAGAGCCGTGGATATCTCAAGAGCTGAGCAAATCTGCCTTACGTCCACCATGCCTGTGCTGGACCTTAAAGGGGATCTTAAGTAATCCTTCTTTTCCAACATAACAAAGTTGCATGGGATCAGCCTGTGCCTACATGCTTCATGGGTTTCATGGGCTGCATGTTTGCCTCCTTCCTTGGCAGTCTGGCAGATCCTGTGCATGTGGAACACAAGGCGAGAGGTTGCTATTTAATAGCTGTTGCTATTAAATGCAGGTGCCTTTGACCAGACCTTTGGATGTGCAGAACCACTCAGCTGTCCATGGGAAAATCAGACACAGAGCATGACCTGTCCTGCTGGGGCTCCAGTCTCTTCACTGGCCAAGACTCAAGCAGAGAAATGTGAAGTCTTGTCAGAACTGGACTGAACTTGTAGACATGTTTAAGTGATGTGACTAAAATACAACACATACATTGCAGCAGGAGGGGCTGCTTGTTGAAATTTAAAGGGTGTTTTTTGTATAGGAAATGCAGCCTGGGCTTTTCAATGCTCCCAGCTGAACAGGCAGTGCAACATTTAGCTAGAATTTGCAAGGGAGCCTTGCATTTCTTAAAACCTCCCACTTGGTTTGTCAAAGAGCACCTAAGAGCCTCCTTAGTGGTTTGAGGTGAAATGCTCCCACGCTGAGACAGGGCAGGCGCAGGGAGAAATCTCCAGCCCAGCCAGGATGGAGGTGGCAGGACTTACATCACCCGAAGCCTCACCACATCTCCCAAGCTGCTCCTTCTCATTGTCTGGGCAGCTGGTTTCCTTCCAGGAGGAAGGTTCCTGGCCTGTTTTGTCATCCAAAAATCCATCTGTCTTCAAGACTGACAGTCTTGTTTTTTAAACTGGTAAT
Source organism: Cyanoderma ruficeps (assembly GCA_008694505.1). NCBI lineage: Eukaryota > Metazoa > Chordata > Aves > Passeriformes > Timaliidae > Cyanoderma > Cyanoderma ruficeps. The sequence continues at coordinate 9,817,601 of VZDJ01000594.1, read as the reverse complement.
GTCAGATAGCCTGACCACAGCATCCTCCAAGAGTAGACCCAAGCTGTAATTTGGGAAACTTTAAAGCTTGCTAGATTCCTCTTTGTGTGTTAGGGAAACGTCTGCTCTTTCCAGTGCTGTTGCTAGTGAAGTTGCAAGGCTGGTCAGACTATGGAGAAGCTGTCAGTTCCCTAGGTGGGAAGGAGGGGCCCCTTGTTTCTGAGTGTTTTAGATGCAGAGGGGTGGCAGGAGGGGCTAAGAGAGCTCTGGGGGGAGTGGAGGGGTGTTTAGCCCTGCTGGAAAAAAAGAGTCACTTGTTGAAATGTCAGGTGGGTACCCAACAAGGAGTAGCACCTCAAATATGACTCACTGCTGAAACTCTTAGCCTGCCTAGGGAAGCAAATTCTCCCAACAAAGTGGATGTTGTTCCCTAAAACACAAGCCCTTTAAAAAGAAGAAGAAAAAAAAAAGAATGAGAAACAGATGAGAAGGGTTTAGGCAGGGGGAAAAATCAAATTTTTCTGGTTAATTAATCACTCCTCGTGTGTTTTTTTTTATTTTAGTTTGAGGGTTGTTCCAAAGCCTATTCCCGCCTGGAGAACTTAAAGACACACCTGAGGTCCCACACTGGAGAAAAGCCTTATGTCTGTGAACACGAGGGCTGCAATAAAGCCTTTTCCAATGCCTCGGACAGAGCCAAGCACCAGAACAGGACACATTCCAATGAGGTAAGCCTGGGCTCACCAAAGCTCAGTGGAGGGCTTTTTTTTAAACTTTGCTGACAATAAACATACACTCTACACACTGGACACATGTAAAAAGCAACCTACTGTAATGAGGGGTTTATCTTATTTTTTAATGGGATTTATTTTGCTGGGGAGCCAGACCACATTAGCTTTATATTTATGAAAGCTGTGTTTGAAATCATAAACAGATGTTAAAGTATGCAAACTTTTTAATCGACTTTGGAAATGAAAACAAGCATTTTCCAAATTCATAATTTTTAATAGCACAGATAGTATAGTACAGCTGTGCAAGCGGTATTTAATATTACTGTGGGGCAGACTTGCAGTAATATAACAGCTACCCTGGATCCTGATGCTCTGGAAATAATACTCCCTCCATCGTTTGATGTACAATGATAGAGCACAATGCAATGCTTTGTTAACCTTGGATAATTAAGACCCACTATTAGTAGTTGGGGAGCAGAGGAAATTGCCTTTATTGTAACGCATGTGATGGTCTGTTGCAATCAACCACGACCGACGATTGAAATTTATATTACCACTAATTAGCTGACAGGGGAAGAAAAAACAACACTCTAAAGTTCTAATGGTATTTTCAGCCATGAAGAATTCAGTCTGTAGCCTAATTTTCAACAGTTAAATATAGACTATTGGAGAATGGAATGCAGTTGCCACGGTTGACAGCCTTTTGAAGCGATGCTGTCTACAAAGGGCTTGTTGGGAGTATTTTTATCTCTGGTATACTATCAGTCAGTGATAACCAAAGCTCTGTAGGTTTCAGAGATTCTGTTTGAGTCAGAATAAGGACTCAGCATCGTCTCAGCATGGAAGAGGATTGTAGATTTTGAGATGGACTGATGAATGACCAGGATCCCAGTGTTGTTTGAGTTGGTTTGGGTATGAATCCAAACGTCAGGATTGATCTCTACCAGCAAGACACAGATTAGAATTAACTCATATCCACACTTAAACTGGATAGTTTGGAATTGTTGTAAGGCTACACTAACCTTTGGCCAGGACTGAAAAGATAGGTTGCAACCTCTCATCTGCCCAGCATCCCGCATTCCCAGTAAGTCATGTTTGACTACAGCATTTTTCTATGTTAAAGCTTCTTCCCCTGAGAGGTAGGCAGTTTTGGTTTAATCTCACATTTTAGATGTTGTAAATTGCTTGTTCTCCAGCCCTGGATGCCTTTTCTGCCTTCCTCCAGTGCTGGATCCAGTGTGCCTTTCACTGTTGTTATTTCCACCTCTTAATTTTGCAGTGTTAAACCACTCTCCATATTCTCACTCATAAGCTGAATAAATCGATCAAGCCACTGAAGATTTACATTTTTGCAACATTTTTTCCTGTCTTAAAGGAAATTTGCATCTCTCTTCAATTGCTAAGGATTCTCATGTGAATGGATCAAGACTGCCAGCACAGCTTTCTGTGCTGGATAGAGACTCAGCCCAGTCTCTGCACACTGACAGTATGTGAGCGACTTTTTTGCCCGTAGATCACTTGAGCTCAGGTCCCTGGAGCTTTACCAGGAGTTTTGTTAGTCAGGGCAGTTTCCCATCTGAGTCAGGTAATATCCCTTGTGGAATTTTCATTTTGAATGTGTTAGTAAATGTAATTTCTTCAATGGGTTCAGATTTCCAAGTGATCCAGATCAGGAGCTGCATTGGATCTGGAATGACTCCTCACTTCATCTGAGCAGAGCTTGAACACACTTGAAAGTCAGATCATTTGGGCTTCCCTTGTGCAAGAAGGTGAGGCTTTAGGGCAGGAGCATCCAGCTCCATGTCTCTTGTGGACCCTGATCTAAATATTCTGGCACTTGGCACAAGCTGCTTTCAAACAACCCAAATTAAAGACTCAGATAACAGATAGAGATTTTACCATCTTCAGCTGCTTCCCATAAAGGACACCATCCCTTTCTCTGGTGTAGGAACAGCACAGCCACTAGTGGAGGATCTGTACCAGACCAGCTGGTCTTGCCACGGGAACTGCAAGGAACTGTCATTATGCAAACAATCTTACATTTTGCAGTCATGCTCACCCCTGAACTGCTGTTCAACCCTCCTTGATGCAGTACAGACACACCCCAAGACTTATGGGAGATCTGTAGGCTGCATACAATGGCTCTCTGGGCCATATTTTTGATACCCTCTTTTTGAGGATCATATAACACGATCCTTTACAGCAGCTGGTATCCCTCACAGCAAAGCTCATCACACTGGGCAGCAGGCCCAGGCGAGGGTCCTGTGTCCAGCTGTGGCCATGACCACTGGCTTAGCAAACTGTACTGAGACCTTGGCTCACAAAACCACACAAATACAAAGCAGAAGTTTGTGGCTGTGAATATTTCCCATTACCCACTAGTAACTCTACTGTGGTTCCTAGCTACCTTCTAAATATTTTCCTCTGCTTGCAGTATTTACTTGGAATATGTCAGTTTCAGAGTTAGTCACCCAGGTCTCCTCTAAGGGGGAAGTCCACATTTCCTGTGTTTGTTACTATCATTGTGTGACAGGACGTAGGTGTATGGTCCAAACATGCTGAAGTTCAAGGCTGGGGATGTGTTGCCTCACTGACTTTGGTTTGATTGTTGAAATGTCATACGCACCATTTCATTTTAAACTTTCAGTGATTGTTTGAATCCCTTTGATACCTTCAAAGTTACACCTGGGAAAAGGGCTTTCATCCTGTGACCACTCTGCAGTGCATCAAGTGGCATGAGTTCATGGCCAGCCAAAGACTCAGAGTGATATTTTCAGCAACTCAAGCTGAAAAAGGGTAAAACAGATAAATCCAGTTCTGCTTAGTGTGTGGGGAGTTCTCCAGTTCTCCCACCCTAAAGAGTGTTACCCTCCATGTGCATGAGAGTAGTAGGGAGGCATCTGAGATATCTAAACTCTTGACTGGACTAGGGTGAAGATGTCACTAGATGTCAGAGTCTGGATAACCCAGGGATAGATGAAGGCACACCAATGAAAGAGCAGTTGTGCTCAGCTCAGTTGTAAGGGGTATGGCCTGATGAAGAGGATGATTGAATCCCCTTAGGTGGAGTATCTGCTGTGCAAGCAACAGTGATCATGTTACCCTAACTGCTGAGATCTGAAAAGTCAGAACTGTTGAGCCTGAGATATTTATAAAAAAATCATCTTAGAGCTGTTCATATACAGGATTTTTTCAGCACACGTGGTGGGGGTTCTGTTCTTTGTAATAAGGCTTAATAGCAGTAATAATATTTCTATAATGCTTGTGCAAAAGGTTGCATGACATTTTTAAAGAAAGTATTTTAATTTTTGTGCATTGGTTTACCCAGCTTTAAAATATATTAAATATTTACCTCAGGGGTGTTACGTGAGTTTAGGTGGTTTGAGTGATGTGCCAAGATCAGTCAGGAAGCATGCTTTTGAATACAAAACAGACTTTCAGTGTTTTTCATGTGATAATGCTGGCTTTCTGGAAAGAATATATACTCCGTTGTATTTTTTCACTTAAGTTCCTGGACAAAATTACAAAAGAGATTTTAAAAAAACTAATAGGAATGGTCATTTTGGGTAGCCTTCAAATAACATCTGTCTGTTTTTTCTCATGGATTTATCCTAGTGCATTGGCAGAAAAATACATAGAGTAGTTGTGAGGCCAAAAGCGGAACTTGTGATGAATTCAGAGCTTCCAGCGCAGCAGCACCAGGTCAAACAACTGCAGTGCTAATACACTTTGGAACTGGAGTCTCAGTAAAATAAAAAAAGTTAAAAGAATAAAAGTATCTGTTTGCTGACTTCTGTTTTCAGAAGCATGGCTTCAGCCTTGTTTTCCTGTGGCAATCAATGATTCATGAATTCGAGATAGAGTGCTGTCGTCTGAAAAAAACATCGCATGCCTGTGGTTTGTTTTGCACAATAGCAGATTTCAAGGTGACAGGTGCTGGAGTGTTATGATAGATTGAGTAGGGTGAATCCAGTCTGGCTTGAATTCACTGGACCTCCATCAGCCAGAAGGTTCAGACATTTTTTCAGTGTAGACCCCACCTTAGCAGAGCAAATGTGTTAGGCCCAGTCCACTACATCACCTCCCTCCCATCCTTAATCAGGAAACATTCCTGTGGCCACCCGAGCAAATACATACATGGGAAAGTAATACTAGGAAAGTATTTCATGAATTCTTAGCTGTCTTTTGATCCAGATACTGAAAACAAGAAGTTTCGCCAACATGAAATGACCAGCCAAGTCTGTGTGGATCAGCAGCAGCCCATATATCACATCTTCCATATCTCAGTCTTACAGAGTCCTGTGGAGCAGATGCTCCACATTTTGCTGCTGCCTGCTGCTATGCCGATTGTATTTTCTTGGCCCATACGCTGTACCTGGAATATTAGGGCTTATTCTAACTATAACCCAAGGTTTGCTTGTATTGACAGAAACCCTATGTCTGTAAAATCCCTGGCTGCACAAAGCGGTACACGGACCCCAGTTCCCTCCGAAAACACGTCAAGACGGTGCACGGGCCTGACGCTCACGTCACGAAGAAGCAGCGCAATGACGTTCACCCGAGGCCACCGCCGCTCAAGGAAAATGGGGACAACGAGGCAAGCGCCAAGCAGAGCAGCAAGGTGTCAGAGGAGACCCCCGAGGCCAACAGCACCACGAGGAGCATGGAGGATTGCTTACAAGTCAAAACGATAAAAACAGAGAATTCTGTGGTAAGAGCAGTTGCTTTTCACAGAAATGACATGGTTCCTGATCTCTCTGATGCACTAGGGGCATGGAGCATTTGTATGCTGTTTACCTCGCTGGGCAGGTGCCCTTCAACCATAGAGTTCAGGTCCAGAAATGAAACTGCAGGTCAGGGCACAGTCCAGTAAATTTTGTACCTTCCTACCCAGCATCATAAATTCCTGCCCTTGTAGTCATGGGGGCCATGTAATGCCCTGTGCTGAGCTTGGCATTCCTATGCTGTGGAAGTGGGTAAGACCCAAGAGTGTTGTGGTCAAATGAGCTTTACCTACCTCACCAGTTTAAATTGAGCAATGACCACAGGGCAAAGATTGATAAACAGTTCCTGAGGCAAAGGTCCTGGCTTAAACAGTCCCTTTTCTCCTCCTCCCTGCACCCTTCACTCCTTTTCTTTCTAGTCAGCTGCTGTTTGATGAAGCCAGTGGGGATAAAACCAGCTGTTTTATTTTTGTTGAGTGTCTTAAAGCAAGTTCAATTCCTTGATCCTGTCCACTATACGCAGAAGCGCAAAATCACTGGGGTTGTTGGGAACCTCTTGAGATCATCTAGTCCCACTTCCCTGATCCATTGAGGCTGGCTAGAGGAGATTACTCAGGAGTACAGAATTTCAATACATGCCTCCCAGCTGCCATAGAAAATTGCAGCAGGATGATGGGGCAGGAGAGCAAAATTAGGCATAAACATGGGAGCAGTGCTGTGGCCCACAGTGTACAGACTGTCACTCTGCCAGGATCAAGATTCACAGGTCCAGCTCCTGAAGCAAAGACCATTTATCAGCATTCTGTCCATTACAGTGGCTCCACAGTTGGCAGTAGTGTGGTTAGTGCTACTAAGGAGCTGTGTATAGTGGTAGTTTCAAACACATCAAAACTCTTCCACCTCATCTGGGATGGAGGAGGAGATGGAGCATCACAACACAGGAATCACTTCTGCATTTTGATGCTTCTTTTCACTTCTGTACCCAAAGTTCTGGTCTGCTGCATCAGCTCAGAGTGGGACAGGGTATGGGCTACATACAGAAGAAAAGATCTTCACCTGCAAAGGAGTGTTCACATATTCCCCAGACTTCCCACTTGAGCTGAAAGGACTTCGAGCTCCAAAATATATATTTTCTTGATTTGAATCCAGGCTAAAAGATTGTTATTCCTGTGAAAAGCATGCCCTGGAGCTACTCAGAATTTCTCAGATTTTCTCAGAAGGGTTAGGGGATGTGTTGTTGGACAAATTACTAATAAGCAGCATGTTTCAGTTAGGAAAAAATTCAGTATTTACACATCAAGAATGTCTCTAATTGACTAAGAAAACAGTTTCCTATGATGAGGTTCTGTACTGTGTTACAAAAGCCGAGTGTGAGAACCACTGGACAGAATGACCTTTCTCCAATACTCTTCCTCCATGTGTTTTACTGGTTTTTTTCCTGTGAAAATACTGACACAATTACATCTCCCCACCCCGCTTCTCCTGAAGGTATGGGCTTGTTTTCCTAGCACTCTGTGCTCCCAGGCCTCCAGCCAAGCCATCTCACTGGGAGCAGGGCCCTGGGTCATGTGTTTCTCTTCACTGTCCCTCTCTAGCACTGCATACTTCACTTGTGCACATCTAACAGGTGGCATCTCATCTGGTGGGGCCACATCCAACTCCTGTTTCATGGATAAGGTTAGGGTGGTGGGAGGGGTGAGATGCCTCACTGGTTGCCATCATTCCCAGGCTCTTTTTTTTTAACCATATTTGCGTGTCACCCCAAACCCATGGAAACAGGTAGAAAATCTCTCTTAGGAGCTTTTATTTGTGCCCCCAAAGAAGGAAGGCAGGGAAGGTGGGGTATGGGAGTGGGTGGGGTATGTTGGTAATTTTTGCTGTATTCTGCATTTCCCTCTTCCTCCTTTTACTAACCTGGTCCTTTTTGTTAATGCTGTCTTTGTCCTAACAACCTGTTCTTTATTCCCACTTACCCTTCCTTACTCTACCTTCCTAAGGACAGTCGGTACTAAGGTGAGCAAAGAATCCTTTGTATTAAAATAGCTGTATAAAGCATGATCTCCTGCAGGTCTCTGTGTCCATTTAACTCTCTCAGGGTGGAAGTGGAAGTATGTGGGGCAGTGGGGAGAGATAGGAGAAATCTGCTTGAGTGCAGTAAGGGGAAGGATGCAGTGCCTGAGGATTCCCTTTGCCGCCCTTCTCCCAGCATCACAACTTGCCATTAAATCTTGGGATTGCAATCTCTATCATCTGGACTGAAGGGCAATCAGAGCTAGTCAACCCTGCCCATGGGGGACTGCTGTGGAGCAAAGTAAAAACACTACAGCACTCTGCATTCCCACCTTGGCCTAGGGCAGAGTACATTGCCTTTTCAGCACTCCCATTTTTTGCTGGGACATGGGCCTGGAGCAGAAAAGCCAGGCATCCTGTTCAGTAGCAGCAGCAGAGCAAGTTCAGACCATATAGTGTCTGCTGCAAATAAACTACTCAATGTGAGTAGTTTACATTCCTAATGTAAATAAAATAAATATTTATGGTGCTTATCTGCCTTATCTGCAGGTGGGAGTTTGCAAACAGTGAACTAGGTTTTTATCTGGCGGGGAAGTTTGTCAGCTAACCTAATTATATGTTAGGGTATTTTAAAGACAGAAATACGTTGTGTCTGAAATACTTAAGCTTTGATCCCATGTTAGATAAGCCAGGGTTTGCTGCAATATACCTTGCACAACCAGGTGACGTGCTGCTTTTCTTCGAGAAACATCTGTCCTTCTTTTGGAGGAAGAGCATTTGGTTTCTCTCCATCTTGCAGTTGAATCACCGTGGCTTTTCCAGCTGTGGGGTGCTGTCCCATCCTTCTCTCACAGGAAGGAGGCACCTGTCTTTTAGAAGAGCTGAGATCCTGCAGCAGGGAGGGGTAACAAGACAGGGGAGAGCCTAGGATAGGAGCTCTCCTATCTTCCAGGACTAACACTGGGGATGTTGGGCTCTTGATTTCTTCCCATCCATGTTTTCACCTGCCCAACTCTTCTTCCTCTTTTCCCTCCCCAAGATGTGTCAGTCCAGTCCTGGTGGCCAGTCGTCATGCAGCAGTGAGCCATCACCCCTTGGCAGCACCAACAACAATGACAGTGGAGTAGAAATGAACATGCACAGCGGGGGAAGTCTGGGAGATCTGACGGCGTTGGATGACAACGCTCCTGTCGTGGACTCAACGGTCTCATCTGGTAACTCGGCAGTCAGCCTGCAGCTAAGGAAACACATGACGACAATGCAACGACTTGAACAACTCAAGAAAGAGAAACTCAAGACAGTTAAGGATTCCTGCTCATGGGTGAGCCCAGCTCCACAAGCCAGAAACACCAAGCTGCCTCCCATCTCAGGAAATGGTAAGCCCTGGGCCTGGGCCATGTTCTGTAGGAACCTTCCAGAGTTTGACCCTGGTTTCATAACCAAGAGTCTGGCCTGGAGGAATGAGGATCATTTCTTAATGCCTCTGAGTCACGCATTGATAGATAAAGATGTCAGGTAAAATGGATAGCTTGGGTGTAAACACAGCCATCTGGTGATGTGCAAGAGAAAGCCAGGTTCTCAGTTCTACAGATCCATGAAGGGAGACAGAGGTATTGGTGTCCTTGTTTCTGGGTTTGCCCAGAACCCTCGACACAGCTGTCCTCATTGTCCCACTTACAGCCTCAAGACTGCTTGCATTTCTTCCAGCAGTAACAGTACCCCAAGGGATAATTCCTGGGAAACCACCAGAGCACAGCAGCAGTCTCGACAAGACCTCCCTCCATAATCTTGCTCTGACAGGCCTTTTGTCACTCAGAATCTCCTGGCTCTTGCCTCCAGCTTCATATGCTCATTTCCCACTGTCTGGTGATTCCTGGTAAAGGCATCTTTTTGAACCCTCTAGAGATCCTCTAACTTTGCCAAGAAATCCAAAGACATACTGCCTGGGTTGTACTAGATCTCAGAGCTTCTTGGGTTACTCTTGGAAGAGCCTTTGAATGTCAACATTTGGGCTCTCGGCCTGCTCTCCCTGACTGCTGTGCATCTGTCCCAGAGAGTAACTGTGGTTGTTGCTGTGTGCTGTCCAAGTGGCACTGTTCACACCAGTCCTACTTTTGTCCTACTGAGGGGACCCCATGTGGAGACATTTCCTCAGAAGCTGAGTATAAGGGGTGTACATGTTAGAAACACTCTGCAGCAGGGACTTCTTCACATCTCTCCCCAGACTTCTTGCTCCCTTTGCGTGACCATACAGTGAGAAATTAAGCTTTGAATTCAGTAGCAGCACATGAAAGTCACCATCGCTCCCATGAAATATTTGGGGGTGGCTTTGTGGGTCTGTATTCTGGCACCTAGAACACTGCAAAGTGAAGTTGCTCAGCTAACTAAATCTTTTCCTTCCCTGCAAACTTTCTTTCAGGCTCTGTTCTAGAAAATAGTGGTGGCTCTTCTGCTATGCTGCCTAACCCCAGAATAATGGAGCTGTCTGTCAACGAGGTTACAATGCTGAACCAACTCAACGAGCGCCGTGATAGTACAACAAGCACCGTCAGCTCTGCCTACACTGTCAGCCGCAGATCCTCAGGGATCTCCCCATACTTCTCCAGCCGCCGTTCCAGTGAGGCTTCCCATCTCGGGCACCGCCCCAATAACACAAGCTCTGCTGACTCCTATGACCCCATTTCCACGGATGCTTCCCGCCGGTCGAGCGAGGCCAGCCAGTGCAGCGGGATGCCGGGTCTGCTGAACCTCACACCAGCTCAGCACTACAGGCTGAAAGCCAAGTACGCTGCTGCCACAGGGGGCCCTCCTCCGACTCCCCTGCCAAACATGGAGAGGATGACCCTGAAGAACAGGATCTCACTTATGGATGGACCAGACCCCACCTTGCCCTCCATCCGCCTCCCGCCGGGCCCCAGGCGTTGCAGCGATGGCAACAGCTATGGCTACCCATCAGCTCCAGCATTTCCCCATGAGGTGCAGGGCAACTGCACAAGACGGGCAAGCGACCCAGTCAGGAGGCCTCCTGGAGATCCCCAGGCTCTCCCACGAGTTCACCGCTTCAACAGCACCAACAGCATGAACCCCTTCCATCCTCCACATCCCACAGACAGGAGGAATTTTGGTCTCCAGAGCTATGGGCGCTCAGACGGGAGCCTGCCTCGGCACACCTACTCGCCCCGACCACTGAGCATCAGTGAAAACATCGCCATGGAAGCCATGCCTGGGGAAGCAGATGCACCCATTGGAGATGATGACATTATGCTGCCAGATGATGTGGTGCAGTACATCAAATCCCAGAGCAATGGGACAGTGGCCGAGAGCACTTCCATGGGATACAGCAATGAGATGCAGAACTTCCAAGGAGGTGGGAAGCTGCAGCCTCCAGCCTTGCCTAGCCAGCGCAGGATGGCGGTGGCTGAGGCAAGCATGAGCCACTTGGGACCCATGATGGCAGAGTGTTCCATGAGTTTTGATACTTCTTCAGACATGAATAAAAATAATATGCCTGTCCAGTGGAATGAAGTCAGCTCGGGCACAGTTGATATCATGTCCAATCAGTCGAAGCAGCAGTTTTCACAAGGGAACTTAGCAGTGGTCCAGCAGAAGCAGAACTTTGGTCAGTACCAGAACTACAACCAGCAGCAGATGCAGCTGCCAGACAACAGCATGAATGCAACACAGCAGAGCTTTATGCAGAGGAACATGGGTATGGATGGGCAGAGGCTAAACTGCATGCAGCTGCGGCAGCAGCCCGTGAGCCTAGGTGCCAGCATGAACCCTGATATGGGCTTGCACACAGGGTACAACCAACCACATCAGATGCTGAGCCCCAGTGCAATCAGTGGCAACCCAAATCAGATCTCTCCTAATTGCAGCAACATGGCAGCAAAGTCTGGACCCCACCTTCATCCTCAGCAAATGGACATGGCAACCGATCCTTCTTTGATGGTCCGGAGCAACAGTGAGCGCACAGTGCTGGGACAGGTCATGCATGAACCAAGTCAGCAGAACTACTCATCTCAGCCAAGCCACCTGAACTTCCCTGGGGCTCAGGAGACCTTTCCTCAGCCCATCATGACCTCCAATCAGCCCAGTTTTGAGCCTCAACAGAGCATGATGGGTTCAGCTGCACAGGCGTATCCACCTGGCATGATCCAGCCTCGTCCTCCAGCAGAGCCAAACCCAGGCAGCAGACCCCGAGGGGTCCGCACCGCCCACCAGCTCGGCTACCTGAGAACTCCCCATCCGACCAACACCATCAGCCCTGGCCAGGAGACAACCGAGGCCATGCATAAAAGAACCAGCGACATGTTGCTGGCACCAGCCCAGCAGTGCGGGGACGGCACGAGGGACAACAACTTGATGTACTATTATGGCCAGATCCACATGTACGAACAGAACAACGGCTTTGATAACCACACGGACTGTCGGGTCAGGCAGCAGCAGTGCACACAGAACAGCAAGCCAGCCACTCTGCCTTCCCCAGGAACAAACCAGGTGTCCAGCACAGTGGACTCTCAAGGTCTTGAGCCACCCCAGATAGATTTTGATGCCATCATGGACGATGGGGACCATTCAAGCCTGATGTCAGGAACCCTGAGCCCCAGCATCCTGCAGAACCTCTCCCAGAACTCCTCTCGCCTGACGACTCCACGAAACTCTCTGACACTGCCCACCATACCTGCAGGGATAAGCAATATGGCAATAGGTGATATGAGCTCCATGCTAACCACGCTGGCGGAAGAGAGTAAATTCCTAAACATGATGTCGTAACGGTAAAGCACAAGGCCTTGGTGCTATCCAAGGGGCTCTGCATGAAGCAGTTGTATGAATGTGCTTTTCAAAAATAATCTGTTTCAATAGAGTAGGGTTTTTTATAAGTGTTAAATACGTTAAAGGATTTCAAAATGAAAACTTTAAAGTCTGTGTACAGAATTATGTAAACTATATGCAGGCAGTTCAGTACCACAGGGGTGCACCTCTAGTATTATTTTTTTGGCTTGGTTTCCCAGAGCACTGAACGGCATCGCCACCAAGCTAGGAGACAGCATGAGGGTGGTTAGAGATGAAACCCTCCCTTCCGGGAAGCCCTGTAAATAGCACTCCCCATCATTTTCCATTAGCTACATTTGCAAAAAAAAAAATTCTGTTTTCAACCTGCCCCAGAAAGAAATGGGAGGATGCGGTTTAGGTTAGAATAAAAGCCATACTATGTATTCTGCTCTGATGAGAGTAGGGTTTAGTTACGTCTCCAAACAAGCCCTCTGCCAGCAGTATTGTTTTATACCATAAATACCTTTGTACCTTGCAAAGAGCGACATTTCCAAATGGCTTCTCAGCAAAGTGCCTTACCATGCTTTCTTGTTAAGTAGCCAAGGCCTCTCTTCCTTTAAAAATCAAATATAGTGTATTGTCAGAAGCGTATATAAAATGTACATTTATAAAAACATAGTGGTGTTTCTGAGAAAACATTGGAAAGACACATTGATGAGACACATAAAAGATGAATGCACACTTTGATCAGATGTGTTTACAACGTGGTTTATATCATGTGCAGAGTGGAGCAGAGGCCTGGGAACAGCAATCACTGGGAAATAATCCCCAATGGCAGGACTGACACACATGCATAACTTTGCACCTTCTGAACACAGTGACTTTCTGCGAGTGCCCCACATGCATCTTTAATGTCAGAGTGCTGGAGCACACATTACTGTATCCCTGTGCAGCTTTGCAGCAGCTTCACTCTGGTGAGTTTTCCATGCTGAGGTGCTCACAAAAACAAGTGATAGTGGTGGAGAGAGTTTTATGATCGTTCCAGTCCAGTGTGCACTGTGGCAGTATTGGGGGAACAGGTTAATCTGCCAGGGTTCATCTGTGTGATGTGCTCAAGGCAGGGTTCTGCACTGAGCTGCACTGATGTGGGGCCAACCATAAGCCAAAGCACCCTGCCCCACAAGCAGGCTTGTTGGCATGCTCCCACTGCTAGCTTAACATGTCCCACAGCATGAAAAAAGCTGCTGTATCCAAAAAATATACCACGGTCAACCTGAGTTGTTCATTTGACTAGTAGACTGCACCTGCAGCCTGCAGCACCTGCACTAGCAGACTGCACCTGCAGCACTGAACATGTGCAGGTATCTGAGTCAGAATAGGAGCTTGGTCAGTGAGAATCTCTTGGAACGAGCCGTCATTGGGGAAGAGATGGGAGGAGCAGGGCCTCCTGAATCCAAAGTCTCCACCAGAATATAACTGCTCATAACAGTGATCAGCTGTTTCTAGAACAGTCCCACCTGCCACTAAGTTGATCTTTGTTGCATTATTTATTTTTGCTTTTCGTTAGACAAAAGGGTAGAAGCAGCAGGGTGCATGTACTTGGGAGGAGGCCTTGCTTAACTTCAGGTTGTGTTGGACAAGGACAGCTTCTCTCATCCTGCTCTCGTAGCCTCAAATACTTTGTACCCCCTATGTTGAAGGGCAGGGAACAAGTGTGACATCCCCTGCAGGTTCTTTACAGCTGGACTGAGTAAGCATCTGTAGAGCTTCACTCTTTCCGTCCCATCTCACTGTCATATCAGTGAGCTGTTCCCATTTGCACCTGACTTTGTCCCCTGCACAAGACCAGGACAGCTCTATAAAGGTCTTTTCTGGTGTCTTTGCTTTCCTTTTGCACAAACTGATGTCAGGATCACTCTTCCCAGTATGACCAGGGGCTGGCATGAAAATGCCATGTGCTACCTCCAGGCAAACTCTGTGATTTCAGATAGGCAGGAGCTGTGCTTGGCAGTGGTGGGTCAGGGCAGCTTTCCTGCCAGGTAGCCCTGGGTACAGCTGGTGCAGGGAGGTGCTGCCAGCATCCTGCAGTCTCGTCCATCCTCATCCCAAATGCAGAGGGTGCACACAGGGTGCTCCCAGCCCTGCCCTTCACCCCTCAATGACTCCTGCTGATGTCCAGGGTGCATGAGCACAGGGGAGCAAAGCAAGGTTCCTGGCTGTTTATTTGTCTTCTGTGAAAGTTGTGTTTAAAGGGATTGTTTTATAGTCTGATGTATATATTCTCCTGCAGTTACTGACCTTTGCCCTTGCCTTTGCATTCATGAAAAGAGGGCAGTACATGTTTTAGGACATTGTATGTTGTCCTGGACGCTTGGAGTACAACTGGGCATCCCTTGTGCTGAGATGGATCAAGCTTTCGTGTGTCCTTTGATTGCTAATCTGACTTTTTCAACAGCTGCATAGGGCAGTGATGGCTCCTGAGTCCCTCCTCACAGATATCTCATTAGCAAATTTCAAATACAGGAGCAAAACCAAATCTCCAATGACTTGAGATTTTTTTTGACTTTCCAGTGGTGGTCTTCCTTCATTTACTGAAAAAGTATTATAATAATCTTGCCAGCACTGTATATATTATGTATAGAAGACATCATTACTAAAAGTACTGTAGGTGTTCTGTCAAATTTATATCCTAAGAACATTTTTAGCTGTTTTCTACATCATTAAGAATGGAGGTAACATGCTGAACCTGTATATAAACCTTTTGTACATTAAAAAGTAATTTTTTTCATAATTTGTTGTGTCTGTTATTTCTTTTTATTGGCAAATGGTGGTCAGTCTTGGTCTGTCATTACCACTCCAGCACAGTCAGTTGGACTCTGGGGGTGCTGAGGAACAGCTGGTGGGGAGCTGGTAGGGCAGGTATGTGATGGAGCACAGATGGGGAATGGTCTTGCCTTGAAGAGCTTCCACTTAACAATGAGATGGAGGTGGCAGAAAGAGAGGCAGCAAGGTCAGTGTGTGCTGCAAGCACAGTCCTACTGCCCAGGTGTCTTTCACTGCCTCTTGGCAGAGGTGGTTTGAAGGACAATGGCAGTGCAGCAGAGACCATGCAGGAGAGGAGCTCAGAGCAAGGGCTGGACAAATTTGTCAACCAGAAGATTTTTGATAAAAATGGCTTGTTGACTGACTTGGTCGTTGTCCAAAAAGAGACAGAAATAGGAAAGATTAGCAGAGCTGCGATGGGCCATGACAGTGGCAAATTGAATATTGAGTTTGGAGAAAGGAGAAATTAATCTGTGCATTATGTATGTGATGGGAAGCAATTATCGGGTGAGCAACTGATAGATACATCAGTTGTGATCTAGTTAGAGTCTCATCCAGCTCCTTGATGAGAAAGATTTAATTTGGCTGCAGCAAGAGTTAGCTCAGCTACTCAAGAGACTGATTTTCAGCTTGTTTTTGTAGAGGTGGGTTGGTGTGCACAGGGCTGGAGCCTTAAGGGAGGGTGAGGAGGCTGCTCACAGATGATCCTCATGGGCACAGCAGAGAGTTTAGAATGAAAGCTGCTGAGCCAAGCAGATGGCTGGTGAATCAGTGAATTACACTCGGTGCAAATGAACCAGCAGTTTCATGCAGAAGCAACTGAAGAGGATACATTCTTTTTCCTCTCTGTGGGATCCGTCCTGAGCTGATTGGCAGAATCAGGTATGTAGATTCAGGTATATACGGGACAAACCCTCACCCTGTCTTCAGGATTCCTATATAAGGCATGAACCCTCTGCCTTCCTTCAAATTCCATGGCAAGAGATTGGCACATCCCTCTTGGGAAGTAATTCTTTCCTGTTTTAGACACATGGAATGGGGTGGGCTTTTCCTCTGAAAGACATGTGCCACTCTCTCCACTGATTACAGAGAGTCCCCCAGGTAGCCAGCTTAGATGCCTTCTGCAGTGGGGCGAGGTGAATCCCATACTCCTGTGGATCTCTTGTACCAATCTGGTCACCCTCAGCATGATCCGAGGTTGAGTCAGTGAATGTGTTAATGATCCTGTTGGCCTGTAAATCCATTGGATAAATATCACACCCCTCTGTACTGTCCAAGAACTACAAAAATCACAATAAAAATTCAGTAATATTATTAAAAGGAAATCGTTCAGATCTTTTCTATTGACAAAAGGCTTTGGAGACTCAGATCAGCTCCTACTGCTTTTCTACTTCAAACACTTAAAGTAGGTTCCTAATCTAGATCAAATGCTGCTTTTAGCTGGTGTTTCTCTTCAGAATTCAATCAGGGCACACCTCTGCCAGTGTGAGAACATATTTATTACTTAAACTGGGCTAAGATTTCCTAGGAGCCCACCTGAGGTCATGTACCAGCATGTGCATTTTTACTGCTTTACCATCCTGGAATAAACAAGGAACGAAAGGCTCACTGCTCCAGTTGTAAGCAGGTAATAACCTTTCTGCAACAAATGTTGTTTATAAGCTGGAGCTTGGAGTTTATACTACTGTGGCAGCTGCATAATATTCAATTAACCTTCTTTTTAATCAATGATATCCCTTATGAAAACAAACCATCGTAACAGGTCTGATTCTGACCTCCTTTGGTGAGTGTTAACCTCGCTCCACTCCCAAAACCAGTGGGAGCATAGGAAGAGTAAGATCCCACTCTGGGTAAAACCATCACAGCTCTTTAATATTGCACTAATATCTCAGGTTTTCCTGGAGGGGAGAAAAAAAAGCCCATAAAAGCTACTGTTGCTGGATCTGATTGTACTTACTGAGTACAGAGTCATTCCAACAGCTCTTTATTGCAGTGGTCTCTGTAGGGATGACATAGGGGCTCTTGTTCTTTACGAGCTGTTGGATCTACTTGGAAGCGCATACGTGTGGTAAACAAATGGTGTGTTTTATATTACTGGAAGGACAATTTATGACCAACCAAGGCCTCTTGCAGACAGCCATTTAACTTGTAAGTAAAATGACCTAACACTTAAGAAATTTAGAAGCTACAAAACAACCCGTGTTGTGCCCAGTACACTTATTTCTCTTTGATTTATGCTTCATGTAAAACTTGAAATGGCCATATTAAATATGTTTGGTGTAAAAAAAAAAAAAAAAAAGAACAAAGCGATGTTTTCACATATGCTGAGGGTTTGTGACTGCTGTAGCTTCCTTCAACTGCACCAGCATTTCTGATTCATAACATGGGTACCTTCCCCTCCCTATTTCCATTTTCCCCACACTGATCTGTCAGGCAGATATGTAGGGAGCATGGTGGCATGCCTGCTGTCACCTTTGGAAGAGCTGCTGCACACAAATACAGTGCAGTTGCTGGAAACATCTCTCCAAGTGTTGATGGCTTACCAAAGAGCAAACTCTGTGGCTGATACCTTTGCCTGTCAGAGGCTGCTTTACCATCCCACCTTTACCATCATGTGTAGGGTTGTATCAGCAGGCAGCAGAAGGTGTAGCAACACACCACAAAAGCAGTTTCTGCACCAAAAAACAGGGAATGGGACCACATAAATCTATGATCTACGTTCCTGTCTAGCCTTTACTCTTACTACGTACAGCCCAGGATAGTCTTCACAGAAAAAGGATGTTTAAGGCAGCACTTTGAAACAGAAGCTTGGTGTGATGCTCTAAATGTCTTCTAAAGGACTCTGTCCATTTGCTGTACAGAAAGAGTACGGATGAAGATGAAGACAACCTTCACAAATGTCCCCTCTCTCCCCTGTCACTATCCTTTTTCTGTTCCTCCTTGGGAAGGACCCTGGAGTGCTCTGCCTGTACAAACATCTTCTCTGCCAGGCTTTGACAGACAGACAGTTGCATTTTTTGACTCAGGACCACGAGGAACAGCTTTCCTGACACCTGCTGAGTGAATCATGCAGAAGAAGAGCACACATTTCACAGCTGGATGTTGGCCAAAGCACCAAGGTTTGTGTTACAGTGTGGCAGTAGTGGCTAAAATAGATCAAATGAAATGAGGAGAGCAGCAGGGAAGGAAGCAAAACTCTGGACAAGGCAGGGCTAATTTTCTTCATGGCTTTGTGTCTCCCAGTGTGTCTTCCACTTGGAAAATTCCCTGGGCCATGAGGTGTAACTGGCCATGACAAAAAACAAAGAAGTGATGCTTATGAGGGTGTAAGATACATTTTTGAAGAATTTAGATCTGTAGAGCTTCACATAAAGGACTTCTGGAAGAAGAGTACCATTTTTAGCTGTTACCTCTTTTGCTGACTACTTGCTTGACCAGTCGTGCAAGCAGCCATCCCCTGAAAAGGTGCTGTGACCAGAGACTTCAGCCACCTGCTCCGATGGAAATGACCATGGCAGTGACAGCAGCTGAGGAATGCAGCTGGCACGGATTCGCAGCAAGCTTGGAAAGGTGCTCCTGCCCCAGGCCTGGAGTCTGTAGGTGGGCTGCCCCACCCTTTGGCAGCACCAGCATCCTGCCCTTGGCTGTAGAGCTCAGAGCAAAGGCACTCCCAGACTCTGCAGCTCAGCCAAGCTGCAAGAAACAAACGTGCTTCTCCCTTTCTGCCACTGCTACTGTAGGGCACGAGCTTGGTAATCTCCAGGTGGCTTCACTGAGCCCCTTTCCCCGCTGGCAGAGCAGCCCTCTGAGAAGGTACCTGCCTGCTGCACTTACCCATCTGATTGGCATCTGAGCAGAGTGTCTCCACTGACTCAAAACTGATGTATTCTTTTTTTCTTTTCTTTTTTTCTTTGAGCAAAATGTCTTGATGCGAATCGTTTAACCTCTGTGTCACTCATCAATAATGACGATAAGTGAAATTCGATGAAATGCACAGAGGATTAAACATCACTCCAGGCACACTGAAAGAGGGCGGCGTAACCGTGTCTGGGAGATCTTAAGGAGGGGTGAGAAAATGGGTTTTGCTCTGCAGTCCAAAAGGCTGAACGCCCTGTAGCACCAGCACCAGCTGCAGAGGGTGCTCCACGTCCTGGTCATAATCACATCCTGCAGGCCAGTGAATTTCCCTTGTTAGCAGCCATCCAAGAACCAAACGGGTCACACCTTGCTTGAGGAGCTCTCAGGAAATGATCGCCTGTCTTAGCAATGTCAGGAGATTTGTCAGAGAGTGTGAAAAATGTTTTCAGGGAATAGAAACTGGGACTGAGCCAGGTGAAGGTTTCTATTTAATTGGAAAAAAGAAAATAGATCCCAGCGTTTCCATCATTAACTGGAAATAAGTGGGAGCATTTTGAACAAATCAGCAGTGGTCTATGTGTTGAAAGCACCAATGACACTAATGTCTTTGGGTACCTTTTCTTAGATACAAGAGCCACTGTGGTGGCTCACTGAACACTTCCAAAAAATGGTCTGTATTTGCCCAAATTATGAGGGAAATTTAAAACCCGAACACATTTAAATGCTTTCCCAAAAATTAACACATACTAGTAACACATCAACAACTTTATCCCAGAAACCTTCCAAATCTAAACCTTGAATTTACAAGAGCATGGGGCTGAGACGTGGCTTCTCAAGTAGAAGTGACATCAAAAAGATTTTCAACTAAACTATTATCTGCACCTTTCTTCAACAATATTTTAACTGTCATTTATGGTTTGGTTTGGGTTTTTTTTAAAGAAAGATTTATTATGCAGAGACATGGGCTCACATTTCATCACAGGTGAATCAGTACCAGAAAAAGTTAAGTCTCTAAGGAGCTCACATGGAGTTGTTTTCCATTCCTGATCTTTCTACAGAGTTGTTTCACTTGCAGGAAGTTGGTATTGAGCAGATCTCACAAAAGAAAAAGGTGTAAAATAAACAAGGGTCTGAGGGCCTTTTAGATTAGCATTATCCCTCCTTTTAACAGGAAAAAACACATTTTAGTGGTGTTCAAAATTATTCCAGACAACACACAAAATAGTGGAGGTAAAACCTCTTTCCCAGCCCTTATTTAAGGACTTTGCTGACAAAGTCCTTCAGGCAAAGCACTGGCCCATAGATGTTCCAACAGATTCAGCAGGGCTTAGAAATAGCTTTTCTGTGAGCACAGCTGGTGAACAAAAAAGGGTATTTTCTTTCCTCAGAATAAACCCCAATGGATAGAGAGGACAAGGTTTATTATTTTATGATATTTCAGTAGTTCAGTATGCACCTTTAGTACTGTGAAAAAACGCCAACTTTTTTTTTGAATAAAAATTGCAGGAGAACCATCAGGGGATTGCAATTGTAAACTAGGTCTTGTGTGCATGCATCAATGTTCTCTATTAGAGTAAATGAAAACTACTCAAATCAGGGGGAAAAATCCTCTAATCACCTGGGGGTTTTTTTGGTCATTTGTTTTTTTTTCTTAAGACAACAAGTTTTGAGGTTACCATTTCTCACAGTTAAAGCACAGAGCAACAGCATTCATGGGCAAAACTAGTTCAACCTCTGTCTCACAGAGCAACCTTCTGCTTCCTGAAAGAGTGGGCTGATTTTTTGAGTTTTCCTACCATATATTGGAGCTCTTGTTTTGGGGTTGGGTGTTTGGAGTTTTTGAAGTTTTTTATTTATTAACTTGCATATGTTACTTTTCTCTCAGGGGAAGCTCCCCCTTTACAAGGAAAATAACCTTTGTGTAAGCTGGCAATTGGCAATGGGAAAAGAAAAAACCAACTTAGTTTAAGTCCAGGGCCCAAACATTACCAGTCACAGGTGTGTGCCTTCAATTGAGAAGTCAGAGGTTTCCTTCCATCTTTGCAACTGCAGAAATCCATCTCAGAACATGAAATTCCTGTGTAGAAGGTCGCACCTGTTGAGAAAAGTCTTTTCCACTGGAAGTTGCAATGAGAGACACGACCATGAGCATTAGAAAATCACAGAATCATTTTCATTGGAAAAGATCTCAAAGACCATGAAGTCCAACCATAAAAATAACACGGCCAAATTCACCACCTAACCACGTCCCAAAGCACCACATCCACACTTTCTTCAAACACTTCCAGGGATGGCGATTCTACCACTCCCCTGGGAAGCCTATTCCAATGCTTCACAACGCTTTCAGTGAAGAAACTTTTCCCAATATCTCCTCTAAACCTCACATGAAATGCAGCAGAAAGCAGACAAAGAAGCAGGAGTAGGTCTGAGCTGAGTGGCAGAAATGACAAGCTGCATCCCCTGAAGGGCGCGGAGATGTACAGCGCAATGTGTGACACCTGCAGCCTTCGCAGCCTGCTCAAGGTCACACCCCAACAAGGACAGCTTGGCATGTGCTCCACGTGTCAGGAAGCAGGAGATGGAGCAAGCCAGCCCATAGCCCAGTTATATGGGACATTTAAAAGACCACTGGAATGTATTGGAGGCACGATGACTTTGGATAGGTTTTTTTGGCAGCCATAGGAGATTATTTTTTTGTTTTGCAGTGTACCGTATGAGACAATGCGGGTACCATCAAGGCTTCATCTCGTTTAAAAGTGTATTTTAATGAAGTCACAATACGGCCTCCAGCTGGAAAGGTTATTTATTAACCTCTTATTTACAAATTGAGGCCTGATTTGAAAATTAAGGCATTGTAATTTAATATTAACCCACATGTCAGAAAATAATGAGACAAACTACAGGGAAAATTGCATTCCATATTGCAAAAGACCCATTTTATTTATAATGACCAGGATTACAAGTCGTGCCAACATTGATGGATCATACTTTAAAAATCTTGATAGCTCATTCATTTCTATAATTATATTTATTACAAATTAAATAAGTTGCGGACACCCTTGATATACAAAGAGACAAAATTAATTTGTGAATCAGTATTAATCTGTCATCAAACTAAATGAACTCCCTTTCTGGCAGTCTACTGAATAGAATGTACTGTACCAGACTTTACTCAGGACATGAAATCAGTGAAATTGCAAGTCCAAGCCACTGAAGGAACACCTCTTCAACTGGATATATGTGATTTCTCTGTATGGCTTTTAAATCAAGATATTAGACCACAATAGAAAACTTTCCTGACCAACTTCCGGGGCACAAGACAAAGTCTGATGTTTTCAATTCCATCTGTCCTTTTCCTCCACTCAGGTCAGTAGTTAAATGCAATATGCAGCTCTTCAGCACTTCTCCTGTGACCCCTATACCTACATCACACTGGAAGCTGAAGGGCTGGTACATTCCTGCTTCCTTTCCTGGCTGTGCAGGCCCTGAGGCCCTGGGGCAAAGCCCTGCACTGTGGCAGCAGTGAGGTTCTTGTGCTGGACACCACCCTGAGCCTCACAGGAGATGCTCACTCCCCTCGGCCGAGGGAGAAGGGGAACGCTCAGCTGCTCCTGGATGAGATTACAGACCTTAATGCTCAACAACTGCCACTGTGCTTAGCCAAAGCCTGTGCCCATCTGCTCAGGGGGTTTGTGACTGGAGACACGGAGTTCTGCCAGCTTCAGGAAAACTCAGGCTTTCCTCCAAAGTATAAATGTGGAGAGGGAAAAGGAAAAAAAAAAAGGACAAAGACACAAAGGATCAAACCTGCAGATTAGAGCACATAGTCCCAGTGGACACAGGCAAAGATGGGTTGTGGCTGCATGTCCCCTTGCCTACACCATTCCTATCCCAGCACCAACCAGACTCAGTGCTGACAAACTAATGCTTGGGCTGTTCCTCTTCTAAATAGGGCATGACTCATCCTAAGGCAGTGGAAGTGTTGCTTGTCTGTGGAGGAGGAAATCATCCCTGTGTTTACAGACTTCTTATTTTTAAATTTCCACGGTATTATCTCACCCCCCTTCCTCTTGAGTTAATCATTATCGACATCCCTTGAGTTCATCATCTCATAGGCAAATTTTCAATGCTAGCACTGTTAGACCCCATCTAAGACTGGCCAAAACAACTGAACTCCCCTGCCACAATATGCTGATGTCTCCATGTCATTTAGCAGCTAGGATCAACTAATAAAGTGCAAGATGTAGAAATGTCATTCAGAGTTACCTACCCGTAACTAAATAACTTTGTAATGAATGAAAGACCATTTTGAGCTGCTGCCTTAAAGACTAACTCGATCTCCATAAAGAAAGAAATATGACTCAAGCAGAGACAGCCTGCACGGCAATAACAAACCCTCCTTGTGTTTCTGTAGGAAAGACTGACACCAAGTGAGTTGTGTGCTTGCGTCATCTGAACCTTATTTTCCTTTAAAACTGATGACTCCACCTCAAAATATTCCTGCAACTTTAGGTCTGCTTCCAGGGAGCAGGTGGGGCTCTTCAATACAAAATAGAGAGCTCTGTAGGTGTTTCTGAGCTCAAAAAATTTTCTTGGGTTAACTTCAGCTAGAGAACAAGAACAGTACCTGGTTTAGTAATATAACAGTAATTAATTCTGGCTGTTCATAGAGGAAAAACACAGTGTTGCCAGAAGAAATTATTTATACATCTTTATATGACAGTGTTTTTCCATTCACCTTTTTTTGGAGCATTTCCTTCAAAAGACATTAAGCCCATACATTACTATTTAAAGAGCTTAATTCAGCCCAGGCAATAATGACCCATAAATATTCATGATTTTGTTTTAACATTAAAATAACATCTGTTTCAAAACATCTGCAATCTGTTTTCAATGCTTCGGTAACATTTAAATTAACTGTAACTAATACAATAAACCACTATTAGGGATAATGATAATGAAGGATGCCCTATTAAGAGACTCCAACAACATGGGATTGAATGAAAAACAAAACAGGGGGTGGAGAGGATGAACCCAACGATCAGATGCCAAAGCTCCTTGGAACTTAAATCCACCATGATGGGCGAGTTTCCTGTATGCAGGACTATTGTTTAATCATCTCAGCTGCTGCGTCTCCGCTCCCCTTGGGTCTTGTTCATATTTCCACTGCTAGCACAGTAATTTATGGAGGAGGCAGTGTGGCTGCCTTCAATGCCGGGCTGGAAGGGAGACTCACTCTCTCCAGCTGAGGGGGCCCACAAAGTATTTCTGGGCTGGGAAAGCAGCTCAGAGTGTGCCCAGGGCTCTCCCATCCAGATGTGCTCAATAAGCCTGTTGACCTCCCACCCAGCAGTGCCTTGTCCCCACCTCTGCGCGTGCCGATGGCCGGTGACTGCGCTCGCGTCTGTGCCGTGCTCCAGGCCATGGGGTTAACCAAGACCATTAACGTCCCCCCAAAAGGGGCTATTGTTTTTTGCTGTGATTTCTCCCTTTGGCCAGGACAGATGACGTCACTGCACATCTGTACATCATTGCAAGGGTGAAGGTGAAGGTCGGGCGAGTGACGGTGCAGGGAAGGAAGGGTCTCATCCTCTGCCGGCGGCTGACACTTGGCACCCAACTCTGTGAGACCCGCATGGACCTCGCGCCCACAGCCCCTGGCTGGAAAATTTTACTTTCATGGAAAGCCTCGGTGGGTCACCAGTCATAAATTAAAAATTATATTTGAGGGCTTTTGTGGCTTGTTTAGTTTTTTTAAGCCAGCCCTTCCTCTTTACTTCTCCCACTCCCTGACAAAAATCCAGGAGGCGTTTCTAAACTCCTGGACATAATGCAAAGGGCAAAAGAAAATATAGCAGCTGGTTTTACTCTTATCTGATGATTTATTTTTAAATAAATTCTATGTTAAAATACATTTTTTCAGTCAAAACAAAGCCAGAATTTGCCACACATCTGTACAGCCTTGGTGCAATAAGAGCAGCTGTTTACATTCTGAGACTCTTTTTACACCAAAATGCCCAGACAATCTAGAGAGACCATTGCATAGGCACAAACATCTCCAGGAATAGCCCTGGAGGCTGTTCATCCTCGTTGGCCTGAGCACTGCACCCCTGGCACACACCCTGCATCCTGGCTGTGCTCCCAGCCCCTGGCACCGGCTGGACCAGGTCCTGGCGGGCCACGACGGAGCCGAGCCTCTGTGCCTTTCCAGCAGTGGCAGTAGCCCGTGGAAAGCAGAGCATAAATCCAAACCATTTAAAGTGTGATTAAGACTTCCCCTGATTACTGCTCCGCATGATATTGAATGCTTCGGCTGTTGGTGATTTATTGAAGTAATATATAATATGCTGCATTCAGTTAACAGTCCCCATCAAGCACAATCCAGCTGAATAAAAAATAAAAAGAGAGTCAGAGAGAGAGAGTGTGCTTTAAGAGGAAATCTCCCTGGATTTAAAGGAAATTGAAATATGCGCATGGTAATCTGTGTCCAAAGCTTTTAGCACTTTAAAAAGTGCCAGTTGCTAATACCACTGGCTAAAATCAGCAATTCTTCAATTGCTAATGGTCCCAGTGCCATCCTCACCCACTCCTTCCCTCCCTCACCACCCACTGGCTCCTTCACCTGCACTACTTTTGCCTTTTTTTTTTTTTTCAGGTTCTTTAGCAAAGGGAAAGCTGTGCCACAGTGTTTTTTGTATCACCACCAGCACCAAATCAGAGCAAACAAGGTACAACTGGAGGTAACTGTAGTCTGAAAGGGAATAAACTGGGCCTGTCGTTAAAAACGAAGAAAAAAAAGGAAAAAAAATAGCAGTATAAGCACTCAGTATAGTTCCAGTGCTTTAAATACTTCAGCTTTAAAAGCAGAAGTGGCTATTAGTTATGCAGGGAAGAGGTTTATTTATTTTCATATATGGTACTTAATGTATTACTGCTCCTTTAGGATCTAATTCAATGAGATACCTCCACAGCGGGTTAATTTTAAGGTGTCATCTTCAATTAACACTGATCTGAAACACAAGCCTTCCAAAATAAGGTGGCTTAGAAATTATAAGATTATAAATAAAAGGTTTTATTTGACATTACTTTTGAGGATACATGCCTCCAAGTTGTTGTGTGCTTTTTCCCCCCCATAAAGGCACAAACTTTGGACATTTCTTTTTAAATCTAGCAAGAATGAAAGCAGATGCTCTCACAAAAGCACCCTTACTCCACAGCCTGGGGCTTTCACAAAACCCAAATGCAATGCCCAGAAATCACAGGCTTTTCAGTGCACTACTCAAACTTCAGCGAAACAAAAGTGGCTCCTGAAAAAACACATGGCGTTGGGTTTGGTTTCCCTTCTTCAGTTTCTGAAACTGATTAAATAGGCCCAGTACCAATTCTGATACTGATGATAAGGACTTTGCTTCAGCTGTGATGTTCTTCACGAGGTTTTTTTGTGCCCTGCAGCAGAGAGCTGACTTACAGTCAGTGTATGATGGACATCGGTGCCCATGTGCATTTCCCTCTCAGAGAATGAATGGTTCAGGTGACAAGGGAACATTCCTGGCATTGCCCTGGCTTAACTGGCAAAGAGTGAGACTTCAGCTCACATCTTTGGCTGTTCCTCATTCTGGATGCCAGAGAGACATCTTCTGTGGTGACTGCCAGGAAACACAGTCACTGGAACAGGGTTCCTTCCCTCTTGTTAGCTGAGACCTCAAACACACAGAGTTTGGCTGTTGAGCTCTGACATCTCTAAGTACCCCGTGACAAACACTTCTTTTTTCCCTGCAATTGATGTGGGTGCATTTTGATGGGAGCAGCAAAAGTGCAGCTCTGACCTGAGAGGCCAATTGTTGAGTTCTTGCTTCAAGGCCCCGGAGCCCTAGAGCTTCTCTGGAAAATGTCTGCAAGAATATTTTAGCCTGGGCATCATATTTTCCCTTAATCTCACTCTAACCAATGTCATCATCATTTTAGCTTGAAACTTTCCTAATTTAACTCAGCCCAAGGTGAGGTCTGTTGAAAGCCTGGCAAAGTTGTAGACTCCTGGGTCTTCAAACAGGAAGACTCAAGGCAGCCTTGCAGAGAGGTGGAGGTCCCAGCTCTGCCTATGAGCTGAAATATCATGTGTCCCCTGAAACCCAGAGAAGTATCATCATCCCACAGTCTGGACATTACATACCTCAAAAATGCAGTAGCAAAAATATTGCTATTTCTCAGCCCAATAAAGCAAAAAATGCATATGCAACAAATTGCCTTTTTTGTTGGGATTTTTTTTCAGAGTTTGATTATCCGTCATGATAAGACATTACTTAAAGCAGTGGTGACACTGTCTAATCATTCTTGTGAAATATAGACTTCTCTCTCCACTTCAGACAGAGCCTACATTAATACACATTTATGCAAAGCAGAGCTGGAGCTGTCAGGGGCTAATCTTTACAAGTATGATAAATGATGTTTATTTTCAGTGATGGAACGAAACACCCGGGCTGACAATAATTGTAATAAAAAGGACAGATCAACTTCTATAAAGTGATTGAATTACCAGTCTATTGCATTAATGCCTGATCTTGGCTCTGTCATAAACCTGCTTTAGGTTACCAACGACTGCACATTAGGAAACATCCACCTTCAAATCGACACCCTGCCCTTGACCTGTGGCAATGCAGGAGAGTCACTGCTGGATGCAGTGTTTGGCCATCCTTATTTAACATTTGTTTACAGTAAAATAATGTTTCCTCCTCTTAGGCCAAAAAAGCAGCAACCTGTGTCTCTTAAGCCTTGCAAAAAAGTTTC
This sequence comes from Cyanoderma ruficeps, assembly GCA_008694505.1. Taxonomy (NCBI): domain Eukaryota; kingdom Metazoa; phylum Chordata; class Aves; order Passeriformes; family Timaliidae; genus Cyanoderma; species Cyanoderma ruficeps. The sequence goes on along the minus strand of VZDJ01000594.1, from coordinate 9,789,916 downwards.
AAAACCTCAGCAGCTGCACACACCTCCTCCACACACACACACAGGCTGCCTGAGCACCCACATGCAGGGATGCCAGTGCTGAATTTAGTGCCTGCAGTGCAGGTCGGACTCACCAGGGACCAACACATTGACTGTGGATCACCAAAGTCCCCTCAAAGCAAAGAAATGGAAAGAGGTCAACCTCGTCCACCTTCCTGGGCAAATGGATACTACCATGAGATCTTCTGTGATTGCCCGGGCTCTGACATGAAAGAAAAATAAAAGGAGCCTGAAGTCCTGTCATCCAAGGGGTAGCCAAAACCTCTCATGGATAACTGGGTCAATTAATTGCTCTGTAATTAGCTCCATCATAGAAAGTAAAAACAGCTTCAGTTTTCAGAATGGGACAGATGCTGTAGGAAAAAGAAGGAAAGAGACAAATAGAATAAAAACATACAGTTATATCTGTGTATGTTTATAAAAACATTCATGCATCTACTGCCCTGGATTTCCCTCCAGCTAAGATTTCTGACATCAGACTAAAAACTGAACAGGAAAGGTGAAATTTGGGTTCAACAACAATCCCTTACAAAATAATATTCTGGAAACATTTCCTTTCAGGTCAACTGAAGTATTTGTTTGCATTTTTGGATTGTATCTTTTCTTTTCCATTATGTTTATATTTAATGTATAGTTCATATTTTGAGTATTCTATGTTTCTATTCCAGTCCAGATTTGTACAGTGTTATTCTGTTCCCTAATTCATTTTGCATTATTTCATGTAAGAATTTGTACTCTGGTATACATTAATGCACAGTGGTGCCAAAGAGAAGGCTTTTGAGACTGAAAACTTGAAATGTGCCATTCTGACAGCTGACTGCTGACTGCTCTGAATTTATTGAAATGAGTTATTCTGATTTTTTTTTTCTCCTAAACTTAAGTTTGTCCGAATTTACACACTCTCATGGGGATGGCTCAATTTGAGCAGAGCAGCATTTTCTGACAGCAGATACTAAGCAGGAAACTTCCAACCTTTCTCAGCTGAGCGTATTTGTCAGGGTATGAGCGTGTGTGCTGTGCCCCAGGGCAGGGCCCCACTGGGACTGGGAGCTGATGACCACAGATGGGCAGCCAGAGCACGGATCACAGCCCAGATGATAATTTCCAACAGCCCTGGCTCCCACCCAGCTGATGCTGGAAGGGTGATGATACCCCTGAAGGTCCTAACAGAGAGGGTTATGATTTTGGGACAATATTTTTAAAAAAGTAAATAGAGTTGATCTAGAGAGTCTGCTGACTTTATTGAAGAGCATCTCCTGCACAAATTTTTTCATTAAATAAACTTAATTTCTACTGGATCTGTTCCTTGCATTGATGTCACAAGGTTTCAGCCTCTGCAGATGTACCTGCAGTAAGGAACGTGACAGTCCAACGTGGCTTTTGTGTGCAGACCTGGGAACATCTGGGAAGCCAACTTATATGGCAGGCTCCTGGGAGGGTCCTTCAGCCATGGGGAGAGAGGAGGAAGGTGGGGAGCTGGACTTGATAATTCAGCTGGTGCCACACAAGGGGCTTGAGGCTGGAGACAGTTCTGATCAATGGATGGAGGACAACACATACATGAGTGCAAATATTGCCTGTCCTGCACTGCAAAGGGCAGTGAAAGCTGATACCTCAAGTGCCACTTTCTCCTGCCCATGTCCCACTCTCAACACCAAGATTTTCTAAATAGTGCACTGGTTTAATTATTAAAAAGGGGTTGTGTGCATTGGATGTGCATCTCAGAAAGAGGACAGGAACCTATAAATTACATCACACCTCAATTTTACATGTCCCATAACACTATGTATTCTACAGGGTGAACTACTATCAGAGAGAAAGTCAACCTCATTGGCAGCTAAATACTTTTTTCCCCAGACAGCAGTGAGAAAAGATTCAACACAAACTCCTGACCATTCAGCACTGCCTGTGTCTACACTTTGATGTCAGAAACGCTTGAGGGCTGAGTCAGAACCGCTTTAGCAGCTTCTGTCGTGTCCTACACATCAAAAAGACATGTAGGGGTTTGTTGCCCCATCATCCAATAATGTCAGCAAGACACTGGCACCTCAAAGTATTGCTGACCCTTAATGTGCTGGAACTCATGAGTCAGCTATGCAAAGTGCACATTTTAGCTAAAGAGAAAGAAAAAAGCATTTATTTTTAAAGTCATGTGTTTGAGATTTTCCTCTATCTGGCCTTAGCTCAGTATTTCTGAGTGCACTGCAGAGTGCAGAGAAAGACCTTGACAGACAAAGGGGCAGCCAGGCTTCTGCTCCCACAGCTTTGCCCAAAACAGCCTGACCCACTCACATTCCAAAAGTTACTAGTCCAAACAGACTTGCATGAGTTTTGCCTGGGAGAAAGAGGAAGGTCTTGCACAAGTTGCTCCCCCCAGCAGTGATGCCACAACGCTGGAAAAGAGAATCCTAGAATTGTAGAATCATAGAATGTGATGAGTTAGAAGGTGTGCATCACGATCATTGAGTCCAACTCCTGGCCCTGCACAAGATATCCCAAGAATTCCACCATGTGCCTGAGAGCATTGTCCAAACTCTTATTGAGCTCACACAGGCTTGGTGCTGTGGCAACTTCCCTGGGGAGCCTGTTCCAGCACCCAAACACCCTCTGGGTGAAGGACCTTTTCCTAATATCCAAACTAAACCTCCCTCACCTTCCATCATTCCCTTGAATCCTTTACTTGATCAGGAGGAGATGAAACACAGAAAGCTCCTTCACTGGCACAGACCACAGGAAGGACATCCCTCTGCAGCACAGAGCAACCGTGTGAGGCTGGGAGAGAGCGGGGCCAGGGCATCAGGTGTGGGTGCACTTGCTCACAGGCATTGCAAAGTGGAAGGGACATGTGGGGCCTTTGCTGGGGCTGCCAGAGCAGGGAAAGAGGCTTTGACACTCGAGAGGGTCAAAAAGCAGCACCATCATAAAAACTGTGCAAACAGCAGGAACATTTCTTTAATAAGTCTCCAGACAGATAAATCACAGCTTAAGGAGAGATTGCGGTGCTATTTATTAGTCATTTGTGCATGATTTGCTCACTCCATTGGTAGTGGAATTTCTTTTTTGGGTATTTAATTTTCATCAGGAATGATTTGTGTGCTGCACAGTGGTTCACACCGACACCACTGCCCTGCACAGGCACCTGTAACCAGCCACCTACAGACAGCTCCAGCCTCCAAAAAAAGTGCCGACAGTGACCTCCTAAAGGAGATGCCCCAGTGGTTAAATGCATCAACTTCCACATGTACCTTTCTTATTTTCCAGAGCTCTTTGGCTTCCCTGCATGGCTGAGCAATACCCACCGTTTGGCACACACGCCTTTGGGCTGGGTTCCCTATTTCCAGCTGTTTCCACATCCCAGTTGCACACTGGAAAACAACATGCTGGGGGGTAATGGGTGACAAGGCACGGAATGAGAGAGTTAAAAGGCTAGTGTAAGGAAGACAGAAATCATTAAACACCAACAAATTGCTTTCTAGAAGACTGAGTTTAATGCCACCACAATTTGTACCCGCTGTTAATGCAGGGGGTTAAGTCAAAGCTGAATTTTCTTCCTGTATGTAACATCCAGCAATAAAACAGTGACAGGACTAAAGTGACAGTGCAGAAGCTCTAGAGCAGTTTTTGTTGAACAGGACAGATCTTGGTATTTGATGGTTCTCCAGAACAAATATTCCCAAGTTTTGGAGAAGTAATTAGCTTCTGAGAGACACTCATTGTGGGACCTGATGCTTGGTTTGACTGCATATATTGTTGGGCAATTTTTACATTCTCAATAGCAAAAGGTAGCAAAGCAAAATCTTGCACGGTTGCCAGAAGTTTTCAAGCTCTCCAGGACTAGCAACAGCAAAGACTACTTGGAATAGTTTAACTTACGTACAAGCTAAAAAAATGATCTCTATTTCTTGTTTTTCTGATAGTTCAAGACATATTCACTCCTTCCCTCAAAGCTCCATTTCTCAGAAACAACTTGTCAGCCAAAAGGTTTGGATTTTGGAAGCCATTAACTGAGAAGCATGAGGAACCCCAGAGTAAGGCTTTGCCCTCATGTAAAATCCACTTTTAACCTTATTCAGACATACAGAGAAATTCAGTCCCCAGTCTACTCCCTGCCCAAGTCCTTGAACTTGCAAGAAAGACTAGCAGATGTTCATTAGTGCATTGGCAACTAGAGAATTGGAGGCACTTGTCAACTCTGTGTGTGATGAATAAATGCTGGAAAGTTTCTTCTGGGGAATAGTACTGGTTTGGGGCCAACTGGATGCACTCAAAAAAAGTGTGTGAGGGGCAGTGGAGTTATGACCAGCAGTTCCACTTTGTTCCTCCTGTTATTAGTTTTAATTATAAGTGTTAGCTGCCAAACACCTGAGGATATCTACCCCCTACCTAAACTTTAGAAACAGCAAATATTTGGGTGAGATTAATGATCCTTTTGAGGTTTAATAAAGATTTGGCTGCTCGTGGATATGCATGTAATGTTCTCCTGCTCTCTGGCAGCACAAGTCCCTGGACGTCACACTGACCCCACAGACCAAGCGCCAAGGAGAGCAAAGCTCACAGGGGAGCGCTGCAAGCACCAACGTCACACAAGGTCATGAAATGCTTTCCAAACTTGTCTTCAGGCTTGCATTTACCTGGCAAGTCCAGGATGTTTTCCCTTCCTGCAAATACCCCTCCAGAGCCTGAGCTTACCTCCAAAATCCGGCAAATATCTCCCAGCCCTGGGTGGCTGTCACTCACACCAAGTAGTCTATTTTAAAATGAAAGAGTTAATTTCCTCAGCATTGAACTATGCTGCATGTTTCCCAGGCTGGGCTGGGACTGCAAACAAGGTAACAATGCAAAGAAAACTTCTGAACTGTGCAAGGAAACAAAGGCTTGCTGGTGGAGAAACTGCTTCACTTTGAAAAACTCAAATACTTAAACACTTCTTGGTAAAGTAATTCAAAAATGCAACACTGGCCCAAGAGAAGAAAAGCCAGTGCTTCTCCCCAGGCAGCTGTGTGAGCCAGAGCTCTGTCTGTATGTGGGAGTGAGTAACTCTGTTCAGCCTGTTAGCAGAAAAACAACAGAAAGTGATCTGCTGGAAGCCATCTCCACACACAGGCATGCGGACACACAGACACGCACACACACAGCTTTGATATGTGGGTCTGACTCAATTACAACTGGCAAACACAAGGGCTAGATATGCTTGAGAATGATGCTTGACAAAACTATACCCCACAAAAGAGAACTTGGTTTCCCAGAGTAAAATAAAGCAGATAGTAGCCACATCTGGATTTCTTCTCACTCTCACATCACTCTGCATTTCCTGCTTAGAACTGGGATCTCCCCAAGAGAGGCTTTTCTTGTGGTATTTCTAGCAGGGACTGGACGCACCACAAATCTCCTGAGAAGATCTTTCCTTCCAAGATTCATGAGCTGGAGGCTCATGAAGCACAGATAATCCAGGGAAGTGATCGACTGTGTGGATCCTTTCCAAGCTCTCAGCCTTTTGGGGGGTCTGGTAGCACTCACAGTGATGGAGGGTCCCCTCTCACCCCATTCCCACCAGCATGGACACTTGATATTACAACTGTCTGGAAAGCTCCTTGCTCCAAAACATTACAAGGGAGACAAGAAGTCCTGTTGTGTCAGAGCAGGCCGGGCTCGGAGGGCTGCCAGGCTGCCTCACAGCTGTGCAGCGGGAACCTCCAAGCAGCTGGGAACACACCAAGAGCAGAGGGACACCACCAAATCACCCACCTGCTGATTTCCATTTCCAGGGGACACCAGCTCTGCTCTGCGCTGGGAGGTGAGCAAAATTCAGTGGGACCCTCAGACCTTCCTTTGCAGGAAAAAAACCCTCAGGTCAACACAAGCTCTTCACTCCAGCCTATTCTGGTCCAATCCACCTCCATAGCACACATACCCCACTCTGTTGGCCTCAGGGTTTTCTGAAAAGGTAAAAAACAAACACTTTCAACAGCATTTAGTTGATTGTGTGACACTTAGGAACTCAGTTCCCTATCCATAAAAAGAAGAGAGAGAGCTTCCCAGCTTCCCTGGGATCGTGTGAAGATTAATGCATTAAAGAACAAAGTACGTCAAGATCCTCCATAGGAAAATCAAGTTAGGTCAGTGTAGCACTGAGGAGGAGTGTATTTCAACACAAGGCTTGTTTATTCCATGCCGTTACTGTCCAAGTGAGGTTTGAAGGTTCAAATTAAAGCAGAACAAATGCATGTCTCTGTGCTCCAGAGGGGACTGCACAGCGTGTGGGCATCTAGGAATGCTCTCAGGAACAGGAAGTTTGGAAACTATTGTGAAAACTGTGCTCAGGAAGAAGTGAAACCTACTGAATTCCCAGAGGAGCTTTTACTGCCAACCACTCAGAGTTCTCCTTGTGGACAGAGTCTGGTGGTTCCAGACTCTTTGACTCAAATGCAAAGACTGAAGCCACATAGTCTGAAAGGGCTCGGCCACCAGGTGTGAAATGCATCCCTCCTCTTCCTTGTGGCTTCAGGGTAGCTCACACTAAGCCCCCCAGATCCAGCAGGCACCTCCTGGCACAAACCTCCTGCAGGATTAGGGTTAGAGACCCCTTTGTCCTATAACCCCACTCCTCAAGCACACAACCCTCTTCCTTCCACTCGATCATCCTTCAAACCTGTAAGGTCTGTATCTCTGTCTGTCCTGGAGGAAATCTCACTCTAACAGCGTGTTTTGGCACAGCATGCACTGCCCAGGGTCACATCACATGGGAACTGTGGTTTCATATTTTAGCACAGGACAGTGAGGCTTCCAGGACCTCTCCTTTTCACATGAGGCAGCCGCTATTCCAGAAGTGTGGAGCCAGCTGGGAGCTGAATACCCTCCAGTTCAATCTGCAGCATCATGCTGCATGTTTATTTTCCTTCTGGACCCATGAGATGGATACTCCTGACAGAGGACCTTCCTCTCCAGGAAAGTGAAGACTCTGTGGTTGGGCCTCCTTCAACTGACCAAAAAAAAAAGCACCTAAAATTCAGGTGCACCATTTCTTGGGCTCTATTAGGAAATGTTTACCATTATCATGAGCCTATCTGAGGAAAAGTGAGTTATTTTTGTTTAAGCACTTATCCAAGACAACCCAGCACAGGACACATTGCCTCTGAATCCTCATGCTGTGAAAACAACCACCTCAGGGCTGAAGAAACCTTCCAAAGTTATTGCAGGTACCTTCACATTGAAAGGCATTACTGGTACTTTCAGCTGGGTCAGCTCTTTCATTGTACCCCATCCCAGTCAAGATTGGTGTGCTTAGAAAAATGTTATGAGCCAGTGTTTTGCACCCCAGTGCAGTGCTGGGATCACAAGCACTCCAGGAGGAGACCAGCCCTAACTGCTGAGCTGCACAGCTTCCACTCATCCAGTTTGCCCAGAAGAGCTAGACAGAGTCCCTGCTTTCATGCCTTCACATGCAGCCCATCCATCTAGACTTCAGATAATTCAAAGAAACATAGCCAGTGCTTCCATCCTCCTCTGAATTACTGAGGTGTGCAAATATAAATCCAGGCAGGACGTTTGAGTGATGGGATCCTGACACACCCCCTGTCTGCAGCACCTGTCACCCTTCATCCTTTGAACTATTATTTTAGACAGTGCAAAAAATTCCTAAGGTGAAATGTAATACTCCAGAGTAAGGGAAGAGCATGGAATGCTGAGGCTGGTGCCTCGCTCCCTGCCTCAACCTCTCACTGGGGGTCCAGCTTCCACAAAGAAGCCTGGAAAGCATAAACTAAAACAAGCAGGTACTGAAAACTCAAGTCAGTCTTTGGTCCAGCAGGAGTCAGGTGTCCTGGGCACTGATCTGTGATTGTTTTATCACTTTGCCTGGATCTGCTGAGCCCACAGCCCAAGGAAGATTTGGATAATGGGGAAGAGCACACAGAAGATGTGTGCAAGGGGTAGGGGTAAGATCAGGAAATACTGGTGTCCTAGTGCAGGTGTAGGAGTGGGCTTCAGATATGCAATAAACTATAGTCAAAAGGAAAAACACTTTTCCTGCCTAGGGTGTATTGCAAAAGAAGTCAGGGGCATCAAGTGCAGTAAAAAAGAGATTCAAGTTAGACAGCGAGAAAACCTCTGTAAGGATAAGGGTAATGCAGACTGGAGGCAAGCTGCAGAGTTACCTCATTAGAGCCATTTAAGCATGGGTCAGATGAATAAACACCTGTCTAGCAAAAGCCAGGTGTTTTTTGATCCTGCCTTCAGGTGTGACTTCTTTAAGGCACTGCCATTCCTCTGATCTTTCAGGGTGTGGGAAAGGAGCTCAGGCAGTCATCTGGGGCAGCTGTGAATCCCAGCCCCGGGCTGCCTCTGGGAGGACTGGGGATCTCAATAGGAAACCACCTTCCTGAGATGTCAGGGCTTCTCCTGCCAACATTCTTGTCCCTCTGTCCAGGCTGGGCAGGAATCCTGCCTTGGAATAATTCCTGCGCCTGGCTAAAACTGCTGTCAGTGAAGATGTCTTTGACTTGTGGGAAGGAAAAATCAGGGAGATACAGAGAGTTAACATCAGTGAAAAACACTGAAGCTACTGTCACTGCTACGTAGGCAGTGCAGGCTTGTGGGCAAAGCTCACCAGACTCTGTGAGGGGCTGGGGTGATGCTGGACTAGCATGTGGTAGATGAAATCAGCATGAATGCTTCCCCTGCTCCCCTCTTTCTTTTATTAGATATAACCCATTTCAAACCATATTCCCTAAGACAATCAGTAAAGGGTCACACAATATCCACAGATGTCAAAAAAAGTGTGCCACCAGTGCCCAGCACAGCAGTGGCTGGTGATGAGCAGGACCCAGTGTGTGCTGGGAGGCACCCGTGCCCTGCTCAGCACCCTGGCCACCCCTCACCTCTCCCCCAGCCCTCTGCAGTGCCACCCCTCTTACGTTTGGGTCTGCGGGAGTCTTGGCTAAAACAGAGGTCTTCGGTTTCATATAACACCCCTTCCTTCTTGCTCAGCTGTGAGAAGCTGGAGGATTTTCAGCCAAGCTCTTCTCTACCACCTAGTGGGAAACAGAATTTTTCTTGTGACGATGAGCACAGAGTAGAGCGGGGCTGGTGTGATCCTGAGCAAACCCTTTGCAGCCCCCATCCACTGGGGATATCCCAGTGGCCCCAAAGGCCAGAACACCCCAAGAAATCGTTTCCTTCCTGACCCTCAGCAGCACCCTGGCTTAGGGACCAGAAAGACTTGTTGGGTGAAGTTGTCCCCTCCATTACTCACTATTTCTAGTGCAATTACAGACTGTCCAAGCCTATTTCCCAGTCAATCACCAAGAAAAAGGGCACCTAAATTTGCATCAGCTCAATGCCTCTCAATGCAGCATCCACATACAAATCAAGCTGAATTTTCCCCTTGTTCAGAAATTCTCCATCCACCCCAAACAAGGTTTGGGCATGAACCACAAGGCCCCAAGCAGCCTCCAGAACTGTGCTTGACCCCACAGCACCTGAGCGGCAGCCGTCGGCGTCCGGCCCCGCGGTGCTGCTGGGAGGAGCGGGGCTCTGGCCAAACTCCACCGCAGGTAATTGCAGTCTGTGCGCCTCGGTTCCCGCTGCAGACGCATCCGCCTTCATTTCCTGCCCCGAGCTGTGGGGTAGTGTTGCAGCGTGCTGTGAAACAGCTGCCACGGGCTGCCCAGAGGGGCTTGGCTCCTCTTTGGGCAGCGGGTGGGTTTGGCACGCCCCAAGGATGGGGAGACAGCCGGCAACAAGGGCACGGGCTCAGGCTGCTGCTTGCCTCCTCACCTCCCCAGCACGGATTAGGCGCTGCTGGCTCTCTCTGCTCCTTCTCACACGGCCAAAATCTGGACAACACCTTCCCCTTTTCTGGTAAGGAAGCACCCGTGAGGATAGCTCGGCTTTCCTCCAGCAGCTGCCTAATGGGAGGAGGCAAAGGGTTAATGCGACCAGCGAGGGAGGGTTCTCCTGGCAAACTGGAGACCCCTGCGAGTTTTATGGGGAGGGCTCATGGGGGCGGAGGGACACGGCGGGGGGAAGAGAATTTGCTTTATGGCTTTGACAGGAACTCCCATCATGGTATAATTATGGAAGCGAGAAGTCTGTGTGTAATGAAGACCATATGCCGTGTTAAAACACACATGCACAAATATTAGGCTCCCGTGAGGGCTGTGGGGAAGCTGGGGAGGCGATCAGGAAGGGGTGGGAGACCCAGCCCTCCCCCAGTTCTCCTAGATCTTCCAGCCCAGCCCCAGCCAGGGCAGTGGGGCTATGGAGCAGCTGAAGAGTCCAGCACAGCCAAACACGGCTTGTTTGGGGTAAGAAACATCCGGTTTAAATAACATTGAGTGGAAGGAAAAACCTCGATGCCAAAAAAATGGGGTTTCACCCTGCATTGCTTCAGACAGCCTGAAAGCAAGGTTTCCTTCAGCAACAGTTTTTCTCCAGCTCCTGCTACCATTTTTCCCTTTCTTTCAAACCATGCCCTCACTGCTCTTCCCTCAGTGGAAAACATCTGCACACAGCTGCCTGTGGAGGCGACCAGCCCTCCTCCTCGCCTGATCCAGCTGTGCTGGTGGGAGCAGCAGGAGCCACGCGACATCCCCAAGCAGCTCCTGGGCTGGGGAAGATGACTTCAGCGAGTACCAAGGCCACCCAGCTGCTGTTTGAAGTCCCCATGCCATCCTCTCCATCACCCCGCCTGCGCTTTATAATGTGAAGCTTTCTTGGCTGTGGCATATTAATCTCTCCTTTCCTGATCTCACATGTCTTCTGCTCACATCTCCCACTCGCTGTCTTTATGGCCCCTTTGGCTTCTTTGAGGCTGTTTCTTCCTTTGCTGGTCACACGCTTCCAAGGCTGCCTTGCTGCTCACTTTCTGCATCTGTCACCCGGCAAGTCCCTGTGGCACCCATGCCCAGCAGCACACACTCACCTCAGCATGCTCAACTGCCCACCCCAGGGAGCCCCTCTCTATATTAACCTTCATAGGGATGGACAGAAGCTGTCCTTCACAAGTTTTAAATCCACTTATACTGTATCCATCCCCCCACTACCCTTTTTCATTTGTTCCCTGCTGACAGCACAGACTCTGGCCTGGAGCAGATGATCCTAGTTTTCCCCACTCTGGACCATTTTCTCCCTGCTGATGGCTAAACTGGGAGTCCTTGGCAGCCAGCCTAGTTTGCTCTTCCAACTATTTTGCCAGCAAAACAGGAGCTGTTGCTGTTGTGTATGAGGGCTGGAGGTGAGAGCTGTGCAGGAGGTGCTGTGGGCAGCGATGCCGCCCTCCTTGCCATGCAACATCAAGGGTGTCCAGCTGCAGGTCTGGCTGGGGTAAGCAGGGGAATCTAAGGCTATGGGAAAGCAAAACTGATTAGCTCAACATAAGCTCTTCTGGCATCAAAGGAGGGAAAAACACATCCCTCTGTCTCTCTAGTAGAAAAGAGAGGTGACAGGAAAAATCCCATTCCCTGTGGAAGAAATACCAAGTGCAGCAGGGGATTATTTCAACTGGTTTCATTGGGACTGGCAATGTGCAGGAGGAGAGCCCACAATTTGTATTTTACTTATCTTTCATGCAGCCTCCATATAAAATACTCTTTTCATTCATCTATGCATATAGTATTGTCTGTCCTCCTAAAAAAAGTAGCTGCTTTCCACCAGCCATTGATGCACTACAGACACAGGGAAGCACAACTCCCACACACAGCATTGTCAGGCAGTATTAGAAGGTCATCCAGTCCAGGAGGGAAGAGCCTGCCTTTCCCAGGCATGAAAAGGGAATCTCTCCAAGACTACAGTACAGAAAATGCCTAGCTGAATGCTGCTGCCAAATGCATATTCATTTTAGGATGTATCTGTCCTCCTCACTTTACCAGTCTGAGTTCTTCCCGCACGTTTGCCACCTGCATCTGCTCTGAGGCAAAGCAATCGTGAGCATTCAGTGTCAGGAGCAAAATGTTTAATGGTTGCTGTGATTAGAATATCCCTGACCATAGTGGCTAAAGGCTGCTGATACTCAGGACTCATCCTCCCCAACACTCACTACCCACATGCAGCAAATCCTCCCCTCTGCTGCCCCTGTGCCCAGTGAGAAGCGGAGCCATCCCCAGGCAGGCCCATCCAGCCCAGCTGTGATGCTGTGAATTTTCCAGGGCTCCTGCAAACTTTTACATCCATTCTTACAGGGGAGAGCTGTCACCTGGAGGTGAGCTGCAGGTGTGGAGCCATGGCCTCCCTGGGCTGGGGACAGCAGGGCGAGGAGCAGCCTCTTCTCTTGCCAGTGTCTGCTGCGATCCGCGATTCCCGTCATGCACAGTGTGTCATTTCCCATGAGTACCTGCCTGTTCCTGCCATCTGCCATGATTTATAGAAAATGGGCAGTGATTAATAGCCCAGTCAATGCCGAGTGAAGCCATTTTCTTTCATTTACCTGCTCCCTGACCTCCCTGCACAGTCCCAGACAGGGGCTGGGAAAGTGTATTAATCATGCACTTAAAATATATTTAAAAGGGGAGATTGGCTGGGAGCTTGGTGGTATTTATGGAGTCATTTTCTACAGAGGATGCAAGCTAATTGCCAGATAAAACAAATGGGCTCTTTGAAATGGAAATGAGTCACTTGGAGGTACTCAATGTTTGGTCCTTGAGTGATGCCCCAAACCCACACTCCTCCTGGGGCTCTGTTACCTACATGAGTCCAAGTCCAGTGGCAGCAGCTCTCAGACAAAAAGGATGGGGGATGCCACACCAGCTCAAAGTGTGAGCATGGTGGTAAGAGATCCTTGGCACCAGAGAGGTCCATGCACCCACTGCAGCATGGTCACAGCACTAGGTCAGGGGTCTTGCAGGGGTACAGAGAGATCCTGCCAGGCTACAGTCCCCCTGAAGAGTTCCTGCAAGAGAAAGGCTGTTTGGGGGAAAAGACCTTGATTTCTTGTGACAAGAACTGTATTACTAGAGCACATGGTGGCATTTGACCCCTCTCTGGACCCACAATACTAACAGCCAGTAGGCAAGCTCCAGACACAAGGCAGGCTCTCTACACCATCTTTTATGACCTCCAAGCAGCAGGACTGGGGCTCCTCATCCCTCAGCAGAAGCAGATAACATTGTGGGGGATACGCATTAGTGTCCCTTGCTTCCCCAAGCTCAGAACTAGAGCCCGTGTTCACCTCTATCCTCTGTGGCCATGATGGCACATCTGGAGTGGCACCCTGCAGAATCACAGAGCGGGTGAGGCTGGAAAGGACCACAGTAGGACACCTGGTCCAACCTCCCTGCTCAAGCAAGGCCACCCGAGAACCACAAGGCACAAAATTGTGTCCAGACGGCTCTGGAGTATCTCCAGTGAGGGAGACTCCACAAACTCTCTGTGCAACCCTTTCCAGTGCTTGGTCGCTGCACAGGAAGGATGTACTTGCTTGTGTTCAGGTGGAACTTCATTTACTTTCCTTGTGCTACAGCCTTGGGGCAGCACCATGTACATCATGTCCTGTCCAGTTTCGCACGACCTCCCAGAAAACGCTGCTGTGCCATGGGCCCCCAAGGACAGCCGGGGTTGATAGCAGTAAAAAGAAAATCCCGCGTCAAGCTGAACAAAATTATTGAATTATTCTCACCAGCCGGAGACCAAAGGTTTGTTGACAACTTAATTAAGTGTGTTTGTAATGAATTTTTGGCCACATGCAACAGACTAATTATCAAAGCAAACATTAATCTCTTTCTAGGCACATCAAAGTGTTGAGAGCACAAAATATTTACTCAGATAAAATTCTTTGCACTAATTCTAGCATAATTAAAATTATGTTGGGGCTAAGGTAATTTTGCAAGGTGCTTATGTGGCATAACAATGTAATACAAGACGATGCTTATTTTTACCTAGAGTCAATCAGCAAAGTTCTCAAACAAATGTAATGTCTTTTAAATGCATTTTCAAGGGTGAGAAAACAGCACCACTTTTGAGCTCTGTTAAGGCATTTTAAATGGCCCACTAAGGCTGGATAAGTACCTGCATTATTTGTACTATCTGAGCTTTTCCCAGCAATAAGTAGACACGAGTAAAATTGCTGAGTTTTAAAAGGACCTCGCGGCATTTCCAGCTGTCTCCGTGCAATAAGTGATGGTTTGCTTTTCTTTCCTTCACAGTGCTGATCTGAATTTGATGACTGAGAGGTGGAGCAGACTGTGTCAACCCGTTATTTCCTAAGGGATGCCCTTCCCAAGGACAGGCGGCATGAAAGGAAAAGAGAGAAAAGCAGAAGGGAAAGGGACCAGTCTTTTTCTGGGATGAGCTGTGGCAGGACACCTCTTGGCCCTGGATGGGTAGACACTATGCCACAAGGCAAAAGTGCTTTCCCAGATATCCCCACGGCTGTAGAAATGACCTGGCAGCAGTGAGCTCAACACCTGCTGCACGTGTCACCAAACAACTGCCTGCAGTGCACCAGCTAAGCCTCTGCATGAGAAAATGACCACAAGGCAAGGTCATTCCCAGGTCCCAGCTGCCATCTGTGCTGAGAGTCACTTCCACTGTCACAGGAGGTGACCTAGTTTCAGGGAGTAGGTCCCAGAGATGTTACCCTGCATCCCTCACCATGTCCTCCTGTCCCTGGGACCAGCACACCTGCACTGCTGTGACCCAGGGCCTCGTGGTGTGGGCCACGCAGAGAGTCCATGGTGACCCAGAAAATCCTTCAGCTGATGAGATGAGAAGGCAAGTTGTCTGGATGCAAAAAAATATTTTTAAATGCTGCCTTAGATCTGTGTCACAGAACTGTAGAGACATGGCTCCAGAGGTCCCTGACTTCCTTCATCCCTGGTGTGTTTGTGCATGTCTGCCTGATGCTCTGACCCATCAGGATCAATCTCCAGCGCTGGAGGTGAACAGCTTGTCACTTCATGCTGGCACTCCCCTTAGAAAGTTGTTAACTCTTCTCACTTGTGTGCAATCTTCCTGCCCTCCCCACTGGTGATGAGCAGAGGTGGAAACCTTCATGGGCACAGCAGCCTGGTCTGGAGATGTCATGGGCATCTCCCAGGATGTCTGTCTGGCCCCTGATCCCCCTCCTGACCCACAGCAAGGAGGGTCACCTCCACGTGGGTTGTACTGGGCTAGAGCCTACAGCAGCTGTTAAAACTGCCCATTCTTAACCAAACATGGAGCTCAGCTCCCTCCTGTCCCACCACACCAGGTAAACCAGCAGCAAGGCCACAGGGACTTGTGCTACAGCACCATTCAGCTGCACCCAGTGCCAGCACCATCCCCACTGCAGATGTCAGGGCATATGTTCCTGTTTTGCCAGCTACTAAAATCAGCTCCTTTCTATGGCCTTTGGAGACATTTTCTGGAGGAAAGGCTGCCTTTGAACAGATTTCTGCCTAGGTTTCACTTCATTAATCAGATCATTTCTTGACACAAAGCACCGAGGATTTGCTGGAGGTGCAAAGCCAGAGAGCAGGGTCATGTCATGTGGCTCCGAGGGGCTGTCCAGTGTCATTCCCACAGACACACAGCTTTGAGGAGCTTGTTAAGCTTTCAGCTTGATTTGCAGACCTAAAAAAATTAACAGGTAAGTTTGGAGCAACAACAAAAACTTTTCCAGTATCAGCTGGTGTTACTATCCAAAAGACAACTAAGAACAAGAGAGCAACATCACATCTCAAGGTCCTCAAAAGGTGACAGAGCTATTGGGAGACAATTTGGATTTCTTCCATGTTGGTGGGGCTTAGCATAGAGTTGCTGAGGAGACAAGCCCTGCTGTTTGGCCATATGAGTAACCAACCAGATAATTGCCCCGATGAATCTGAGGATGGGACAGAAGAAAGCCTGGTCATTAAATCTGTGTGTAGGAAAGAGCTGTAACAGGCTTTCCTCTCCCTGACTCTCTGGCCAAACAGTTTTGGCATTTTTTTCAGCATTTGAGTCAGTGAAGCCAAGTCTAAACACTTGACAGACTCCAGTGCAGTGCTGCTCCTCAAAGTCCAATTGCCCAAAAGACAACTCTCACGTTCCTCGAGTTTCTGAGCAGCTTTGTGTCTGGGGTTTTCTTAAAACCTTCAAAGCCCCTACAGGATTAGTGCCTGGCTTAACCTCTGGCAGAATTGACAGAGGCTTTAGGAGCTGGAAAGATTTTAGGGCTTTGTCCTTGGCCTCTCAGCAGAGGCCAAAACCTTTTTATTCAGGTCACCTTCCAGCTACAGAGTTGCTGAAGCTGCTCTCTAGTAAGAGCCTGCAGAGAGAGGAGAAGAGCAGTGTGCAGATGTTACCCTCAACATCTGGAGCAGCTGAGATAAAAATACAGCTGCGGAGAGAGGCAAGCTTTTGAAGGACAGGGAAAAGCAGAAAACATTATCTAGGGGAGTGGCAGGCTACAGACTGGTATGAATATCTTCTGTCCAGACTGTTCTCAACAAACAGGCATAGTAATTTCCATTAGTTGTCCAAAGACATTTGTGGTAGCTGTTCAGGAGTCTGTTTTTTAGCTGCTTGCAAGAGGGAGTACCCCTCCTGTGGTAACTGAGCAGCTGCACATAGCTTTTAGGGTTTTTTTCATCCTGACAAAATTCTCTCGATATCAGGGGATGGTAGCCCCATTTTAGTGATAGGAAACAGAGACAGGGAGAGCTCAGGTGTCTAAAGGGGTTTTTTAGCACTGGCATAGAAGAAATTACTCAGCATCAATGGAAAAGCTGCATGGACAGCCCTCTATATTTTAAGAAGTTATAACTTCAAAATCTGGACCAGAGCATGGAGAGGGGTAATTTTAAAATGTATGTTTGTAATCTTTTCAACATTATCTTTTCAAGTTAGGAATAATAAAGATTGGGAATTAAACAGACTCCTGGAATTTTCCCACTATCTAACAGGGAAGTGGTGAAAATCTGGTGGGAGAAGGGCTTGTAAAAAATGAAATTTAAGGAAAAAAAAAAATCTGTGAACATTTTCCACTTCACAGTTGCAAAATCTTTTGGCCTTTTCTCAGAGAAAAGAAAATCTCACATTATTCCCAAACTATCACTCTCATCACCCTGAAAATAACGAGATTTGTTTATTTGACTAAAAACTACAAGACTGCAAACTGGGGGAGAAAAGGTCTGGTTCCAGGCTTTACACCAGTCCCAGCCACCAGCTGCTTCCCTTTTGAGGCCTTATATGAAGAAAAGGGGTCAGGGTGGGCTTCCCTGCCAGGATGGACCAGACACTGCATCTCTGGGTCCCAGGAAAATTCCCAAGGCAGTAATCAGCCATCTGCAGGTTCTGAGGATGCCCTGGATCTCCTTACCTCCAGCCTTCCTCAGAGCTGAGTGCTGACACCAAAATCTGCCGTGGGGGCAGGAAGGATCTTGGCGGGCTGGGGGCACGACTTGGGCTTTCCTTTCCAGCTGAACCAGGCCTGAAACTTTCCTGCCTGCTGCAGAATAGAAGTAAGACTCTTTATTCGCAATTCCTTAAGCCCCTTGTGGTGAGCAGGCAAAGCTCAGGCTAATAATCCTGGTTTCAGGGAGGAAATCCCCGCGGCCGCGCTCCGGGATGCGCCCGGCGACAGCAGGTGGAGCTGCGCCACCGCCAGTGGGACCGGCCCGGCTCCGGCTGCACAGAGACACCGGCGGGGTTCGAGCACGGCTGGGAAGTTTCTGCTCAGTGCAGCCTTCTGAAGGTCTTCCTTGTTACAAAGAAAGAAAGGGAAATGTTTGTTTCTAAAGGAGGTTGGGAGAGGGCAGAACCTGCTGGGTTTTTTTGCAGAAAAGACGGATGCTCTGAGGCTGGGATGTGGTGTTCAGCTCCTGGCCCCACGGCCAGCACAGACTTCATCTGCAGCCTTGCCTGCAGCACACAGGGGACACACCATTTTCCAGGGAACTCAGGTAATTGCCAAGCAAATGGACTCTGAGGCATTCCAGCTCCTACTCTGCCTCTTCCCCTGACAGCCCCCTAGGATACCCACCATCCCAACAGCTCCTGCAAAAGCTTTCAACAGTCAGAAATGTCTTTTTGCTTGTAACCAAGAGGTAGAACCACACCTTTCCTAGGAAATTTGGGCTGCCCTCCAGGGCATAGTTAGAGTTTGCCAGCTCTGAGCCCCCTGAACAAAGAGCTCTGGTGCTGGCCCCAGTGAGTGTTCCCAGAGGTGCTTCTTTAGACACCTGCTTTGGTAGGTTATAAAACTCCCTTACAAAGTAAGTGATTACAGTTAACTGAGGTTTTATAGATGTGGAGTGCTCTTTGATGGCGTTCGGCTCACAGGAAAGAATGAAAATAAAGAGACTGATTCAAGTGTGCCAGGGCCAGCCAGGCCAGGCTGACCTTGCAACAGATTAATTCATCTCCCCCACCACAGGCTCAACACACCAGCATCCCAGCTTGTGAGAAATTTTATGGAAGAATAAAGCAATAACTGAAGTGTAATAAGCTCACACACAGCCCTCCTCAGCTTAATTTTTAACTGTGAGAGTGATAATCAACCAGCAGAACAAAACATCTGGGGGGGGTGAGTGGATTTGACATCCTCAGTGGATCCGATCCATGCCCCCAGTGGGATTTTTCAGGGGTGGCAAACCCATTTTCTGGGGTGGGCCTGGCTGACACCCCAGTATCTCACATTGGCACACTTAAAACATTTTTAAAAGAAGCCCATCTAAAGATAAGCTGTCGGCATGGTGTTAGATTTAACCCACTGCTTCTGCAATAACTGCAGTGCAGTTACATGTACACTATGCTGAGCTGTCTCACCATCCTGAGAGCCTCAGCACAGGGCCGGGTCCCACCCTGAACTATCACAGCAGCCCTGCACACCCTGGCAAGCTTGGATGAAGCTGCTCTTCATGCCAGGCCCAGGCCATCCCAATTATCATCTAATTTATGGGCTCAGGGCAGCTGAAAGGGGAGAAGGTCTTTGCTCAAGGCACATGTGAGCCAACATACGATTGCAATGACTCCTTCTCACATTCACATCTCTGGAGTGCTTCTGCCACACAGTAACAGTAGGGAACTGGCTGTTTTCTCCACGAGCATAACCACAGCCTGACATTGCACGAAACACGTAGGAACAAAAATAAAAGCGTGTTCTAACCATGTTGCAGCTATTGTTCTTCCACAGGATTTTCATCTCGTGGCAATTTCTGAGGGAGTTGAAGTCTTTGTGGTTTCTTGCATTTGGGGGGAAAAGAAGATCAAAGCACAACACCCTCTGAGATCTGGCCTGGGCAACACTGTCCCCAGATGACTCGGTGTCGTGTGACATTGTATCCTGCAAAACAGGCTTTAACAAGGCGAGACACACAAGTGGCTGGCTCCGTGCTGCCTGCCCCACCGTGGGGATGAACAGCAGGACAAGGGGTGTAGGGGCACCTGAGCCCTCCATGGGGTGTGACAGAATTGACAGCTGTGTCCTGAGCGAGGGCAGCACAATGTCCTAAAAGCCCATCCTTTGAGACTTCTACCCTGCTCTATCCCAGTACCATCTGCCCTGGGACAGGCAATTCCTTCGCACCCCAGGTCAGCTCCCACTCACCAAGAAAGATTTAAAAAAAGTTTCTTGAGGGAAAACTATCCGGAAAGTTGTGGGCTTTCAGGGTGGGTGTCTCGCAGTGCCCACCTCTACGAGCTGTAGGAATCTGGCCCCTGCACTTCCAGCACAATTCCCTGCAAGGCCCCGAGCAACCTGACCCAAAATCAACACTGATTATAGCAGGGAGTTGGACTAGAGTCCTCCTGAGGTCCTTGCAGCCTGATTTACTCTGCGGTGCTACTTTTGTGTGCCACAGGAGGTCATCCCAGGCCACCACTACCTCTTCCTATGCCTTACAGGCTAAATCACTTTGTGCTCCAAACCTTGACACAAAGGCTCTGCAGGCAGGTTTCTCCTGATATTTAGCTTATCCCTTCTACCAACTCAGCTGGTACAGATCACTGCCTGAGCTGGCACAGGATAGACAAGAGCCCATGCATCACAGCTGACTCAAGCCCAGCCTTCCCGGGATTTCTTCCATTTGAGCCAAAGCAGAACAAACCCACATGTCCCAGAAACTTTTTGTTACAGTTGACCAAGATGATGCAGAAAATCCAGGGCTTAACTCCTGAACCCCTGTTAAGTTTGCAAGGCTGAAGCCTGAGGGAACAGATGTTAAAAACCCTTCCTACAGCAGCCTCAAGAGGCAAAGCAGAACTTTGAGCCTGGGAACTTTGACCACTTTGGTAAACAAGCAGGCAGGGATTGGGAGACTGGAGAAGGACTCCTCTAATATCCTGGTCTGCCCATAAAGTAAAAGAATAGGCTGTACTCTTAAGAACTTTGCATGTTTTATGACATTATTGTCTGTAAACCTTCTTAGTTTCCTAAGTAATCAGAAAACTGACACCTTTGATGGAAAACACGGCGTACTCGCTGCAAGAGCAGAGAATGAAAATTGGTCTCCTATGCAAATAGTTCAATTATAATCAAGCACAAACACTGGAAAAGGTCAGGTTCCCAAAAGGATGTATGTTTACATTATAAATAAGGAACTGGGAAAAAGGAACAATATGACAGCTTTACTCCTTGGGAGCTGTGACTTGCAAAGGTAAACTGCAGTTTCACAAGGGGGCTCAAGGGGTGACAAACTCCCAGGGGTGGCACTAGGCTGCTTGCTTTTCCTTTCTTTTTTTTTTTCCTTTTTTTTTTACTGTGAAAACCTGCAGAAAGTCTTATCCTTTTTTACAAAATCATGAGGCTGAATCCCAGAAAAGGTGGCAGGTTTTTTTTATTTGGATTTGTCTGGGGTGTTTGCTTAGTTGACCTGAAATCAGCACAAACAAGTTTGAAGAAAGCAGAATTTGTCATGTAAATTCTTCACTGAAGACAAAATAGTACCTAGGATCGTCCATATCCTCAGGTATGAGGAGAAATCAGTCCCTTCTAACTATTTTTTAACTGCTTTTGGTCCCCAGTCAAAGTTTGTTAGTGCAGTCTGGCTTTAAGTCATTTGAGCTTTCTTGAAGTAACAGAATCAACACCACTAAATATTTTACTATTTATAAGTAATCTGTTACAGGCAAGTAATGGAGGCCTACTATAGCTTTGAATTAATGTATAACTTAAATAATGGCTAGCCTGGTGCTGGTGTGCTGGTTTACATCCAGGAAGGCTTTAGGCAAAAGCAGGGGCTGATGGGGATGATTGAGTAATACAACAGAAAGAAAGAAAGCCTAACATAAGAAGGAAAGTAAGCCCAATATAGGGAGTTATAAGACAGGAAATGCATAAGGAAATATAAGAAAGCTTGCTATAAACAAAGATAGAAATTTCTCTCTGTCACCTCCCAGGAGGAGTCTCAGGTTTTGAGGGCTGCAGGCTGAGCACACAACGCAGTTCTCAACTCCCAGTTGCAGGAACAGGTCAAGACTGGAGATGATGTGCCACAAACAGCTTGTAGGTGTAGAGCACCCATCTCAAGAAACATTAAAATGAGCTCAAGTGCCCAGCAATGACTCATGACTGCTCTGCCCCTCAGGGTGCAGGAACAGCACTCTCCCAAGCCATCCACATGCACTCTCACACTCCCACATGGAGTGGGTGCTCCCAGACACCCATAAAGCAGTACTCATATTCCTCCTGTCCCATCATCCATGCTCAGCTTCCCCCAATAGCCCCCTTTGTACATTGTATTTGTGACAACTTATCCTGACGAAGGCAACAAAACACTTCCCAGGGGACATGGAGGGCCCTGTCCCGGGAGCACCTGCCCAGCCTGCCCCTGCCCAGCAGGTGGTATATTGTCAGCTCTTTGAGGTTCAGTGTGCTTTGCAAAGAAAGACAGGTAGTGATTATGCATGATTCATTTTATCACCATATTTTCATGCTGCATTATTAAAGTATTTTCCAAGCACCATTTTACAGTGGAAAAACTGAAAGACAGAGAAACCAAGAATCTTCACTTTTGATATACTTCATTTTTGATATACTAAGTTGGATATGTTCACTGATTTCAGTGTTTCTTTGGGAAAAAAATCCTTGTGAGGAAAAACTGTATGTAACCAGTACCAAGTGATGGAAGGAGCCCACATGAGGCAGTGCCTCTAACTCCTGAATCAACTCCCCTAGCCTCAATTAATCAGCATAATCACCAAATTTCCAGCTTGCTAAAATCACATTAAGTATTGCAAACTTTCCTGAGCGCTTTCAGAGCTGAATATAATTTCCACTTTGGAACAAACAGAACTAGATGTACAGTGCCTCCTGCCTAAGGCCAAACTACCAACAGCATTGTTCTTTTACTTCACCTAAGCAGTTCAGGGTATTTTAAGTTTCAGAAGAGTTTTGGCCCAGGTATGTCCCTGCTCCCAAATGCCTGTTCACCTTGCAGCTCAGAGTGACTGCAAAGGTAAAAGGACACAGATCCACACGCCAGCAAGGCTCAGAGCCTGCCTCCTCTCCCCCCACACACCGCTGCGGTTTCAGATTTCCCTGAGACAGGCAGGGATCAGCTGCATCAGACACATCCGATCAGACTGGTTCTTTGCCCAGATGCAAATGTCACACACAGACCAAAACCAGCCTGTTGGAAATGTAGGGTGGTGAGACAGACCTGTGAATGCAGGAAAACTCAAGCATTGAAAATATCCAGAAGAAGAAAAAGGATGGCCTGGGGGGCTGAGTAATGGAGTGTCTTTTCTTCTCAGAGTCTAAAGGAGAGCAGTCAGACAGAGACATACGATCTTGCTCTAGGTGAAAGAGGGACTAGGGGCTTCTTCCAGGAGGAAGGACCCACCAGTAAATTCAAAGAGATTCAGCAAGGATCACAGAGCAGGACCTAGATCACTTGGACTCGGTGATCTTTGTGGATCCCATCCAGCTCAGGATATTCTCTGACTGACAGCAGTTGTTTACTGTGGGCTCATACAAACTTCAGCAGGGCTCTGTTTACTTCTCCTCCTCTCCCACACATTACCTAACACTGCTGTGCAGCATTTAACAGCTTCAACCCCAGATCCCCAGAGGTGGCTGCACACCAGCAGGGTGACTATCTGCACACAGCACATTAAATGCACACATGTCTGTCTGTGCATTTACCACTGCTCCAGGCTGGCTGCAGAATGACATCTGTGTGACGCTCAGCGCCAGCACTACACAACCATTTGAGAAGCTTGAATGAAGAAAAAGCACAGATGTTTTCCAAAATCCTTCAGGACATTCTGACTGTTACCAACAGCTGGGCAGGCTTTCCCATGGTAACATCACACCAGACAGTAATGCAGAAGGAAAGGAAGAGCTGGGGTCTGAGCTGAGCTGCCAGCATTCCAAAAAGTAATGTTAATTCAGTAAGGAGCACAAATGCAGATGCTGTTTCTGAGCAGAGCAGAATCCTTCCCCACCAATTCCTTACAAGGAGTTTGAATTTTCTACCATCTCTCCCATAGTAAATGAAGTGATCTGTGTGATTTTTGCTACTCTATCAACAGCCTCATAAGAAAAAAACAAACAAAACAAAACAAAACAAAACAAAAAAAACAAAACAAAACAAAACAAACAAACAAACAAACAAAAAAACCAAAAAAGGAAGGGTAGGCTTAGGTGCCTCTTGCACCCAGGTCTCTGTCTGACTGCAGTCACTTGGTCTCCACAGGTAGTGGGAGATCCACAGGATCCACAGTCCATGGTGGGCCCTGGCCACACAGAGCAGTGGGGGTGCGGTAGTCAGGATCCCTCTGGGAAGGCCAAGGAGAGTGAGCAAGGAGCACTTTGCAATGTATTATAGTCACGGGTGCTCACAAGCAGCAAAGCCATTCTGCAAATGCTAATCCTGTCTCATCACACCCTGCCTCTCCATCACGAAGACAAAGGCTTGCCAAGATCAGTGTGTTTGCTGAAATGAACTAAGACCTCAAAAAACTTCCCACCAGCCACACAATATCAGAGGACCAAAGTGACCCCTCTCAAACAGGTCTTCAGCATCCTGAGAAATGTGCAGTGTTTTGCCACATCTTTAGAACAATTTTGTTTCAAGAGGCGTGCAGAGGAAGGAGGGGTAGGTTCTAGTGCAGTTAGCTCTGTGCTCGAAGAGATGCAATTAAAGAGTGAAAGCCAAATTACATGTCAGTGCCACATATTAACTCAATATATTCAAATGCTCTGAGGTTTTACCAATAGAAAAAACAAATGCACTTGGAGCAACACAAACCTGTTTTGCCACATTACCACAGCTTCTTTCCAACTAAGAAAAAGGCATCGTAGGGAGCCAGTGCAGAAGAAAGCTTTTGGGTTTGGGTTTTGTTGTAATGAATCCTGTCTTGCAAACAAACAAAAATAGGCTGGATTTATGTGAGAGTAACATCAGGGAACCCAGAGCTACACACTACACCTGAAAGTCACTCTTTCTGTGCTTTTCTTTCCTCCTTTTCTTCAACTGCTGTCAGGCCTTATACACAGCATCTCAATACAGATATTCATGTATCAGTAATACAAATACTTATTCTACATATCGAGCTAGAACCTATGAGTCCTCCATCACAGGTAGTGTTCTCACTGGGATTGGTGCTGTGGAAATGTGGAAACACAAACTAGTTCCTGACCACATCAGAGGTAAAAGCTATCCAACATGAAAAGCTCTATAGGACCACCCCAGTTACTATGGAGCAGAGTCAGGAATAATGAGTATTCCTTATCTCTAATCCATGAGATCCATAGGCAGAGCACATAGGTCCAGCCAGCAGAGCTGCTTTTCAGGCCATGCCACGTCTCTCTGAGGTTTGGTCCACTGTCCAAAGTGCTTCTACTCTCTGTTTTAATTGAGAAAAATGCAGAGAGTGCCTCGGGCTCCGTTTGTACCAACCTGCAAAGCAATTCAGTTACAGATTAACTTCTGCTTGAAAATGAGGTCAAGAGGTGAAGCCTATAAGTCAAGGAGAAGTCCTCCAGCAAGCACATAGTTATTGGGTGCACTACGTAAAATCAGCTTTGCCATCTCTAAGCACAACCTTATGATTCATCACGTGTACTGGTCTTTGCAATCTGTTGAAGACAGCTATTGTCCCTGGAAACACCAGCTAAATTGGGCAAGAATGTGATGGCTTCGTTGTATTCATTAGGTGCTTTCTCCTACCAGATGTGGCACTGGGCAGCACAAATTTTGACCCAAAAGAAGCCAAACTGGCACGTCAAAGCTTGCAGGGATCTGTATGCCCTCACCTCAAAGCCATCACTTTTTTTCACTCTGCCAGGGCTTTTGGGACTCTAAAAATCTCCCAAGGCATCCAAAATACAACTTTACAGACTGTGACATCCCTCTCTCTATTCCCTGCTCTCAGAATATGCCACTCACTCTGAAAAGCACAGAAGAGGTCAGACAAGACCTCAGAGAGCTTGAGCAGAGAGGTGCTTGCTCTTGGCTTGTTGAAGGGGAAAGGCACCATGAGTGACATTTGCTAAAGCAGGGCACTGGCCAGAGAAAAGCACAGTACTCACTACACTGCAAGAGACCTGGGTACAAGTGAAGCAAGCAGATGTGGTGGTGCTTCCACAGGACTCCATCCAGCAAGGGACATGAGCTGTCCTTGTTCAGCCAACAAGGGGACATCAAAAATGCTGAAGCTGTGAGTCAAAGCTTCATCTTTGATCTCACACTTCTGTCAGTCAGTATCTTAACACAATCTCAAGCTTTTCTTGGTAAACATTTCCACAGAGCAGCAGTGGTATGTGCTAAGTCTTTCCATTTGCCCTTTGTATTTCCCAGGGTTGCAGGCGATTTCCCATTCAGCAAGGCTGAGGAGGCTCCCCTGAGGATACTGCCAAGCAGAGCATGTTTTTCTCTCTCTCTCCCTTTCCCTGGGGTGATGGTTCTGCCCTGCCCTTCCCATCCCTCAGCCCAGTTAGACAAGTCAGTCAGTCCCCACTCTGACCCTGCTCTGTCTCCCTTGTCCCCTGCACACTACCTTCCAGCATTTATCACGACACAACGAAAGTGCATTTCTCCAGAAAAACTCTGCCTGACCCACACCTGCCCATGAATCCTTCTCAGAACCCATTTCAAGCTGGGTGGAGGTATTTTAGTAGGCCTACATTGTTCAGGTGGCCTTTGCCCACAAGACTGCAGAATGAGCCGACAATCCTTTGTATTTCCTGGGATCCATGGAAAAAATGGGGATTTGACAATTCTGTCTGGATTTTTTACAAGATATTTCTGTGTCTTTGAAGAACTATTGAGCTTGGGAATTAGCTGTCAATCTAAATAACATTTAACTGAAAGATTTCTATCTCCACCCATCTCCAAACATCTGGGCAGATCTTCAGATGATGTAAATCCACGTAGCTGTGCTCAGTTACTCCAGCTGAGAATCTGGCACACGTCTTATAGTTCTTCCAATATTAAAAACACATTCTCTTTTTATGTAAGCACAAATATTTATGTGATGTTCTTTGCATAATTTTGCACTTTTTTTGGTGCAGATTAGTGTCCCCCAAAGGGATGGGTAAGTAAAATGGCTGCAGCACTCAAGCTTTATTCAGTAAAAATCCATGTATGGAAAGGAACTAATAAAAAACCAAAAGTGTTTACAGATCAAATGCAAAGTACTTAGTGGAGTTTATACCAGCAGAGCCAAATAAGGCCAGTTGAGTTACATGGGTGCCATTCTTGTGTTCAGAAGCAGATTTTGTGCATTTCTAAATCTTATGTGCCAGGTCACTGCACTGGAATATATCCACAACCACTGAGATAGTGGTCATATGCTCATTTACATCAGAGGATGAACTGGCCACTTATCTAAATATGGAAATATATTCATCTCCCTGAGATTGCCCCCCGAATTAATCTTTAGACTTAGGTCACATGAAATTGACTTTAAAAGCTCTGTGTCACTTTCATGCTGGAGTTGCTCAAAGGATAAAACCCAAGCTCTAATTGTCTTTTGCAGCATCCCTGCCCTGTATTCATGCAGGAATCTGGGGAAATCTTTCTTCCCCAGCTGTGGACCTCTCCATCAGAAGACTTTTCTCCTGACTTTCACTGCTTTTTACATTATTTGATGGCCATCCCTAGAATACCAGGGCAGACTTGCTTGATGACTTCTGGATCTTGACTGCAGTACATCACTGTTTTTCATGATGGTTGCTGAAACAGCTGCATGTTAACTACTACATAAATCTCCTATTTCCCCCAAACACAGACAGTTTGGAATCTTCTTCTGTGTGACTATAGAGTTTTTCCTTCCCATCAGTCACACTAGATAAGTTATTAAAAACAGTGCTTTTAATAAATCCCAGAAAGCTATGTATTTCCAGTACATGTCTGGCGTGCAAAAAAGGCTCCTTTTCAGCAGTGCCACATGCAAACCTTCCATCATCTGCCAGGAAAACTATACCTGTACTCAAAGCATCAGAAGAGAGTGAACTAAAAGAACCTGTGCATATTTCTTTTGCCATCCAACCTCCAGCTGCTCCAGAAAATTTACTAGGAATGAGATTTCTACGCATTTTAAAGCCCACAGGATTTCTATGTCAGCATTAGGAAAAAAATCTTATTGCAAAACCCCACTCCATCTTTTCTTGTCTGCCTACAGAATGAGCTGGCCAAGAGACACAGTTTACTTGGTTTGTCACAACATCTGGAAGTCATAGTGGCACATCCAAGCAAGTGAGAGCTGGAGACCAGCAAGTTATGGACAGAATAAACGTCTGGGAGACCCTCTCCCACACACCACAGTATCATGAGGGGAGGTAAAGGGAGACCAACAGGGAAATGCAGGTGCAAGGAAAGGGTAATGCAGGTACAGTCATCTTCATCATGTCAAAGGTCCTGACTTCAATTTGTGTTCAGAAGGAGAGATGAAAATTCATACTGATCAATAGGTACATTTCTGTGCAGGAGGTTAAGGGAGATCTAGCGAAATGCTGTTAGGAACAATTAGAGAGGTAATGACTCATAAGCTCTATTTTCAACTCATCAATTGAGTTAAAGAATGGTCCTTTCAGTTAACAGACTTTACTACCCTAGTAGTCATGGTTGCCCTGAAATTACTGGTGACAGCATCATGCCCTGCAAATAAAGCTCTGGTTGTACATGGCATCTCTTCCACAGGAGCTACCAGCTGTTAGAATTTCTATCTCTTCATACTGCCTCTTTTCCTAGCTCAGCATCACACCATGTGAGGTGCTCCAACTTCGGCATCATCATAATGCATCACAGCACAAACTGCAGTTCTCACTTGATTTTATCTATATTACATCTTTTAGGTAATTTTTTGCTCTTCCCCTACCCATCAACACTGTAACCCTGTTGTAGGAGGCTGCTGCATTTGTCAGGGGTGATTTGTCCTTAATGAAGCCACATTGACTGTCACCAATCACCTCCCTAGTTTCCACATGCCTTAGCCTAGTTTCCTGGTGGATCTGCTCCATGATCTTGTCCGGAACAGAGGTGAAGCTAGTAGTTCTTTGGGTCTTTCTTTTTCATTTTTAAAAAACGGGGGTTATATTTCCCCTTTTCCAGTCAGTGGGAACTTCACCAAACTGCCACGGCATCTCAAATGAGATGGACTCAGCCACTTCATCCACCAATTCCCTCAGAATATGCAGACGTGTCTAATCGGGCCCCAGGGACTTGTTCACCTTAGGTCATTAGAGTGAGGCTCTACATTGATTTTAGGGCATTTGTCTTCTGGCTAATTGTGTCTTCAGGTTCAAGCTATTTATCAACAGCTTTTAGGGTGCTGGAGACAAAATTTGACTCAAGTAATGACAGGCAAATTTGGCTTTAAGGACCAGATCCTGTGCCTGAAATGCTGTCTCTGAATTAGACTGGAGAGCAGCATTTGGATGGGGAAACAACCACCTCCTGCACAGAATTTCCTTGGAAATGCACATTAAAGTGATTGATTTACAGGGCAAAGTTATTTCTCCATACAGTTCTGGTCACAGAAAAGCAAAGTACCTCACTTGTGTAGGTCTTACAGGTTTATTATTGTTTATAAAGAGTCCACATCAGCTCCTAAAAGCTACAGGCAGCCTGTCTGCAATGCAGACAAATGGCACTGCATTTCTCTATGTCTGCTGATCCCATATTTTGCCAAAACCACTACGTTCTAGTAGTGAATAATTTTAATTTTTCATACCCAGAGGAAGCAAGGAGCTGTTGTAAAGGCAGACCCGGGCCCCCAGCATATGGCCCAAATTGCAAACTGTAGAAAAGTCGAAGGTATCTCTCCATGGCAGTTACCCATGTATATCTACTGCACTGAATTGAATTTAGATTGCGTTTCAAGGCCCACCTGAAGTTGAATGAGTGTGAGAAACTCAGCCTACATAATTAACAAAGTCAAAGAGTAAGTACTGCATAGAATACGATAAATTCTTTCTGTCAGATGGGCGACAGGCTGGTCTTGATTTGACCTAAACTGTTGTAGAGCTTTGTTGCAAATACTGCAGTTTTCAACACTGAAATCCCATGCAGGAATTTAATTTGTTTTTACCCTTGCCTGTTATCATGGCTCTGGAGCTGGCTCAGGCAGAACCAGGTCAGTTGGTTCCAGTCTAACCTATCACAGGAAGAGAAAGAAGGAGGGACCACTTATTTGCACTGCTAAGCAAAACCAATCTTTCTATCACCATCTGCCCTGCTCTTTTGCTAGATGACTTTAAAAGAAAAAGCATAGCTAGAAAGAAAAAAAATGCATACCCCACCCAGCCTGCCTCCACTACATGGCTGCCCTAATAAAAGGTTAAAAATGAACTTGGGCCAATGAGATGGAAATAGAGAATAAACATGCAGAAGGATCTGAGATTTACTACTCAGATAGGACTATTTTCCATAGGATTTGACTAAGAATTCCTGGCAGAGGAATGGAAGGCAAATCTCTGTCCTTTCAGTGGAATGGGGATTTTCAGGTCTTTCTCTGGCTGAGTAAGTGCAGGCATGTGCAGCTTTCTGTGGATGTGAGCAGATGCAAATACCATGTTCAGCAGTAAAAGGTTCAATGTAAGCTTGCTCCTTTCAGAGGTTCTGAGATTTAAACAAAGCTCATAAAGGCAGCAGGAGCCTTCCTTGACTCAAATGCCTGGTCCCAAAACCTAGGGAAGCAGCATGTCACCGGAGTATGGATGACATGCTCATTCTGAGTATGAGAGTTTTCGCAGAAATTCACTACAGAGTTTGCAAGAAACATTGCAATAATTAGGGACAAAAGGTGCAAATTTCCCTTACTGCCCTTCATTTCAGCTAAACAACTCCAGACCTGAGCAAATTCCAGTTCTGCAGCTCAAATCCTCAGGAGAGCTCTCTCAGTAGTCACAGACACACATATGTAGCTCCCAGTATAAGTCAAACCTATTTTTATGCAAGAACAGTTGTCATTAGAGCAGTAAGTCTTTCTTAGTCTGGTAGCACCATACATCCCTAATTGGCATGTCACACAGACAGGACATCCTTAATTAAACCCCATATAATTAACTGTGCTTCTCATGCCACTCCAGGCACCTGAGTGAGATCTCTGCAAGGTATTCTAAGAGATGTGGATGTACCCATCTGCTCCAGGCCAGTGTGGGTACCTCCAAAAACCCTGCCTGGCACAGACTGATCTCATTCCCACACACCTTCAAAAAGGAAAGGCATCCTTTGACTCAGCCAGCCACATGCACTATAAAAGATTTCCTTGAAGCCAAGAGACCAAATCCTCAACTAGTATTGACTCGTGTTAATGGTGTTACTGGTAGCTGGTATTGACTGGTGGGATCCAGTAATATCATCCATTTATCTAACCAAGTGCAGTGTATTCCTCGGGACTTCTTGGCAATATCTCCCCTGTTCTATATGGGCTCTCAACAAGCACAGCCCATGTTGGATGGAGGAGATTTCCAGCCAGAGCATTGTTAGGAGTTTGGGATTTGGAGGTGGCTCAGCAAGTGAAACATCCCACAAGACTTCAGTTCACAGCAGTGGTCTAAAGCAGAGCTGTGCACGCTGGCTGCGCCTGAGGAAATCCAGAACAAACAGCAAACAAGCCAGACCTTGCTGAGATCAGCAAAGGGAGGCTGTGGCTCAGCCTTTCTCAGTGCACTTACTATGTGGCCATCTGGGTGCATCAAGTAAAGAGAGGGTGAGAGCAAGAAACTTCTTGAATGCTTTTGGTTGAGCCATAGGGAATCTTCCACTTGTTACCTCCTTCCCCCAACATATCTAAATACTTAATATGGTTGATCCTATCAAATTGCTCAGTGGAATAAAGAAACCTCCTATTTTCATAACACAGTGGCATCACAGATTCACAATGTCATCTTGAAAGCATGCAACATCTGAATTCTTATCATGCACCCAAATTTATATTTAGGAACTTAATATCACTATGAAGTTTAATCCAAATTGACTACTTATTTTCAGACCTGCTGAATCAAACACAAAACCAAATATCCCTTTGAGCCTACTTGCAGATGGTTTATCCCTCAGCCCTGGCAGACCCATCTAGCTTCAGTGGGTCATGCAGGGAAAAACCCAGGCAGAAAAATCTCAATTTCCACATCTGGATTCCTGCACAAAGAAAAGTCCTCACCTGAAGAAAGCTTAATTTGATTTTTCCTGGAGGTATGTTTCCACCCAAGTGCCATGAAAACTGAGCTGAAGAACAAGCTGCTGTACCTCCCGTGCCCATCTGCCATGGCATACAAGTCCATCTCTTGCTCCTGGTGTTTTGCATCAAGCAAAGGTGAGGACAGTGGCAGAATTCTACTTTTACCTCATCTCTGCACACACAGAGCAAACTCCATGAATGAGCACACAGTCTCCTCCCTTCTCCACCATATTTTGACAGAATTTTGGGAATTGTTTAAATGCAAGACAACTTCTTGGACTTACAAACCAACAAACACAACCAAGGATTATTTAACACTAGCATGGACATAAGACACCTATAACAGACACCACACCTTCACTAATCCTTTGGACATCCAGCTTCTGTTCAGGTCTGTGTCCTCAGAAACATCTTTGTGTTGCCCTGTAGTGTATTTACACTGAAGGTAAGAGTTTTTGTCCTTATCAGTGTGCTGTGCCAAATCATCTTCTTGTAACATTGCTTTTTTTTTTGCAATATTTGTAACAGAAATTCAATATTCACATGCATTATGAAAACAAGTGTGAGTGAAAACAATGATCCAAGAAGCACTACGGCTACAAGCTACTAGAGGAAACAATGACCTGAAAGAATTTCTTTCAATTTTAGTGTAAATATTTAAATTTGCATGAATAAGTAAGTCTCACCACACTCAGCAATGCTTTTGGGTGAAACCAGGACAGGAAGAATATGACCATGCACTCCTGAGGTGCATTACCTAATCTACAACACCTATCCCATGTTCACTCCAAAATATTTATCCATAATGCCTACTTTTTACTAAGATTGCAAGCTTTTGGATAGGCAGAGATCAACCTTTTGTTCTGCCACAGTATTTTTTTTGCTGTCAGCCCAGCAGATCTTTCTGCATGGTTAGGAATCCTGACAGAAGGAAAAGAAGCCCTTCAGTGTATGTCAAAGTATCTAATAAAGGAAGTCAGTATCACAGGTCCTGGCTGACAGAGGGGGAAAGCTGAGAAGGAGAGGTCATGCTTATCCTGGTTTGAAAGAGCAGGTCTGAGCAGTGCAGACTCCTGCCTGCTCTCCTGTGCTTACCTGTAGAAAACCCAGCTGGCTTTGCCTGGGGGCACCATGAGCTGCTGTGTGTGCCTGGGTGGGGGAGATCATCCTGCCCTGGATGATGCCTCAGGCACAGGTCACTGGCTGCTTGTACAGCAGATGAGGATGGCCTTGAGGCACACATTGCCAGCAGAGAGCTCAGACATCCCACAGACCTCTTCTCAGAGCTGGGAGAGGGACTTCAGGTTCCAGGTCCTGTTCTGTCTATATCCTTCAGTTTTCCAGTCCATAGACATTTCAAATATCCCCCAGCTAATTTGGAGCAGTTTTCTTTCCAAGGTGTTGATATCCAATCTGAGGATAATGGTTCTTTAGCAGCAAGGAGGTGGCTGAGGGTATCCAGCACTTGTGGTAACAACATTTTCATCAGTACCCTGAGAGACATACTGAATGCAAAGCCGGGGATGGGTGCTAAGAGGGCAAAGATAACTTGCAGAAAGTCTCTAGTTCTCTCTAAAGCCAACCCTCAAGATATGTGTGCTCTGGAACAACAGGATTCAGAGGAACAACTGAAAAGCTTTTTCTTTTCCCTGTTTTGTAAAGATATCATGCCTAACACTGTTGCATGTGCTACTGTACATGATGGCAAAAACCTGGGCCATAGTATAACACGTTCCAAGTGCTGAAAAGGGCAAGGACATCTGAAAAAGGTAAAGTCTGATGTTTAAACACCAGAAATTATCATTTAGGTCTTCTGATAGGAATTCTACCATGACAGAGACAGTCTGAGAACTTGTTTCAGCTTCAAGCAAAGTTCTTTAGATAAGTGTCTGCTGGATATGCTACAAAGAATTGCTCTAATCATAATGACTGTGGATTTTCTGTGCAGACTTTGAAGGCATGTAAAAAGTCAGATTTCACCAGACTTCAGTCCCACCTGTCCTAGTGCATAGAACAAAGGCATCAGTGCTACTAAGAAACTAATGCTATTGCAAAGCAGGTATTTCACACAAGTTGCAGGTCCTGTTTCCTTGATATAAGACGCTAGAAATGTGTCTGTAATAACATTATGTCAGATGTGGTACAGGACTTGAAAGTTCATTTGGTGTGAGCACCTTTTATTCCTTGTATAAGTCCTCTCCTTGGATGAATCACTCTGAACAAGTCCTAATCACCCACCCCAAACCAGATCATGTTCTTCACCTGGCTACAACCACATGGTAGCTCTTTCCCACACTGTATTCGTCAAACTGCTCATGATTCACCCATTTCTGTAACCGGTCCTAGTCAAGGGTAGAGCTTACTCTGACTCAATTCAATATCCAAGAAAACCAAAGAAGAAAACCCCAGGTTGGGAGGACAGTTATCAAGACAATATTCACTAAATTAGAACAAAACTAAGTTTCACTGTAAGAAATGTCTTTTTGCTGCTTCACCAGTGTACCCTGCACTATTTCATCCACAAAGATGACAGCTTTTTATATAATTTTCAATGAATCTCAAAGGATTGGGTTAAACAATTCAAAACTTAAAAAGGTTTTCCAAGCTATTTGACCTTCTGAAGTCTGCAAGGTCTGGTACCAAATACTTAGTCATTTACATTTCCAGCCAAAAGCAGAAGTGTAAAGACTCACACAGATGAAAAAAAAAGGTGGGGAAAGCCATGCCTTGGTCACTAGAATTGATTACCCTGCTGTTTGTATAGAGCTGCAGAAGTCAACCACCACGAGTGCTTCTCATGTGACAGTCAAGGTGTGATTTGTACACCTGAAGGCACGGGTGTAACTACTACCAAAGGGCTTTTCCAATTGGTTTCTGCCCCAGCTTTTTTTTTTTACAGGACAGCTCTATCCTTTTTGGAAATTGCTCACAAATTTCTTCAAGGGTTCCGTTGGGAGATGAGGTTTTCTAGGCTAAGATTCAACCCAAAAGGTTTTAATTTTAGCCAAATTGATTTGACTGTTTTTGAGTAATGAAGGAATGGAAGAAAATACTTGTCCCATATGTTCCAGACAGAGGAGCACATTTGCTGAGAAGAAAGAATCCTTGAGGAGACAGCGGGGGAGAGGGGGCAAATATCTCTAAAGGATAAAAATATTCCCAGACACAACACCACCATGGGCTCAGCCCTAACCTTACGTCAAAAAACACAGCAGCAATGGCATTTGTGTTTACACCAGCTGAGTATCTGGCCCATAGGAATGGAGAAGAAAGCTTTCCATTAAAATCTTGGATAGGATACATCAGAATCTAAACGACATGGCAAAAGCCTCATATGTAACACTCCCTTCCTGTTATTTCTCAAGACCAAAAGACAGAGTATTCCAATGCATGGAGAGGACAATCTGCTGCAAGCTTTGCCTGGACATAATGAGTTTGTGCAGTAAGACATCTCTGCTCAGACCTTCAGCAAGTCAGGACCTTCAGGGATCTGGGCTCATCAACTCCAAGGGTTCATTAATGGCTTTGTGCTCCTGGCAGATCAGCTGCTGAACCTCTCTGGGTCAGACCAAACCTCCCATATCTCACCTGTTGCCTCTTGGCTAAAGTGAGGCAATATGAAGCCCAGGAAGAAAATTTAAGAAGTCACTGGTGAATAGAACTTAAGATTAAAGTTGCCCCAATCTTAGCAGTTCCAGTATGAGGGAAAGACAAACCTTAGAACTGTCAACTTCTTGTTCTGACTGGAATCCCTGGATCTATACCAAAAAACAACCCATGCTGTGGTGCTACCTTAGGCAGAATTCATAAGGCTTGAGGCATTGTCCTGTTGATATGAGTCCCAGGTTCTCACAAGTACCTAGCTGCCCAGCATAAAGCCTAGAAATTCAAAAACATGGTTAATCTCTTAACTTACTCTCAATAGAGCCTCTAAAGTTTGCAGATTCTTGGTGTCATATGCCAAGTCCAACAGATGCCAGTTTCCTCAGCTTCCAAGGAGATTGTCATCAAGAAATCATCACGAAGCTGTGGATAATTGAGAATGTGGAGTCATGAGCAGCACATTCATTTTTATTTAATAGTAACATCATTAGTAAGTAGCTGTGTCCTCAGTACTTCATCAATATTGCCAGGTGTTACGCAAAACCCTCTGCCTTAAAGATTTTACAATCCATGAAGATGAGCAGTAAATACAGGAGGAACTAGGCAAGGATATAAACAGAAATAGATATAATTCAATTTGCAGTGTACAAATCTAAAGATATGCTAACTAGTCCCTGTGCATTAACCCCATCTGTGCTGCCCCCTTAGCTGTTGCTAGTCTACTGGTTCTTCACATTAGTATTTATTACAGACATAGACCTTCGAGGGAAAGATACCTGGGTTTGTGCTCTGTTTCTTACAGTCTCCTTTGAAGGCCTGCCATTGAGCTCTGCTGGACACAGGCTCCTTATAAGTGCATGAGAACAGTTGAAGGACATTGAGGATGCTCGTAAGTGTTTGATAGGGCACAGGTGAGTAGGGGGCATGGGGCAGGTAATGAAGGGGAAAAAGTGCAAACACGGCCTGAAAGGCAAGACTCTCCCATTTGGTACAGATAGAGAGAATAATGAAAAAGAAGTGCAGATATCTACAACAATATCATCCATCAGCAGATTTTCTTAGTGGTGATCCAGTGTCCATACCTTTAGCAGCAGTAGTCTGTGGGAGGTTAGATGAAAAAAAGGAAAGCTTGCAGATGGCTAAGAAGGAAGAGAAAAATGGGAAAAATATGGAAGAGCACTTTCAACATAATTAAAATAACAAAAATATTGACATAAGTTATACGTGTGTAGCAGAAAAGACTCATAAAAAAAACAGTAGTCATTTAATAGCCAGGAAGGTGGTAGGAAACCAATGGGATGGTATTTTAATTCCCAGCAAAGTTGAACAGTAGCTGGTCCATGATGAAGAATAATCCATTTATATTCCATGCCATGGACACTTGGAGATATGAGTGTCTGTAGGAAGATAAGACAAGTCTATTCCAAAAACTTCTCCAATGTAACTTCCCTAGCATGAAGGCACAAGTGCAGACAGCTCACAAAAGCCCTCATGCTGGGGCAGGTTAGCCTGAGTGACACAACTCAACAAAGAGCTTTTTTTACCATCCTGATTTTTACACAGGAACTTCTGCCAGCACAGCTGCACTGGATTTGAACATATCTAACTACTGCTGGTCCACAGCCTAGGGAGTTTTTTGGAATATACACCTGAGGTCCCAAGCCTGCAACAGGATTGGCAATGTGACATTCTAAGAAAGGTTTCCTGTATTGCAACCTGCTAATTTACCTGTTATTGTCAAATCATAGTGATTAAAGACATGACTCACACCCCCTAAGAGCAGTATGTTTAGGTTAAACATGATGGGGTTTTGAAAACATGTTAGGTAATAAACATTGGGCTTCTTTTTTAACTGCCTTTTGTTTAGGGTTGTCAGTTGTGCAGATTAGAACTTTGATTACAGATGAAGGTGATTTTTTTCATCCTGGGAACTGCAGCCAGAGCCAAGTGTGTAGGATTATCTCATTTCATCCCCAGAGCATCATTGCAGTGTGAACCCATGGCAACACCCAAGGTCTGCTTGACAAGCCACCCCTCCAGGTCCTGCCACTGGTGGGGACAGTGTCATGGACAAACAAGATAGTGACCCTGAGTCTGAATGTGGTGCAGCCCTCTTTCCCAACCAGTTAGAGGACCCCTGTGCCTGGGTCAATGACTCTAGTGAGGACACTGAGCTCCTTATGTGGCCTTGGCTCCTTATAGGACCCTATATGAACTTATTCATGTATCCTTGTGTCCAACTTTCCTGTCCCTCAAAGGGAACACTAACCCCACGTGGGTTCCCACTTGTCTCAACCATACAGAGCAGCTGAATAGTATGCAAAAGAGGGGAGAGCTTCATCTGCAAACAAAATTCAGTCATGGTTATAAATTCTCTTTCATTTAAATCAACAGTGCACTTAATTTTGGTCCAGAATAAGCACATTGACTTGCAGACAAGCACCGAGGCACTGAGTAGTACGGTGGGCAGTACTTTGCCACTTTCAGAGTTCTCAATCCTTGTGAGATAGAAGTTTTCTTCACACCAAAATCAGCTGCCCTGAAGAAAAACAGGACTGTTCTATGCCATTAGTCCTTTAGTGCAGAGTCTGGGCTGTAGGTTGGTGAGGAAGTCCCTGAGTTTAAACACTAGGAATACAGCAACTAGGAAAAGAAATCAGCATGAAAAGCAAGCCCCAAGCAGGAGAAAATTACTTAATAACTTGCTGCACCACTGCAGTAACTGTGACTCTTGAGCACATGTCCTCTGAGGACCTGTGTCCAGAAGTCTCTAGAAGAAACTGGTTACCATGAAGTTCTGTGGGTGAAAAGGAAAGAGAAATGGAACCCACAAATGGTTCCACTTACTTGATGATGGGGCACACTTATCTCCATCCTTCATTTCCTGTACCACCAGCATCAAGGATTGTGCTAACCACAGAACTTCTAAGGTCAATCCTGATATCCAGCCAGGATGTGGAGAAAATCTTCTCTGGTTTGGATTTCAAGACTTGGCCAGAAGGGAGCAGAAGAGTCCTGCAGAATGCACAGACTGGGCATGGTGGTGTCCTGCACAGAGCCCAGTTTTGCTGTCAGCATGTGGCAGCTAGACTCCCAACAGATATGACAACTGCAGGATTAAGCAAATTCACCAACATCACCTCACAGCCTAGGAAATCATAGCTTTGCAGTTCTCCACATGTGCAAGTTGTATGCCTATAGTCACACCAGTCCATGAAGACACTAGAAGTTGTCCATTTCCTTTCCCACTGCTGATATGCTTTCAGTTTATAAATACATGCACACCAGAGGAGTCCAACCCTATATAGAAAGAACACAAACCAAGTCCAGTTTCACATACTTTTACAAAAGTGGAACTGTATCTATGGTTATTGGAAGGTCAGGTTAAGACCAAATATTCCCTTCCCTACTGATTCAGGTATCTTGGTTCCTGCAATAAAATCTCAGTCCAGAATTGAAAAATCAAGTCTTAACTGAGCACCATGAAAAGGATGGCAAGAAGGAATCTGTTTCAAAAATTTCTAGTTAGGAACAATATTTCAGAACAGGTTTCACAGTAAGACAGAGCAGTAAACACAGAAAACCAAGGTCTTGCCTTGTGCAGAAGAGTTTCCTGGACAGTAGTTCATGAGGCCCAGTCCTGGACACAAGGCTGCAGCTGCTGTCTGGCACACAATTGCAGAGGCAGTCCTGCAGCAAGTTTTACAACTGGTTTCTTGGAAGACCAACATTAGCAAAACATTCAATGTAAATATGCCAGTCTTTAACTGCTTAGAAACCTTAGAGCAGACTTTCATCTGACAGCAGCTCACCTTTCAGCATGGCCCAGGTCCCTCTACACCATCACTGAAGAATCAGTGCCTTACCCGGGATGTTTTCAGACTTGTACCAGGGTAAAGGAAGGTCTCGTATTTCATATCTGGTCCAAATTTAGGGCCACATTTTTTAGGAAGGCTTAGAACCATGGGCTTTTCTCAACATTCTCCTATCGCCTCTGTTTGTCACACTAGTGGATGCAGTAGCCAAGGAACCTTGGGCACCCAACACAGGCACCCAGGAGCATGTTATGGCCCATCTGCCAGAGACCTCTGTGGCCATTCACCTGGGTCAAACAGTTTCACAGGCAGCTCTGAGCTAGCCCAGATGATTTTGCCCAGTGTGAAAGAAGACAGAACCACATCAGGGCAGGTAACACTCAAGGTCTTGAGGGCATCCTCAAAAGCATGGTCAGGAACCTTATGGGCTGAGCAGTGGATCCTGTTTACTCCTTAAACTCAAAGTGGAGTTGGAACACATTGAACTTTCCTAGCAGCCGGGCTATTTACACAAAACTGGGTGTTGATATTTACAAGACCCAGTGCTCATTTCTATGCACAAAGAACAAAACATTTAGGTAGTTTTCCATCTAAAATAACTTTGCTCTTGTCTTTTTGCCTCAGCCATCCAAGAATGAGAGCTTTGTGTGACCAGAAGAAGGGAAAGGCTTGGAAATCCATCTTGTTCAACTGTTGCTGTTCCTTGCTGACATTTAGCCCAGACAATGTGAGCACCACCCTTAGTTACACCCAGCTGGTCTCAGTGACTTCACTGGGAAGCCATGGTGCAGCACAGCTGCAAACAACAGCAAACACAGCTCAAGCATTTTTCTGTGGAGCATGAAATTGTTTGCTAGATTGATTCCTTGCTCAGTATATTTTGGGTGCAAAACATGTTGCCTTAACCTTGCTGCACTGCTCCTGGTCCCAGGGGTAATGGCGCAGGGAAGATGAGATGGGAACCCAGATTCCCTCTTCCTGGCTCTGCCCCAGGGACAGCTCTCACCTCTGCTCCTCCATTCTTGTGCCTTTGGCAGGACCCTGCAAGCTAGAGATGAAAGAACAGTCTGAAGAGCTCTCTGCTGTAGCTGCTATCACTCACACCTTCCAAAATATCCACTGTGACAGTGAATCAGAGAGGGGTGCTTAAGGGGGACATAGTAGACCCCATGAAAATGAGCAGGGATTCAGACTGCTTCTCTGCTGATCAAGTCATGCTGTTTCAGTGCCCCAAATACACCAATTTCTGAAATCAATCAGTGTGGCCAAAATGCTGACTCAAACTAAGATATGCCCCAGCTGAATAGTAAAATGCAGTAAAATAGCATCAGGTGGGGGATGAAGGCAGAAGAAGGGATCATCTCCCCACCAACCAACTCTAGCCAGGAGTGAGCTGGAACTGGCTCAGCATTGCCTAAAAAGAGAACTCTGAGCCCCACTGCAAGAGCCACAAACTCCATGTGTTGGGGAAAGAAAACCCCATCTGCACTTCCCTCCAGCCCTCCCCACACACCCCAGCCCCGATGAGCTTCCAGGGATCCTCCCACTGTGATGGGGTTTGGTTCTTGCTGCAACAAACCAACTCTCCACACACACGTGCCCAAGTCCTGGCCATGGGTCACCCCCTGTGCCTTGGCTTTGCCCCTTGCAGGGCAGGCTCCTCGTGCTGACACTTCCAATGCTTAGCACAGAGCAGCTCCCAGCCAGGACCTTCAGAAAAGCCAGTGCTCCTTAGGAGTGACAGCCCATTTTGCTTCACTCCATCACTGGAAGCCCTGCTTTCAATCCTGGCCAGCCTTGCATTGCTCAGCTTCATGCACACAGGGCAGAGCATGTCTGAGCGCCAGAGCTCTGTGTGCATTTCAGCCTGCCCTGGCCAACAAGTGTCTTCCCTCGCAAAAATCTAGACATAAATAAAAAAAATTTAACAGCTAGAACGTCCCAGTTAATGATTAAGCAGGGACAGTTGCACAACTTCCCCTGGAATGTCTATGTTGATGGCTGCGGTACACTGACGGGCTGGAATGGCAAAAACAGTCTGACAGCAGGGACGGGATGGGGTCCTGGTGATGCAGCTGCCACAGCAAGGCTCGGCAGGAGATGGGCTGTCCTTCTGCAGCAGGAGGCTGCTCCCCCTGTTAGCGTGTCAGCCCCAGGCTCCAGGGATTTGGGGCACAGGGCTGGTGGTGACCAGCCTCAGCAGGTTGTGGGAGCCCGACCACCACAGGGAGCAGGAAAATACAGCACTGCTGTCTGTTTTATACAGCTGGTTCATTTGCAGGCATGGGTCAGTGCAAAGCAAATGCAGACCTCATGCCTCAATGTCCTTATGTATGAGTTTAAAAGCACAGGGCACACTTATAAAAGGGCTGTGTCTCCAGGCCTAACCTGTAAGTGCCAAACAAAAATCCATCAAGATTGATGGGTCGGGGTTTTTTTACAGCATTCAGCACATCTGACATTATACTGGACTTCAAAAAGTCCTGCAAGGGAAAGGGCCAATAAATATCTAGAATAAATACAGTCAAATAGGAGTTCAGACACCCAACTCTTCATTTGCATGGGCATGTCCTGTGCTTGGAAATGTGGTAAGCTTTCAAGTTAAATTCCTGGAAAGATTAGCCAAATGCAGAACTCCCAGATCCCACAGCTCATTAGGAAGAGGCTCTAATGCAACACCTTCCAAGCAGATCACGCGCGTGCCGGCAAGGCAATTTCTTGCAC
Organism: Cyanoderma ruficeps; assembly: GCA_008694505.1. Lineage (NCBI taxonomy): Eukaryota > Metazoa > Chordata > Aves > Passeriformes > Timaliidae > Cyanoderma > Cyanoderma ruficeps. The sequence goes on along the minus strand of VZDJ01000594.1, from coordinate 9,748,214 downwards.
ACATTTGTTGGAGACAAAAGTCTGCTTGGCTGGTCATTTGGTCATTTCAGCTTCAGAGACATCACCCAGCCACAGACAGCATCCACCCAGCGCTTCAGGGTGACAAGGAACAGAGAAACCTAATGCTGCTGCTAGAAAATGGGTTAGTGAATTGATTCATCCGTAGGAATAACATCCTTGTGACACACCTTTTGGTGGTTCCAGTGGAGGGCAAAAGGGCACACGTGTAACGGCCAGCACAGCACGTGGGCTGTTTAATGATGTCCTGCAAAGAAAACTCTCCATTGCCAACGTACTTCATTACTGAAAGAGAATACATGAAATTCCCTGACACAGCCTGCATGAAGGCATCTGGAGGTGAACAGGTCATTTCCAGTATTAGCAATTTTTTCCTCTAATAAATTTCAGAAGGGGGATTGCTGTAGAGACTGTTGAAAAGCAGGCCCACAGAGAGCCAAGGAAGAGGGAGAGAGGTGGTCCCACTGGCAATGGTCAAGAAAGATCATTTTCAGGCAGACTTCAACTTGCAAGCTCGGAAACCACCCCATTTCTCTTATGCTGAAGAAAACACAGGTCTGTGGAAGGACATCTGTAGCCAATAATCCATCCCGATTGCACAGATGCCTGACTCACCTTTAAATGAGCAAACTTCTCAGTCTTGAGAACAGTTCTGTCCCTCAGCCATGCCTTGGCCACCCACTGGTCCCTGCCTGGTTGAGACTGCAGAAATGCTTCATAACTAACATCAATTATCATTCTGGTTTCATCACCGCTTTTCCAAGCAGCTTCTGTCTCTGCTGTTTGGAAACAATGCTCAAGGCTACCAGCACCAGATCAATAACTCATCTGGGAACAAACAACTGAGATGAAGGAAGATGGTCAAGGGAGGACCTTTTGGCCAAGGGAAGGTTTTCTGCCCCATGACAGGAACCAGAGACGGCCGTGAGAACACAGGCACAGAGAGCAGAGCACCAAGATGGGAGGGAAGACACAGAGCAAAGGGAGCCACGCACTGGGGAGCATTGCTACATTCTGCTGACATTAGTGCCTCTCACCAACTTGTCTACAGTCATCTGAGGAGAACGCATGATCTTTGTAGCCATGGGGGCATCATATGTAAACCCCAAAATTCCAGAAAGAAAGGTGACGAAATTTTCATTATAATGAATTAATGTACACTCATACATAGCTCATCCAACTGTTTCCCAAATACTTTTCACATGTTCTTGTTTCTTTCCCATTTTCTGAGAATTGAGCAAAAGGTTTTCCTGGCTAGTTTTTTCCTACCAGCACATATGAGGACTTTTTACCAAATGAACAATTAATGACTGTGTTTGCCAAGAGGTGGAGTACAAAATACTGTACATTTGTAGCACTATTATCCAAAGAGTCAGATTTTGAGTAATATTCAGCCCAGTATTTGCACAGGGCTGATGTCTCATATAAAGCTCAGTATGGGTCTCTGTCATGGATACCCATCCTCATCGCAAGGCATGCCTCTCTCCAAAAAAGGAGAAAACAACACAAAACCCACATATGCACCTACCTTCCCAGAAAGGATCAAAGAGGCTGAATCATGAAGTACATAACAGCATAAAACCCGCTGAATGTAGCAGAAAGGAATAAACACCAAACATCACTCTTTGAGCATCTGGCCTAGGACTGGCTGAGTCTTTTCCCAGGACTGCACACTGGAGAAGAGCACACTAAACTTCATAAATGGCATGGCTGCAAAAACCAGCAATACCTTGATAATTCAGAGAATTTAAAGCCAGAAGGAACCATATTGTCAAGTTCTTTTTCTATTTACTGAAACAGCTTCTTCTGCTTAAAGTAGTACTTTGATATGACTAAAATATATGTTCAGCAAGGACTTCATTCAATAGTTACAAAGAGGCAGATAATCAATGCCACCCCATTGTAGTTTGATTAATAACCCTCCCATTAAAAGTTATGCTTTACTTTTAAATTCCAGGATCTCTCTTCAGCTGCAAACCCTTCATCTTGCTGCTCTTTCCAGAAGAAATGGCATGCTGCTCTTGCTGCTGCTGCTACTCAGGGTGATAAAGCAAGCCTACCCTACCATGAGCTTAAGACACAGAGAGTTTCTTACATCTCTTAGTGTAAAAAAAGAGTCTTCTCCCAATGCCCGCTTTTGGGGCACTTTTCTGTGCTCCATTCATTTTTTAAAATGTATTTTAAAATCTCTAGATGAAGGCTCTATGCCAGTGTCAATCTCACCTATAACTTATAAAAGCAGCACAAGACACTGAACAGGAAAATGAATGATAAAATTAGAAGCTACAAATCTACTGGAATTTTAGTCACATACTTGACACTTCCCCACCACTGAAATGCAGCCAGCTTCCCAAAGCACTATTGGCACTTTAAAATTACACTTCAAATACACAATTGCTTCGGCTGTGACAAAAAGCACAGTAAAATAAAGTATCACAAAGTATAATAAAATATAATTACTAGAACTGTGGAGATTAATATCCCCCCATTTAGAAGAAGTGCCTTTTTCAAACTTTAAGGACCATATATTAAATCCTTTAACAACCACTTAATTTTATGGTAGTGCCACTATGTCTGTGCTGCTGCACGTGATTCAGTCTTTCATAAGGCCATGTACAAAAGATTATGTTTTGGTTATATTTTAACTGAAGCAAAAATACAAGTCATACAGCTCCTTCATACATGGTAGTATCTTGTTTGTGTAATGTGATTGAAATGCACTCAGAGCTCATATGCCTGTTAAAGACGTTTTCAGCCAGTAGATTTGGACTACTGGTAATGAATCGGTTATTAAAAATCATCGTGGATGTCTATAGCACAAGCCACATTAGATCACAAAACCACAAGAACAATTTTTCTAGGTCACAGATAAATATATTTGAAACAACTGTTAGTTCTCCCCTCAAAAATGTTTGCAAATTCCTTAAGCATCTCATAAAATCTGCATTTCTCAGACTGCCCTGGCAGGGATTTCAAGTTTGCACTTCATATCATCACTGAGGAGTTCATATAAAGCAGACTTCCAAACTGGACACACTTTTTCACTCTCAGCTACACAGTGATCCTCAAGGCACTGCCTTTTTATCCTGAATCCACCATTTGAATCAAATCAAATAACTCACAGCTTGTCACTAGATTAGAAATTGAAGACAAGCGGAAGCAACAACCAGACTGACAATTTGCTAATCCAAACAAGATGATCTGATCATATTACAGAGAAGGTTTTTCTGGAAGCTCCTGCAAGAACAAGGGTGTTCACTGCTACTCCAGACACGCTGCAGAAGCACCAACCTTCAGCTAAGTTTGTAATTGCCCCTCAGCATGAAAACTGCTGTCAGCACGTGTGACTGGGACAAAGTTGAGAACTCAAATCATGGACCACCTTTGCTGCAGAAACTGATGTGGTCTTATACAGCCCTGTAGGAGTGTGAGTACGTGTGTACAGATCATGTCTGAAAACTCAGCTGGCCAGCTCTATAATCAATTATTATTCATGTTTTCTCAGAACAACCTAGAGTCTCTTCAAGCATCGTGCATACAAAACTCTATTCACAGGTGTTTAAAGACTTAAAACTAGGACAGAGGAAATCCGTGTTTCATAAAGGAAATCAATGCTTTGATAGGGATTATACATTGTTGAATATATTGATTTTCAAATATAGATGCTCAGAACTTTTTTAAAACTGACTGGCAACCCATTGTAAAATAAGGACTGTGGTAAAGGAAAGAAGACAACGTTTTCCAGACAGTGTCAACATCAGCACACTATGATCTATCTCTAAAAAGTAAAACAGAAGATTTACAGTAATAAACTTCCAGTTACCATATCTATGTGAATAATTTCCATGTTGTCACTAGAAGAACAGAAGTCTATACAATACTGAGCAAATGACCGAGACAGCAATAAAACATGGTTGATATTTCTATAAGTATTTGACAGATGAAAAATGAGTCAAGATTATTTACTGAGAATTGTATAAACGGAAGTACTACCTATATATAAGCACACACACATAAGTGTATATTATGTTCATTATGCAAAAACATACCCAGAATTTCTTCAGACATGTTGGTTTGAATGAATGCCATTCCTTCTCAGCATCTGTTCTAAAGAGCATTCCTTGGCTTTAAACTGTAATATGTTTATGGAAAGCTGGCTACAACCAGCTCAAACAGGTTGAAGTTTCTGTCCTTTCTATCAGCAATCAGTCTCTGGCCAGGAAAGCCAAGGGGAAATGATCCTTGACACACTGCTCTGAGTGGCTATGAAAATCCTTCTAATTGTACACTACTCCCAACAGTGACAATAAGTAGATACTATTTGCCAATAATACTGATTGCCATCAGTCTAGGGCAATAACCAGATAACCCATATATAAAAGCATGATTTGTTGTAAATGTGTCCTCAGTTCACCTCAGCTTTAACTACCTCTCAGAAAGCTGGAGGTGGAGGCAGGTGCTGTTCAAGGGGTTCAGGCATTGTGGTGATGCAGCTTTCACTCACAATGCACTTACATGTCTGTGGTCCCTACTACTGCTAAATCACAGGGACTTTCCTACAGGTGACACATGGATTTATATGCTGCTACTTTAAAATACCCGTAAGATAAAAATGAGGGTGCCTGATGACATGTCTCTAGCTGGGCACACAAAATCCTCAGTCACGTGTCACACTAGACAGTTTCCACACACTGGGGAAGACAAAGGAGTGCCACCATCGTGGTTCAGGTGCCCTCCCACAGCCACATAGCGGGCATGGCTGCACCATGCTGCAGGCAGGGAGCACAGCAGGCTGCAGTGACAAGCTGAATCACAGAAGCAGTCATTTTGATTGGAAAAGACCTCTAAGATCACCAAGTCCAACCATTAACCCAGCACTGCCAAGTCCACCGCTGAACCGTATCCCTAATCACCACATCTACACGGCTTTTAAATGCCTCCAGGGGTGGTGACTCAACTGAAATGTCATGCCAGACATTTCCAGCAAGCTTGAATCTCCACAGATTAGTCCAAAGCCTGGCAGAAGTCCTGATACCAGGACTTTTTCCAAGGGAGAATCTTATCTGTGGTAATGTTTACAAGAGCACCATTAACTAAAGTTAGAAATTAGGGATTCCCTGGGCCATTCAGACTAATGGGCAACACCAGTCAAGTTGGCAGCACAGGCAAAGATCTCACGCTGATGGAATAAGAAAAGGTGTCCTTCCTAGCTCAATGCATGTGCAGTTCTTTGAACTGAGTGAGAAATTAATCTGCATTTTTAGTTTCAATTCCTTGAACTGGAGATAACACAGCCCAAGCAATGATTTTGTATCAGGTGTATTTTTTGCTGACATGGGGGCAGCAGTCACATAGGTTATAGCTCTGTTGGGTTTTAAAGACCTTTAGGGAAATAACCGCTTGGCCTCACTGCTAGCAATCCAACAATCCATTTTAAAACATTTTTAAAATAATGAAATAACTCCTAGAAGGATTTTGATGATGTATGTTTAGCCCTTCTAAGGTACATTTCAGTTCCATTAAAAGCTGCAGACATTTTGTGAAACAGAAAGCTGAAAATAAAAATGCCTAGAATGGCAGAATCCAGGACCAAAGGAAGTCAAGATTTCTAAACATATTAAGAAACAGGCAATATCAAACTTAACAAGAAGCCTGTCTGAAATGAGGCTGCAGGAATGCTCCCACTTCAAGAGCATCACACTGACCCACCCGAGCATAAAAGCTACAGCTTTGCACATGGGGACACTCAGAGAAGACTGGGGGCAATTCCCCACTTTCCAGAAAAGAGAGGGATATGCTTAAGCAGGGCTGGGCTCAACTAATTCAATCTCCAGCATTTACAAGCTCATCACCAGTGTATGCTGGTCACACAGGCTCCTGCATTTAAAAAGGATTCACCCCAAATGTGTGTGGAGAAGGGGGCTGGACTAGTTACTCCGTGACCATATGAAACCACTAGCTTAGACAAGATACTTGACTTTTGGAGGGCTAAAGATGACTCCTAAGCACAGTTTGCCATTTTGCCTGGAATGGTTTCAGCACCAAACAGTGCAGGACCAAGCACTTCCTGATCCACTGAGGCCAGGTTCATTTTTCTTTACTGGGTAATACCATAACTTCCTCCAGGCCAATGCATCCAAGTTTTCTTGACATGAAAAAACCAGACTGTGCATGTCAAGATCTAATCTCTGCCAGGCCTTGAGACACAGCAGGATCAGGCACTGGGTCTGGCAGTCACAGTTAAACTACTTTTGGTCCCATGCAGTTCCAAAGTCACTGTCTATTTTAAGTATTTCAGTTTCTCAGGCAAGGAAGATGGCATTTTTCTGGAAGACAGGTCTGTGTGGAGCTGCATCACTGAATACTGAGGGTTTCTTTCAATGACATCTGCCTGAAGTCACTCCTGAGTCCTGTTCAGCTTAGCTAAAGTTATCATCTGACTACATCCAAAATATCATAAATTCATCTTCAAGGAAACATTTGTTTTGACCACTGACAGTCTCTGTCTAATAAATGTCTTCTAGAAAAAGCAGGGTATGGTACATTACATGAAAAAATACAGGAGTTACAGACATTCAACCAGTCTGGATCTTGGGAAAAATACCCAGTTAATTCAGCATGTTTGGTAACAGCATTACACTGTCCCATCCCAGCAGATACTGTCATCCACCACATGCAATGTCTGCATTCCCAAGTCAAAAAATTGGCATACATTTTCCTCTGAAGGCTTGAGTCTAGTGCCTCATTCATCTCATCAACCACTAATTCCTTCCTTAATATTAGGAGGCATCTTATTTCCTTTGCACACATTGAACTTCCCCCCCCTTATTTTCCCCTCAGGAAGGCTTCATTCCTTCTGTATGTTGAGCTACTTTCTCTCTTTGATTTTCATTGATAAAAAAATCACATCACCACAAACTCTTACATGAAACAACCCAGATCATTGTTTTGCCTCATTATACATGGCTATAATATTCAATTTCAGTGCTTAGGACTCATGTTCAGGTTCACTGCTGGTAGAATTTCTTTTTGCCATTCCTAGTGTCTTTATGAACTTCTCTAATTTCATTGCTCTTTGAAAGAAGCAGGGTTTCTGGGTCAATAATTTCCCAACTTTGGAAGCTAACTAATATTTTATTTCTTATGGTGTCCTTCTGAGTATGCTGAGATGCTATTCCTAGAACAGTTTTAGACTATTTTATTCTTCCCCTCCAGGGATGAGAACACACCACATACTCCCAGTTCACATCATCTTGAATCCATTCCTCACAGCACTGCATGCATTTTCAGCACTTTCCTCCATTGAAGCTCATTAGCCATAAGTTGTCATGGCCCATGAAAATCATTGGCACAGCTTCACCAGCTGGTACTTAAACCAACTTCATCAATTGATGGGGCAACTAATCCATGCAGTCATCTCTTTTCAAAACTGTTCCATCACTTATTTTATTTTTTTAATTTCTGTCTACACCTCTGATCCTAATGTCAGTCTTCAAGCTGCCAGCTGAACTGTTCCCACTTGTTTTGATATCACTGACAAACCCTTTTTGGTAACACTAACCATTGTCTGCTGGTCTGGGTACTTATGTTATGCCCCTTCACTGTTACCAAATTTAGCTTTGGTGTTATGTTGCAGCTAGTGGCTAATGGCATGTGTTAACATTTCTTTCTAATTAGCTTCTATGTTAAATACATGTCACAAAAAGAAACCTTTAATTTTTTTAGCACATACTGCCAAGCAAAATTAATGTACAGAATGGTCTTTGTGTCTTAAGTGAGAGTGGTGTGTTTATGGCCAAAATACCAACAAAGGTATGACAACACAACCCAGCTGATTAAAATATAAAGACTTCCTGCTGATGCCACAGGCTGCATTTTTTTAGCTTGTAAGTCACTGCCCTCCCCAAACCCAGGTAAGACAAAACATAAAACAGAGAAAGATAAAGGCAAAGACAAAATGAGATGAAGGAAAGGGAAGTGTTGTTTCTCCTCCACCCCAAACAGCACAAGAGGGAGAAAGGCATCTGAGCAGGTGACTCAGCCAGGTCAGGGAGAGCCTTCAAAGCCTGAGATTTTTCGGCATCATGAAAAAATTTTCCTCAGAGTTCGGGAGCCTAGAGCATCTTCAAAGAATTACAGACATGAGATGAGATATTACCATCCATTATTGTGGTAAACCTGGCCAGCTAGATCCCACCCAGGTTTCATTTAAGATGCCTGTATGCTCTGTTACTTGCTTTCCTAAGTCTCCTGTGCCTTTGGTCCAGTTTGTCTCCAGTTCTCCAACACAATGACACTTTGCAGAGAGATGACATTATCAGATGTCAGAAGGTGCTCATGCAAACCTTGCTGTTTGCTACACAGAAGAGTCGGCGAGAAAGAGACAGATGACCTTCCCTCCAAATTTCAGCGTTCAGCTTAACACTGATGACCCAAAGGTTGCTCAAGTTCTCTAGGGTGCTATGTCACCTCGGCCAGCCCCATTAGCTGAACACAACCAGGAACCAGGCAGCACTGTCTGCATGAGGATGGATGGGAGCCACGAAATCTGGATGTAATCTCATGCACGACATGTCTCACAGATATATGCATTTTATTAAATGACATAAGGTGGCTAGGCAAGACGGTCTGATTCCCACCTCTCTCATGTCCTGCAATAGCTTTTTTGAGGTCTCATCATGGTTGCCTCTTGCACAACCAACACTTTACTTGCTTCTCTTCCATGGTCAGGAGCCACACAGTCTTTAAGCCCATACTGTGCTTAAAACAGTCCTTAAGCCAACACTGCTTATGGACCAGGGAGTCCCAGTGCTCTTCCCATGGCACTGGACTGCAGACCTGCAGGAGCAAACTGTGGAAGTGGTGGGTGCCAGGCTCCCTCTGCCATGTTAGCCCCAGCAGGCAGGACTCAGAGTCACTCCCAGTCATCTCTGAGATGCCTCAGCAATGAGAACACAATGACCAGGCTGAACAGAAAGAAGAGACAAGCCCCAGTCCAACAGACAGGGCAAAAGTCTGTAACGCCAGCACGGCTGCATAAACCAGAGACAGTTGGAAACATGAGCAGATCCCTGCAGAAAGGCAGACAAACACTTTAACACCACTGCTCATAAAGGGCAAAGCAGAAACAGGGAGGTTAAGTAGTTTACTTAAGCTATGGAGCAGAGCCTAGTTAGACACCCTGGAGCTGGGCTCAAGCCACTGTTAGACCAGCAGCTTTCAAATAATCATTCCCACAAACTTCTTCTGTGGTGATATTTCTGAACAATATCAGGGAACATTCCATCATAAATTGTGCTGTGTTCCAGTTTCCACATTATAGCTATGATGTAACTCAGTAACACTTTGTCCCATCAAGCCCAACAACAATAGATTCCATCAGAACATTTGTCTCAGAGAGACAATGGGGAGTTCTGATTAACCTGGCACCAAACTCTGGCAGTTGCCTGCAAAGGATTTTTATTTTTTTTTCTAAATGCTTGCCCTTGGCAACTCTTCAGCCTGCAATATGCCAAGCCTGTGGCTGCCAGGAGAGCTGTGAAAATGCCCCGTGCCATTTGACATGCAAACAACATAGTTCTTCAGAAATGCAACATTTCTGCAGAAGCGCAAGGAGGAAGACACTGTTCCCTGAGCATCCCAGCAGCCAACCACATGAGCATCAAGGACATCAGACCACTGTCAGATGCAAACGGTCTGTCCTGTGAGAACTTGCTGGTGGAAACTGAACAGCAGGCACTGGGCTCTCAAAAGAGGGAAGAGAACAAGGGTAGCACTGCAGCACTGCAGCACTGCTCTGCAATGGCTTGGTTGGCTCCTCCTGGACCTCTGCCCAGACCACAAAACCTCTATAGGTTGCTGCAAAGTGGAGGGGCCCCTTCACACAGAGTAGGTGCAGATGGGAGCCCAGGTGAGAAGTCAAAGCACAGGCACACTGCAACACAGTGATTGACAGACATCAGTCAGTCAGCAAAGGTACAGGAGCACAAGCTACAGTGTGACTGTAAACAAAGCAGAGCTCAGTTCTGCATCCAAGCAGTAAGTTGCACCAAGCAGTTCCCTGAGGCCTGCAGGGTGAGATAAAGTATTTTTCAGTCTGGGCTTAAGGGATATCTTGTCCCCTCACACAGCCCTCCCTGCTCACAGCCCATCCCAGACAGCTTCCTCCCTGGCTTGCGTGCAGCTAGCACTCCGCATCTTCCATCCATCCACCTGTCCCTCAGTTGTGCTCCTCACATCCCACAGCCTGGCTGGTTCCCTGCATGCAGCTGCCCTTCTCCCTAGCAGTGCAGTCACAAAACCCCCTTTCCATGAGGGGCCAAACTATATCAAGGCTGAGTCTCAGACTTGTCCTGGAGTGGATTACTGCTAGGCAGTAATGCTCAGAAGTTGAAAATGTAATAGGAGTGTATTTCAAACTAGCCCTTGACATTTGTAATCTAAGACAGTTTGACATATGTTGGGGGGAATATGGGAAAGACAAACAAACAAACAAAACCACAAAGAAAACAATGAATAAGAAAGAAGAAACGCAGTAACCAAAGCCTGCAAGAAGGGCTCAAAGCAGCTATCAGCCTCCAGCTCTTACTCCATCCTTTCTCCTGCTCAGCCTTGCTGTCACTACTTTCTCTGCAGCAGCACAAAAGAAAGGGGCCAGTTCTGTTAGAGGAGATTTGGGTCCAGAGAAAGAAAGGGTGTTTCCCCAGGGGTCCCCATCAGAGCAACTACAAATAGTCCTTAAGCACAGCATCTTCTGCATTGCCTTCTTTCCCACCAAAAAAACCCATCAAGGCAGCTTCTCTAATACTAGACAAAATACCCAGATACTCTTGTTTTCACCAACATCCACTTCCATTCTGATCCTTTTGCCTTTCTCATGGTTGGCATGAGTGGTACTGCTGCAGTTAAGAAGTTCTTGCGTGTGACGATGGAGTTGAAGGAACTTTCTCTGGGTGGATCCAGTCAGACAGAGAAGTTTGAGACTTTTTTTTAAGCATGTAACTCATCCAGTAATCTAACCAGCTTCTGCCTCCCATTCATTTCAATAAAATATGTTTATTTCATTATAAATCTTGATGTGATTTTTGGGATATGAAACAGCCCTCGCCCCACCAAGAAAAAAAATGCTACATTCTGCATGTCACCACTATGTTCTCCTCTTCTTAAGAACTTCATGTTGTGAAATAAAAAGATCCATTTATATATTAATGTCATATTTTTATCAGTCCAAGGCTTTTCATAAGAAGAAATCTTTTCATAGAAGAAATCTATGTATGGTAAAATATATTTAAAATTACTGTTACTAAAAAAGCCCACCAAAACAGTCACTGTTCAAAGGACATAAGCCACTACATTGTTTCCTCTATAATTTATCCAAAAATCCCTGGTATTCTTATGACAGTTGTATTATTGTTTCATCTACTACCAAAATGACGTCCTGATTCTCAGATTCATTTCAATGGCTCTGTAATTATACAGCCAGAACGCTAAGTGTGCACCCAGAAATTAAAGAAAAAAAATTAAAATAATGAAAAAGAAAGAAAATTATCTTGAGCTTATCACCTTATCTTTAGCTTTCTTAGAGGGCCTTAAGAATGGAAACTCTCATTTCTTAAGGAATTGGTTCATTTTAGGAATTATATTCCTCCCATGGAGATGTACAAATGTTTCCAGCCCAGAATTTTGGAGCTATGCAGTAATTAGAGTTTTCTCCAAGCTCAGGAGGTATTGGAATATTCTGAAGATGCCCAGATTTAAAATATAATAAAATCTTTTCCACATGGTTGCAGAGTGGTTTGAAAGCAGATAGAGAAGATCCAGCTGTATAAACAATTATCTTCCAATATTATCTGGAAGCCATTCAGGAGCTGATAACAGTGTGTGTAACACCATAGTTCTGTTCCCCCACACCAGTAGACTAATTTGTATGCAATTACGTTTCCAACCATCATTATCCACATTCCTGATTCATTGCATTTCAAAGGGACTAATGTCACACTTATCCTCTTTGTTACTAACCCTATGATATTTTAAAACCATATCTCCAGTTGATCTGTATCTTCATTAGAGATGGTTTCAAATTACATTTTTGATGCCCCAGCTTTGGGGTCATTCACTATGTAGACCTCAAGTCTATCTCTTCCTATAAATGTGACCTACAATCCAGGGCCCAAAGCCAGTGATCCTCAGGCTAGTTCATCTTGATATGTTGTTTACTTACTCCTCACTCCCTTTAACAGATTTAAAGTTCTACCTCCAGATATTTTCTTTTTGTATGCCTTTCTGAGTCTAGCAGGTTTAATTATTTCCAGACCTTGCAGCCAAAAGTGAAAGAAACCTAAAACATACAATTAGAACACTTTTTTCTTCAAACACCACAAATAATCCATTACAATTATTTATGTCTTTGGATCAAGACAAAGAAAGAAAACAAGTATGCCATAAATGACAACTTGATGTATTTCAGTATACCACAAAACTGCATCAATGAAATTACCTTTAACTTTTTCTGTTGAGGTTCCTGAGAAATCCTATCAGGATTATTGCTGAACAAGTTGATACTGTTTGTATTTTGTGTTGCAGGAAAAACAAGAAGTGTTTTGGGTGGTGTTTGAAGACAACTAAGAAAGTGACTGTTCAGAGAAAACAGCAGTGGTTGTGATGGTATAAGGCAAGAGGCAAGGCACTGTCTGTAAGAAGGCAGAACTGCTGAAAATGTTCTTTCATGCCTCAAAACCTGCCAGCTTTTTCCAAATTTAATGCCAAAAGCTGATGTCTTTGCCACAGATTTTGCCCTGATCACCTGTACCCTACCCTTCACCTACAAACCTTGGCATCCCCTCAGGGAATCCAGTTGCTTTAGATGAAGTGGGATATGAGTGAAAAATCAAGTGATGCATCTTGATTCACAACAGGTCATAACAATAACAGCAGCCACAGCATTTAGAAACACCTTTAGATTTTGATGTGAACACCACAAATCATAGCATGTGCCTGCATCCCTTTCATAGCAAGAAATCATAGAATTCACTTTTGTTGTTCTCAACTTTGAATTTGTAATCATAGGATAACCTCAAACCACCCTTTACCAGAAATTTTGATGATACAGTACATTTCTCTAGAAAGAAAATGGTCCCTAATCAATTCTCATTCATTAGTCCTACAGAAAAATACTAATTGCATTCAGCAAGCAATACTCATATNAAAAAAAAAAAAAAAAAAAAAAGGTAAATTTTTCAGTTCTGAAAACAATTTTCCAAGTCTGGTTTTACTAGCAGCTTTCTTCTTCACTTCTGAAAATCTACAGTTTTTCTACCACTGCCCATATTCAGAATTTTCAAGGAGGATTTTCTGCCTCTGCAATCAGAATTCGGGATTGAAAAGGTCTGTCAGCAGCCTAAAGCAAACTAATTCATTTATTCCATGTGGCCCTGCAGAATGAAAACCCCTGCTCTGTGTTTGGGGTTTTTCCCAGTTAATACCTAAAAAAAAATACTGCAGGGTAAGGGTTTGGTCTGTGCATCAACTATCTCACTTTTGCCAAACCACCACATCCCCCAGTTTGTTTTGTGCACTGCTAAATCCCATGTGAAAGTGGTTTTGCCACAGCAGGGCTACCTGTGACGATCAACTAGCACATGCACTAAGTCTCCACTCGGGTCATGCTGTCTTGCTAGAAAATCATGCATCCATAACTCATCTCAAAAGAGCAGTTCTGACTCAAACCTTATGGAAAAAGTTGCACATAAGCATTTAAGCACAATTAGTGGTGCTGGTGTTTATGTGTCATTGCAGGTAGAAGATCTTAAGACTTGTACATGCTCCATGAACTGTAGTAAACTGACATCTTGAATGCTTCAACACATTGTTTTGGTTAACAGAAAAACCGACATCAAGCTGTTTTGCAGCTTTATTCCTAAAAATCCATGACACAATGTCTGTTTTTGCAGATAAAAAGAGAGTTCTGTGTCAGGTTTCCTGGTTTGAGCAATCCCGAAGTTTTACATACTGTGAGATTTTGAGAGCACTAACAAAATCACTGAGAGACACTGAGGGCTTTGGGTGTTTTACAGCTTGGTCTCAAGGGAAAATAAAAAGAGACCATTCATTTGTTTGTCTTTTGAGGAGCTGTACTTAGTGGAAGCATGAATACAGGGATGGCTCCACTGGGTGATTAAACAGTATCCCATATCAAGTAATAATGGTACTGACATTGCTTTTTAAAGTTCAAGTGTAAGGAGCTGCGGCTGCACCGTACTTGCCATGGGAAGCTGCTCACAACTCTGGATCCACAGGGCTGCCTGCTCCCTCAATACACTTCTGTTCTGTACCTCTGTGGGCCTGTGGTTTTAATTGCCTCATCCCTGGCTGAGGACCTCAATCAGATACATGAACCACTGGACGAGTTCATGCTCAACTTCCCTGTGGAGCAGCAAAGAGTTAGGGTTAGCCTTGGCTTTTGCAGAGCACAGCCAAGCCATACACCCCAGCTCTTCCTGCTGATGGGATTCAGCACCCTGGGGTGGAGGTATTAAGGATCAGATCAGGCAACTGACCCTGATTAAAATACTTTTCTTTAAGTGTTCACCCCTCTCACAATCCAAGTTTGCCACCACCTGTGCCAGAGACATCCTGGGAGATGAGAAGAGATGAAGGGACTGAGAAGGCAACCACAGCTTTGTGGTTGCAATGTGGTAAGATGATGGTGAAGTTAAGCCATCACAGGGGTTACTCACAGAGGTTGGAGATGTGGCCCCTCATTCACACTCCACAGAAAACCAAAACCAGACCCCCAGGGTGTAGCACAACTTTATTGCTGACCTTTCTGGTATTGTCTGAAGGAGGACAAGATGCACACTGGTCATTTGAAGCTGCTACTGTCATACTTGACTGTGCATTTTCTTCCCCCAGACACCTCAAATACACTGTCTTGGACCAATATACCCATTGTTGTAGCTATGAGATAAATCAGATTAAGAAATTCTCCCAAGTCACAACCACTCATTTATTTCTAGCCCGGAGTAGTCTCTGCATAGACACTGGCACAGGGCTTACACTGCAGCCCAGGCAGAAATGGAATGCAGGGCAGGAATCTTTGTGGGCCAGTGCAGCAGCCAGACACCTCCTGGGTGGGAGCCCATCCCCAAGCACAGGCAGGTCATCCAAAGAGAAGCAGTGCAGAATCAGCAGCAAGAGTAGGCTAAATTACACCTAGAAAAGCTGAAAGAAGAATTAGGGGAGGAGGTGGTGGGTGGGTGCGGGGCATGGAAACAAAATACTGTGGAAGAGAAAGCACAGGGCAAATGTTTTTTGATCTTACCTACAAGTGTGTAGTGAGCGGTCATTAACACACACACCAATTCCTGGGACTGTCTGGCCACACAACACCTGAACCCAGGCAATGTAGAAGGCCAGGGAGGAGGAAAGGTTTACTTTGATCAGTGTGTCCACGTGAGGATTTTACCCCTTGCTAGTTCACAGGACCACAAAGTCTCTGAAGGACATGTTGGGACACGGATAGGAAATGTCACAGCATTTGCTGGTGACTGCCCACAGCTCCTACCTTACCTGTACAGCAAGACCAAATATTGTTCTTGCCTGCACAGGGCAGGCAGTTCCACCTCTAAGCTCTAAATCTCCAGTGACAGTGGGAACAGGTGAAGCCAGGGCTCTCTGCTCCTTATCCCAGGAGTGTCCCTGGCTTCATTTTCCCATGTGCAGGACCCAGCCTGTACAGTGTGATATGCTGCGACTGCTTGGTGCTGATCCAGCAGTCCCCAGCTTCTCTTAGAGTGCACTAACCTCTGTTTTGACTATCATCCAAACACACTCTTTGCACCACACTTTTTATCTCTCCAGCTGGTAATTGCACCAAAGGAGGCTCCCAGATAAATATCTGTAGTAACACATTCTCCCTCACTTGTCATTGTTCTTCCGTGATTCAAACAGCTTCAAATGACAGGTTTGAAAAATGGCCAGGGCTTGTAAAGTGTGGGAATGGAAAGTTTCTGAATGCTGGCAAGTGCTTATCAACCCCTACATTGTAATATCAGTAACCAACTGGCAACAGAGCTGTGCCAAATTAGGTGGAAAAGGAGCACACACAAAGAAAGATCAATAGATCTAAAGACAGAATTGCTATAAGCATGAGTACTCCTGAATAATTTCACCCACTGTTTGCTACAGCAGGACTTTCTCTTCAGTAGTATCTCAAAATGGTGTTCCAGTGACTCTCAAGGAAGCTGATACAAACATCCAAGTGTTTCAGCTCCAGTACCACATATACCTCATCCACTTTTGCAGCTGTTCAGCAAAACCAACCCTACAGCTTCGTCATAGTTTGTTATGGAAAATATTTTATCAACCCATGAATTGTTTGGATCTACTTAGGAATATCAAAATACTCAGGCAAGCCCTTCAAAGAGAAATGTTACTGGGTATCAAGTGCTACGGAGTTCTTACTCAAGAATATACAGTGCATATATTGTTCAGAGTGGTGGCATGCACTGCCTGGCCAGTTCTGTGATATGGTGCTATTTCACTGCCCACCACTGAAGTGAGGCTCTTGGTTGCAGTGCGTGCAAACCCCAAACACCCAGCAGTCACATCCATCCCATCTTCTCTCTCTGGTAAAGAGGGTTTAGCCATGCTTCCCTAGTTCACTTACTGCCACGGGATTCTCACACACCAAAACTATTTTTACACTACAGGATTTCCCTTTTCATAAAGATTACATGGAAAAGAAAGATCATCAACCCCCCAAGAGTTCATCTGAACATTATAAAAGAGTAAAAAAAAAAAAAAAATCCTACTCTTTTTTCAGCAATTTTTGCAAGAACTAGGACTTATTCACCAAGCATAGCTGCCTCTTATATCCTAAGAAAACCCATCTTTAACAACATGAAATTCCCCAGACAAACAGCATATCTTTCTAAGGTCTTTCAAAGGCACTCCATTAAAAATACATAAAGAAACAAAATGTTACAGATTAGTTAGTAAAGGATGGCCTTAAACCTAATTCTAAGAAAGTTCCTATTGACCCTATAGATCTCAGCTGAGCTGGTCTCAGGGATGCTGCAGCCATACTCAGGAGGCACCCAGATCTACCAAACATATTTCCACGGGTCTTGTGGCCAAGTCATCATGTCAAGTACCTGCTCAGAAAACAGTTTGTGTTCTCAAAGCAGTGAGAACAAAGTGTACAGGCTAAATAACTTTAAAAAATGTACTTTAAGCAATTGGTGTTCTACCCTGTTCTGCTGCCTTTAATTTACTGAGGTGAATGATGAATTAAATAATACTCTGCCAAGGAGAAAAAAAGTCTGTGTCAGAATACCCATTTTGAAAATGAGGCAGCAGTAATTTAGAATGGCAAAACCTAAATTTACCAGTCGTTGAATTGCAGCTTTGAAGTAGTATTTTCACCCTAAATTTCAATTACTCAAAAAAAATTACTATCAGCTATGAAGCAGAAGAGTCTTCTCTTTCTCAGAAGCTTTATCAGTCACAGGTGGACTGTTCGAAGGAAGTTTGAAATTAAATTCCACAATGTATTTACTGAACAGACCACAGTACCTACAGATGCTCAGTAGTTTTGGCAAGGACCAATCAGAGTAGAAATTGTGTCAAGTAAGATTTTAAATGGAGAAAATCTTAAATATATAACTGATTTTATTCTCATCATCAGATTACGCCATTTTCCAAATTTTAAATCTTTCAAAGGTTAAACCCTTTCTAGCATGTGCCTCACATTCATCTGAGAGTGTAGCAGTTAGAACTGGACTCTTCAGTGTGAAGGCCACAGTCACAGCTTGGGTGATTCAGGACTTTTCCCATCAAGTGCCCTCTAGAATTTCCCTCTTTTTTTCAGGAACACTATGATGATTTTCCTCAAAGAAGACTCAGGAAGGCAGCATGTAATGCTTCTCATGCTTACAGCCCATGACCCAGGCTCAGTTTGTAAAACTTATCTTGGTTTCAGTGTAGAAAACCTGCCATTTGCAGCCTCTCCATCCAAATTAAAAAGCACTGAAAATAGCTTACATCTTTATTTACTTCAAGACTGTAACTTAAGGATAAGCATCTCTTATCCACCAAGTCCAGAGCCATTTCTCCTCTTGATTGTGTGTTCTTTCATCATGCACAAAAAAAAAAAAAAAAAAGCCAACCTCTGACATCTGGAGACATCAGAAGAAGCAAACAGAGCTGAGAATTTTCAGCACACACAGCCAATTGCACAAGAACCCAGTTTGGAGATTTAATGCATTCACAGCACAGGTTTCCTAGGCTGCCCAAAATGTAGACTGCTCTGCCAGGCACATGTGGAACATGATGGCACCTACACAGTATGGGAAAGCTCATCCACTGAAGTTTCTCCCCAGTTTAAAGCCTCCTAGATCCCTCATACTGCAAATCCTACCCTCCACTGTGAAGCAGTACTGTTAGCAAGTAAAACCTTAAGTTTTTAACGTCTAGCTCCATTTTAAGTGTCCAGCTACATGTTAGCTGGCAAACACACCATCACAAGGACTGCCCAACTTGGTAGAAAGTGGTTGCCAAGTTAGAAATATGTATGAAAAAAAACCATATTTTTTTCATATTCACTGGGGAAAATTATTAAGTAAATAAATATACCCCAATTTAATTTTTAAATAGACATTCTTAAGAAATGAACTGAAAGATAATTATGGCTTGGCACACCTATGTTGTTTTAATTGTCTCCCACCCAACACTGGAAAGACAAAAATCTTTTCTTAGTGATTCATAAATTATCTGAGGCAAGAACGGGATATTATAATCTCTGGTTGGATTTCCTGGCCAGCACTGGCCATGGGCTTCCCCTTGCTGATCCTGCACAACACCAAGCAGCCTTCGGCCTAGCCCCACTCTGAGCAAGGTCTAGGCCAGATAACTTTTGAAGACTCCTTCTACACTAAATTATTTTATGAGCCTGTGAGTTTATAGCCTTTGTCACAGTAACAGGCTGACGTCAATCACACTTTCTGGCAAGATAGTGGAACCTGATATTAAGGCTGGGAGCAAGTTTCACCCATACTGCCAGTTTTCAAGAGTAATTATTTCATTGAATGCAAAATCACTAGCCTGTAATTGATTTAATTGCATCTTTCTACAGCTCCCACCCATGCCAAGCACTGCACAGCCAGCACTGGGCTGGCAATTCCTTGAACACCCACAGGTGAGCCCCACAGGGAGGGACCAGCACAGTTTACAGCTGCAGGTGATACTGCTGCCTGCACTAAGGCTTTGGCCCTACAACTTGGGGACAGAAAATTACTCGCTTTTGTGACCATTCTTATCCCCTGGACAGCTTAGATGAGATGGCTTTTGCTCTGAATTGCTCAGGATTTGTCTCATTTAAACAACCAGACAGGCAAAACCTCAAGTCTCACAGACCCGTAAGGAACACAGCAGAAAGAGCACATGGAGCACCACTCACTAAAAAAAATACCATCACTAGATGTTCCCATCACAAAACTTCTCCAAACTATGCCATAGCTTCATTCCCAGCACTTTAACAGCAAAAAACTTGAATCACAGCTGCCGTGGACCATGCACTGCCAGCTCTTGATGAAATGAGAGATATGAACAGAGAAGTGGGGGAAACACTGTAAGGATGGGGAAAGCAAGAGGGATTTTCATACTGTGAGACCTGGTGCAGACCTTTAAGGAGCTTTATTGCAGCTTTCAGTACTTAAAGGACAAATATTTTAGCTCCTTGCAATTGGACAAGAGGTAATGTTTTTAAACTAAAAGAAGGTTGATTTATATTAGATATAAGGAAGAGGTTTTTTACAAGGAGGGTGGTGAGATACTGGAACAGGTTGCCCAGGGAGGTGATGGAAGCCCATTCCTGGAAACATTCAAGGTCAGGGTGGATACATCTCTGAGCACCTGCTCTGTGTGAAGAGACTCCTGCTCATTGCAGAGGGGCTGGACTGGATAACATTTAAAGGTCCCTTCCAATCAAACAATTCTATGATTCAATAATAAATTTCACCAAGAAGCACAGTGCACACCAGCAGTTGACAACACACATTCAGACTCTTCAGCCACTCACCTGAGAAGAATCCCCTGCTCTGCCCCCAGCCCTGCCACTGAAGAAGGGAACGGTTTAGAAAGTCAGGTCTCCTGACCAGGTGCAAGGAGAGTTCCTTGTCTCCAAGGTAGTAAGGCTGACCCCACTGTGGGCCAATCTGGGAAACTAAAACTCCCAGGAACACCCGCTGGCTCATTTGCATCTCCCAGGTTATCCTCCCAGCTTTGGCAGAAAGGGGATTTCCAGCCCTAGCTTCCCTGTAAGGCCTTCCAAAAAGTCTAATGTGTAGGTTAAAAAGTGTCACTCTTAATTAAGGGCCATCAATTTCTTCCCCTACACTTACTAGTAGGAGGCTTCCTTGCCCTCCACCCACCTGGCACCCCGCTTAAGGTGACAAGAAAACACCTGAAAAAGGGTCCTGGTACTGTGGATTTGACACTCTGTTGGGATGGGGCTTAGTGTTGTGTACTCCTGACTATCAAAGTGGTCTGTTAATATTTTACTTAATGTCTTATCCATGCTTCAGCTATAAATCTCCACAGAAAGAATCAAGTTAAAAATCAGGCACTGCAGACAACACACATCTGGCAGAGTGCTGCCATGGTATTTAAATTCTTACCATTCTTCCTGTGCTTAGTGGGTGTATAATATGTAATTTATTTTTTAAATTTATATGTCTTATATTTATTCCCTTATTAAACCAGAAATTACCTCCCCACATATCCCATATTTGTTCAACCAAGAGTGGTGGCCACAGGTCAGGAAGGTACCTGGGAAGGTACCAGAGTCTGGTGGTTTGGGGGTTTCTGAGTTTCACAGTGCTGTAATGTCATGAGAATTTAATTTTATAAGCAAGTGTCAGGCTAGTTTTTCCCCACAGCCCCAAGCAGCCCCAAGCCCTGACAAACACATCCATCTTTTTGGCCCAGGGTCTGAGTTCAGGCTCCTGGTACTGCTCTTTGCTCTTTCCTTTCCAGGGATGCTCTGGCCATGCACTCTCAGCCAGCATTTCCCACCTGCACTGAGTCATCTGTTCATCTTTTTACTTAACTTTTCCCTTATTTTCCTACCACGGGTTAAATTATTAAGATCATGGAGAGCTAATTCCCAAAGTGGTACCAACCCATCCAGGAGTTCTTTCTTCTGGGAGATACTAGGCTTTGAAAATATTTCCAAGGAGAAAAAAATCGTTGCTTTTTTTTTCTTTTAAGTCTATCCAACATAATATTTCTAGCATGCCTCCTCTCTACAGCATAGTTTTCAGCACTTGAATTTTCATCATTGGAAAAACTATTTCTCAGTGCACTAATGTGCTTAGCTAATTTTGGATTCTTGCTAATCAAACTTTTTTCCAGCTGCACCATACTTGCTTATTACTTAATATCAGATAAATCAGAACTGAGGATTTTCTAGACAGCAAAATGGACAGTGGCACCGTTTGCAACAGCCAAAAATAGAGGATTTAGAATGGGATAGGATGAGACATCCCTGCCTCCCTGGGCCACACATCTCTGGGGAGCAGGGGAGTCAACAGATGTCTGAAACTCCAGTTTGATCAGGACAACCAGCCTCTGCTGCAATTTACTGAAAAAATCCTCAACAGTTTAATTTATTGCAGGGTCAAATCTTTCCTACTCAGGTAAGCCTGGTAGTACTTTGCTTCTTTACAGAAGGAGTATGACAGGTGTTACTTCTCTGCCTGCTCCATAGTTGTGACTAATCTAATTGAAAGACTGCATTGTTTATGAATTAGAAAACTTTAAAATGTTTAGTTCCTGTTGAGGATCTAGATGAGACTATGCCAATGCTTTGACTAAACAGCTCCAGTTCTAAGTCTTGTTTCTCCTCACTCATTAAAAGCTCTTAACAGTTCCTGTCCAGTCCTGTAGTTGCTGCTAACTTCTGGGTCTGTTCTGAGGTTGTCTACATGTGTTTTCCACAGAAGCTAAATTGTGCAGAATTATCACTTTCCCTGTCCTTGAACTCTTTTTATTAGGTGAAAACCTTCCTAGTGTTCCTTTCTGCATTGAACAACCCCTACCAGCACACAGGTCAAGCTTACAGAAGAGGGACCGCTTTGCATGAAGTTTAGTGGGAACTATCCACGCACATGACACTCCCTTGGCAACTCACATTGCAGGACTCAGGGAGGGATTCACTTTCAGCTCCGAAAAGCCCCAGGGATGGCCCCTGCAGCTGGCAGGGCTCGTATAGCCACCACGTCACCAAGCACTTGCTGCCAGTGACCCCCACCCCCTGACTTGGCACCCTCCAGCCAGCCCTGGAGAGCCCAAATGTCAGCCTTGGACCCTCAAGTGCCTACCAGCATCCTGTCCTCAGGACACAACCCACCCAGATCCCTGCTGCAGCCTGGGAAGTGGATTTGAACCTACACTGAAGCTGTGTTGAACCCAGCAGCCCTGCGGGACACAATGCTGCCTGACCATGCATGGAGCAGTTGAATAGAGTATCAGGCCTCAGATGGATGGACTTCTGTCTCCAGAGGAATTTTAGGCTAATAGAAATCGGGGTAGATAGTCCCTTTTCTCAGGGATGCCTGAGTCATTGGTAGGAAAAAATACTAAATTCTCATGAACCTCTATCTAGGAACATTGTGCCCTTATACTTTGCATATGAACTGCTATACATATAGGCCCAAGATTAGTTTTCTAATTTTGAGATTCAAATATTTCTTCAGCAAAGGAAAGGAGCTGAAATTGCTCGAGGTCAATTCAGATTAAGGAGCATCCTTACACCGGCTGTACATCCATTCTCATTATTTTGCCTTGACATGAAGTCTGGCTGGTGGAAGATACTATCTCCATACTGGGCTCCATCTTCTCCCACTGGAAACTAAGTCTGAACATCTGTTAATTTCCTGACTATGTAAGTTACTAGATCTATGGTTTAAACCTTAGAGGATAGTGGAGTTCTTCCAGCCAAACCACTGTGAATGCTCCTCAATCCGAACCTCACTGCCAGCATGTGTCTCACAGCTGCTCAGTGGGACAGAGCATTGCTGTGAGGAGGGACTCTGCTCCTCTCTGATGTCAGCGAGGACCAGGCTCTGAAATGGCTGTGCCTTCTGAGCACTGCAAGACCAAAGCCAGCTGCCAACAGCTGGTGCCTGCAGTGAAGCACATGCCCATTGTCATGGCCTCTGCAGGAACGAGGCTCTTCCCCTCGCGCCCTGACCCGGATTAAACACGAACTAGTCACTGCGTTGTGCTGTGGGCAAGCCAGTTCCAACTCTGGCCAGCACTTTGCAAACTCAGCTCCCCCTCCCCCTGAGAGGCTGCCCAGCCCCCCAGCAGCTGCACACTGAGCAGCAGTCGATGCCAAGGCTCTTCTGTGCCCAACCGCACCAAATAAACCAGAGACCAAACCCGTGCTTCTTACAAACAGATTTATTTGCATTTTGACTGGAGCACAGATTCTAGATACAGATTTCTTCTGCACAACAGTACAAGAGCCAGTGCAAAATACGCTTCTTTTTTATTTATTCATGTACAAAAAAACACCCCAAAAACCAACAAATGAAAAGACGAAGAGTGTGGCAGTATTTATTCACAACTGGTATGCCTCAGCCTCCCATTGACCCACCTCCACTTGCCCTTGCCCATCATGCCAACTTTGTGGCCAGCAGTGCCTGCCTGCTTCTAACAGCCGCATTGTCAGTGAAGAGAGGTAACTCCCCTTTGAAAGATAAACACTCACCCCAAGCAAACCAGGACAACCGCAGGCTACTTAAAAAAGTTGGGCACACCATCTGGTCACCAATGCATCCCCTGCCAGGGAGCAGAATTTTGAGGGAATGGCAAAAAAAAAAGGTACAAATCAAAAATGCACAAAAAATTAGGCACTAGCTTAACCCATTTGTTAGAGAGCGCCAAGCATGTTAAGATACACCTCCAGTCTGCCTTCTCATATTCACCCACAGTAGTGATGATCAAAGCCAAACACTCCCCACTCTGAGTACCCTGTGCTGTCAAACAGATTATAATCTTATGAAAATATTTCTATTACTAGCATAAAGTTAAACCATTTCATAACTGGAGGAGAAAGAGAAGCAGTCTGAATATAAGCATTTCTTTGAGAAGTCAAAAAAATCCCAACATACAGACAGACAAAACACAGACAAAAAAACCTGTTTCAGTCATCCACCAGATGATTGTTAGAATTACAGCCAATGCTTAAGCAATACAACATTGAGCTAGGAAAAGTCATCGTATGGTTGTTCTGCTTATGGAGTAGCCTTACTAGTTCACAAAGCATTGGACAATCTATTTCTCTGTTACTCTAACTAATTTTCAGAAGCTGCAATGTAGAACTGCAGTGTTAGTGAAAGAATATGCTCATCTTCACCAAGGCCTGGGATTTATATCCAGAAATTCATCGAACTTACATCACTCCAAGTGTACCATGTCCAAATCACCTAGTTGCTACTATGGACTTCTACATTTCTACCCAAGGAATGGCAGGGCTTTGAAGCTTGATCAACCAGAGTCTTTTACATTGAACTGCAACTAAACAAAGCAGAGTACCAGTTAAAGCCAAAGAACACACGTACTCAGCACAAATATGTGTTGATACAGTACAGTATGTATGTGGATATATATGTATATATATATGCATATATATGTATATGTTACACTATAAGGAGAGTGCCATTCAGGGCTTCTCAAATGCAGGAATCCTAGTACCACCTCCAAGACTTGAAACTTCAGCCCATTAAATTTCACACCAAGACAATGAGAACTCCAGTATTTTCCATACTGGATGACTATTTCTATTTTAGCCAATTAACCATGCAGGGCCAGAAGAAAGAACGGGAGCTTTAATCTTCATAGCACCAGTCCTGCCACGTCAGTTAGACAGCCAAATTTTTATCACTGGATCGTCTGCCCTCTCCCTGCCCTGCAGTTGTGTATCATGGGCATTACTGTGAGCTTTCAGGACATCACAAGAGTCATATTAATTGATCTCTATCAATTGACCCAGCTGATAGAGAAAATGCCACAATTTATGAAATTTCAAACAGACAGTACAGATCCAACAAGAATGCAAGTTTATACTCTGCAGTACTGGCTGGAGTCATATTGGTATTAATCATATAATGATTCTGCCTTGTCATTCCCAGCAAGCCCACTTTTACTCATAGTGGCTGTCATCATACATACAACTGAAGAGCTGGACAGCTTGGGAAACCATGTTACTCACTGTTACCCTAAGCCCCAGTCCTTATAAAGTTCTGCTGCATAATTTTCACATATAGCTGAAAAAAGTTTCATTTAAATCACTTTGAGTAGGTTTTCTTACTTTTTAAGAAAGAAGTAGGAGCAACAACAATAGAAAGGAGTAGAGAGTTTAACAGGCACTTAAGAAAAAAGTAAAATCTATTTAGATGAGTGGGAGCCACTCACCTCCCATGCCTTTAGTCTATCTAGTATTTAGATATCAATCCCAGACTAAACATTTGTGCTTCCTCCAGTTTGGAGGAAACAAAAGCTTCCTTCTAGAGGCTGTCACTTCCATAAATGGGTCAAACAAGTCCCTCCAGGCAGATCCAAGGGTAGTCGAGGATTACCTGACACACAGATGAGACAAGTCTGTCTTTCCTTCTCTCTCTGCACCTTCCTCAAGGGCAGCAGTGGAGGGGAGGTGCTGATCTCCTCTCTCTGGTGACCAGCAGCAGGAAGCGAGGGAATGGAATGAAGCTAAATCAGGGCAAGTTCAGACTGGACACTGGAGTAGGTTCTTCACTGGGAGGGTGGTTGGTCACTGGGACAGGCTCTCCGGGGACTTCTTTTGCTCCTGGTCATGGCACCAAGCCTGCCAGAGTTCAAGGAGCACCTGGGCTGCTCTGGATGACACTCACAGTCACAGGGATCACTCTTAAGTACTTCTGTAAGGACCAGGGCATTGGACTCTGTGACCCTGAAGGGTCCCTTTCAACTCAAGACAATCTCTGATTCTAAGCTGTAGTAACTCAAGGCTCCTGAACACCAAACCAGCCGTGCTGTGTCTTCATGGATGTGTATGTTACTTAACCACAAACCTCCAAATTCCTGGTGGGGCTATAGACATTCAACAAGGACTAGAACTACTCTGTCAGATAAGGGTAGGTATTACACACACACCCCCCAAGCTGTACAGCTTTACAACAGGCACACACAGAGCCAACCCCCAGGAAAATATTTATAGTCTATGGGATTGTTTACTCTGGTGTACCTTTTTAGAGTGTGAAAGGAAGATATATTGTCAAATTCATCCTCAGATGAGTATACAATTATTTTCTTTTAAAAAAATCCAAATACAGCAAGGTCCTAACAGACTTCTTTTTGTTC
Organism: Cyanoderma ruficeps; assembly: GCA_008694505.1. Taxonomy (NCBI): domain Eukaryota; kingdom Metazoa; phylum Chordata; class Aves; order Passeriformes; family Timaliidae; genus Cyanoderma; species Cyanoderma ruficeps. The sequence continues at coordinate 9,721,793 of VZDJ01000594.1, read as the reverse complement.
CAAATTCATCAAGCAAGTGCTATTGAAACACTATGAGGACTTTAGTCCTTACAGGCAAGAGTTGTTCTTTAAAGAATCAAGAAGTTAGACTTTAAAAAAAGCAAACAGTTCTCAGTCCTTGACTGGCAGCAAAGCTACCTCTATCCTTTCTTCACTCTACTGTGTATCAGTATTGCTGTGTCCCCTTGGTTACAGGGCTATCACATCTAAGTGGATATGACATGATACATCCTACACTCCTGGCAACTTCAAGGTGTCTTTAGAACCCTTGCCATGAGATCAGATTCACCTGAGCTGCATCCCAACAACAGCCATACCATGCACTAGGCCAGCATTACAGAGCAGGATGAAAAACTACAGCCAACATCCATCTTCCAAAGCACCTTCAAGAAAATAAATCAAGCAGCTCCTGGTACACAGGCGCACTCTGGTCCCACCTGCTCACAAAGGCATCTGGAATTCATTCACTGTTTTGGAAGGCAGCTGTGTATGGCCACAACCTGGATTCCATGGCCAGGAGCTCCTCCTTACCTACACAGCCTGGTTCTCAACCAGGAAACCTCAACTCCTTTATTTCAGAAGGGGGAACCACCATGTCCCAAAGCCTAGGCATTCTTTTTGCATGCCTACAATTCATGAAGCATCCAGAACAGTCAGTTGAGCATGATCGTGGCTAAGTAGGCATTGCTGCTCAATTAGCTGAGTTGGCTGAAGGTTTTCCCATTGTAACACAAGTTTTCTATTCTAGTATTATTTTCGGGGTAAAAAAAAAAATTTTAAAAAAATCAGTGGGGATGGGTGGGGTTTTTTGCGCAAAACTTGATGCTTTAATGAAAAAAAGGCTGCTTTTCTCAATATTTTGCTGTTTATTTCTGCTGGGAAAACTTGAAACACATAACTTTTGTCAGAGAAATATCAGTCCGTGTCTGTCCGAATTCCTCTAGTGTCAGCTGGGAGCTGTAATTCAAGGGCTCCGCGGCCCCCTCGTTCCCTGGGCACCTCTCCAGCCCCCATGACGCATTCCCTGTTTGACTAACCCAGGGTAGGAGCATCATGGGATCTGTAATTCAGCCAAAGATCTCTGCCCCAAGGGAGACACGGCACACAAGGCACTCGAACGACAATTTCTGAGGGCTGCAACAGTAGCTCAAACTGGTGCTGCTTTAAGGGCCAAATGGATTTAATTAAACGTTTACATTTCAAAAGCCTGGAACATTTTATTCAGTGTTTTCCAGCTGGCAATGTCTCGTTTTTTTAAAAATTTCCATTCCAGGAAGATGTTTGGTATTTCAGCTTTCTGTATCAGTTCAGGATGAAATGAAATGTTCAAGAATCAGATTTTGATGGTATACAGATACTCAGTTTGGGGAAACAGCCATATTATTTAGCTGTCAAAAGTGAAATGATATCATCCATGCAAGAAAGCTATGATCCAGTTTGCCTTTAACTTCAGTGGAAGCCACTGTTTTAGCTTAATAGAGCCTGGACAGAATCCCAAAAGACCAAGGGAGGGTGGAGCTGATCACAGTTACAGATACGGGAAACAGGAGTCAAAAGTGAAAGAGCGAGAATGTAAGAAGCAGCAACTAAGATGATCTGTTACCTGGTCTTGATCAAAAATAGTTTTACTTCAGTAACAGGATGAAAATCCATTAAGATTGTAACATCTAATTCCCAGTTACAGTAAAGATAGCAGTTAATCACTAATTTGTAGAGTAGAATAAATCCACATGAAATTGTCATGAGCACTATAGCTTTCAATGTTCAAAACAGTTCCTCAGAAAACCTTCACATGCTCCATTCAAGGAGACTACTCTAAAGCTAAAGATAATAATATGGTACTGAACTGCTCACCTCAGGCTGTCTGTCCTCCCTTGAACCCTCCCCAGAACTGTTCCGCTGGATTGGTACTACAGGAGGTCTGTCAAGAGGGACCAAGGTCTCTGGACTCTGAGCACATCTGCAGGTGGAGAACAGTTAAGTGTGGGCTTCCAGAGTTGACACTTGGGGTGAAGACTGGGCACCAAGCCCATCCTCTGCATTGCCCAATCTGTTCTGGGAGGTAACCCCAAGCCTTCCACCTCAAAGAGTAGAAAAGGAGCCCTGGGAAGTCTACATCCATCAGCATCAGGGTGTGTTGAAAGCAAGAGAGCACTCAGAACTGCAAGTAAATCAATTCATCTGAACATGAAGGGTCAAGAGAATTGGGATTTGTTTATCTTTCAGTTCCCTTTAGTACAAGGCAGATGTTTCTAAGTAAGAAGCAGAAACCTCTACAATTTTTAAGACTGAAGAGGGAGGGAGTTAAAAACACGTACAAGCTGAGGATGTTCTCAGCTCCAGCTTAAAAAAACCAAAAGAACCAAAACAAAAATCAAACTGAACAAACAAAAAACCCCAAACCCACCAAAATCACACACCACCAAAAATTTCTATCTGTAAAAGCAAGTTTTTTCTTAAGCTGTTTGGTAATTCTTAGTTCACAGGAGCATTTATCCAGAGGGTTCTTCATGTTTCCAGTCTAGGTCGTAGCAATCTCAGTGAGGCACTAAATTTTAGGCCATTAAAGTCTCTCTGTGCAGCACGGTCATTTTAAAATGATGTGGTAGCCATCATTGCTTTCAGCTGTAACAAAGAAATGCAAAGCATATTTTCATTGCTTTTAGGAAACACCAGACATATGGAACTTCAAATTTTCTTTCTAGGTAGTTTGCAATAGTCAGTACACTTGTTTTGCAACCCACTCATGAAAAGCAATGTTGAACATCTAAGTCAAATAATTTACATTAAAAACCCTACGTACTGCCATATTTTATCATTGTACTTGAAGGTTTCCTGCTCATTTATTTCAGAGCTGTCAATGGATTTATGAAATTTTTACAACAGTGTAACTGACAGTAAAGCATTGCTCAATCAGTCTATCATAGTGTAGTCAACACCTTGACTTACACTAGATTAGATTACTTATCTTTTCAGGATAACAGCATTGAATTTGTGATAACGTTTAGTGCAATTGAAAGGATGAATTATCTTTAGAGTAACAGGTAACAGCAGCAGCAATACACACCTTTTAATGTGCTGATAACAAAACAAGATTCGTCTTGGAAGTTTTGCACCATCTGAAGGGCAGAAGGAAAAAAGCCAACACAACACATATTTAGCAATTAAATTCACATTTCTTTGAGGGCCAGTATAGACTTAGAGGAGAGGTATCGAACAGCATTTGGTGTCTAGTCCTGCACAGTCTTGAGTAACCCTGCCCACAAGATTATTAACGTACATGACTGATCAACTAGGGTCCTTGCAGTTGCTAGTGTATTTAAGGGAAGCTCACACTAAATGTGCTTGCCTGAAATTGATCTACCTTATTCAGCATTTTACCATCCTCTTTGCAGCTCTTGATCCTGAAGGTTCTCATACCACTCCCATTATTCTATTAAAGATCATGCTCTTTGTTGCTTTCAGTGAAGCTGTACTAGTTTAGACAGGATTAAGGTAGTCCCTTTCCTAAAAATCCAACAGTGGTAACCATATACTCAGCTAAACGATGGAGCTCAGCTGAACTTACATTGGCATTTAAAAAATACCTGGAAATGGTAAACCCAAAGAAAATAGCTCCCTGCTGAATAAAGGTATTGCTACTGAAAAGCCACCTCAGCAGCATCCATCTGGCTATTTTGATTAGACATTAGTACAGATGCTGTGTTTGCAGGTATCATTTGCCTGTTTGTATTTTGTCAGGGAACAGGAATCATAGTGAAACTGTTATGAGAACCAAGGCAAATCATGGTAAGAATGACTAGAACCTAAAGCTATTTGAGTTATTCATGAAAGGCAACTAAATCTTCAGAAGAGGTGCAGATTTTAGTGACAGCTTTAAATAAAGAGATTATTTCAGATCCAGTATGAAAAGCCCATTTAAGACTCATCCTTAGTAAATGCTTCCTCCCATCTTAGAGTAGCTACATGGGACAGAGGAGGTGAATGACCTTCAGGAGGTGTCTCATACAGCTGAAGCAAATACTGGACACAACTTCAGAGAAGGAAGGTGTGACCAGAACCTCTCTGATCAGTTCATGAAATCTAGCTTTGTGAAAAAGCTTTCTCCTAGCTACTGAGTATCATTCAAGTTGTGGATTTTTCAGCTGTAAGTTCTCACATCAAAAATACTCTTTTCAGCTTCGACTGATCTCCCTATACTCTTTTGGATTTAACATCCAGCCTCTACTCCTTCAAATCAAGCTTTTCTGGCCAGTTTGTGTGTCTTTGCCTAACGATGCATGAAGTACATTCACAGACTGCCACACTCTTGCCACTATAGTACTAGAACAAGAAAAAAAACATTAGAAAAGCAATAGGCCTTGTTAATAATTGACTTAAACAAATACTTAAAGCCTTATACCCAGGCTGGTTCCTGCAATTCCCCTACCAAGAGCTGCCTCCAAGCACTTTGAATCCATAAAGCATCGAAGTTTCAGATTTAATCAGGTTGGAATAGCAAGGAGACTTCAGGAATAAGCATTATAGCCTTCAATTTAGGCTCCAGTTGAGAACTATGCTCTGCTTCATTTGTTTTAACAATGCTTCTTATAAATGAAGCTCCTTAAGTGATTCTGGTGCATGAATGAGTAAGTAATTTAGTAGGGGGAAAAGAGGAAGAAGGGCAACTCACTATTAACCTGTAAGTTTAATGGAATGGACTAAATGAAGGCATCATATAATGGGACAAAAACAGTAGCAGAGGTCCATAAATTATAGTGTGCATAGTGACAGACCCAGTGCCTGGAATCATGGGCCAAGATGTAAAACTAATTGCCCTACAGATTTTTAAACTTACCTTCTTTGGGCAACTTACCTATTTAATTTTAAAAGTTCTTACTTTAGATCCTCACTTTAAAATGTGTGTAAGCAGCCAAAATGAAAAGAAATTCATAGAAGCATTTAAGTTGGGAAAAAACCTCTAAGATCACCATGCACATTGACCTGGCACCAGCAAGCCCAACACTAAATCATGTCCCCAGGTGCCACAGCTACATGACTTTTAAACACCCCCAGGGATGGTGACTCAACCACTTCCCTGAGCAGCCTGTTCCAATGCTTGATAACCCTTTCAATAGACAAATCTTCCGTAATACCCAATGCAAACTTTCCCCGGTATAACTTGAGGCCATTTCCTCTCATCCTGACACTTGTTACTTGGGAGAAGAGACAGGGCCCCACAATGCCACAATCTCTTCTCAGGTAGATGTAGAGAGCAATAAATTTTGTTTTGTTTTGCTTAAAAAAAAACCAAACAAGAACACCAACATCTTTTATAAAGCAAAGGTCCTGAAACTACACCAAAACTAGTGCTGTGTACGGCTGATTCACTCCAAGTTTTAACTTCAACTTGTTGGGATTAATGGCTTTACAATTCTCCCTTGAGGATGCATTCCATAATTTGAAAGTTTATTCTAACTTCAAGAAGTCAGACAACTGTTACATCCCTGACAAAAATGCAGCCCCCTTACCTCATTGCTCACTAATACATGGATCCCTGTGGGGCCCTGCCGGTAGATCCGATTTATCTGCTGTGGAGAAATGCTGTACAAGTTTGCAATCTTCTCCATTAATTCCAGCGTGGTCAGTTCTTCCAAGAAGATTGCATGATACACTGCAACAAGTGGAAAGCAGTTATGGAACAGCAAATACAGATGGCACCAAGACACTCAGCATCAACAACCAAATGGGTTTAAGATGAGAAAGTTCAAATGGAATAAACAAGTTTAGTATTTTAAAGCATCCCCCAAATACCTGGCCTGATGTTTTGCAGAAAAATACCCACTATTTGTACATTACAGGCAATTAAAGCACACATAACTTTTACCCAGAGGAAAACATGGGGACTGGTTACAACTTGCATCATGGGGCACTAAACAGCCTTCTCATAAAGCTGCTTATATTTATCTTTTACTGATTCTGAAGTTTAAAAGAAGAATTCAATCAAATAGTAAAACACATGCTATGTCACGCAAAAACAGTATTTTATTAGATAACATCCACTGATCCCATAGGCAGAAACTAAAACATACAATGTATAAGGTAACAACATGGATGACAGCATTGTTTTAGAAATCAAATCCAAATTATAGCTACCACGTGGAAAAGCTGTGCCTGTTTATTACTAAATGCAAGATTTAAGAATAATCTTTGTTCTCATTTGAATGTACATTGTGTCACGAGGGATGACAAATTTCCAAAAGCTTTGAACTTTCAAGAATCATAACCTCACTTTAAGACCTATCAACCTTCCATTTCCCTGATTTTTTTCAAACAAGACATAATCTAAAAGAAATTGTGGATGGAAGGGTGGTTTTTAATGCTATTGTCCCTACTAAAAACTGAACAGAGATTTTTGTTGTGGCATTCTGCAGATAATTTGCAATCTAGGTCTGTCCCCCAGGCAGACAGCGGCATTTGGAATCTGTAGCTGTGAAATCATAACCCAAGTGGCACAACTGGGATAAACAGGATCCCTTCAAACACTAAGGACACCAAGCTGTCCTGCACAGGAGCTCAGGCAGAAACCAGGTAAGTATTTAACAAAATGCATACATAAGAACTTACCACAAAGACTGCCATCTCCATTTTCTCGTTTTTGGTGGAGATGGGACCTGTTTTGCTCTGGTTCTTGACAGACATAAATTGTCATCTTGGGCCTTACATTCCTATGGATTAATCAAAAACATTAAGTTATTCAGTAGATCTGAAATAGTTCCAAGTCAGCTATCAAACAGTAAGAGATGGAATCATTCAGGGTGTGCATAAATAATAAACTAAGGGATAGTCTCAAGGCAGGTGACTAGACAGCTTAGTATGTATAGCAAGAGACCCCTGGGAGGTGATGCAGAGCACCTTAATCTTTTCAAGATCAGGTAAGAATAGACAATTTACAGCATTTGCGAAGCAGTTCATCATACCTGCCTCTACTGATTTAAATCCTGCTCAGAATTTATGAGGTTATGGCAATGAAAGTAAGTTTAAGAGTCTTTTGATGCTCCAGGACTTCGGTTTTTTATTGTTTGTTACCTCTGATGGAGATGCAGCATAGGATATTGTAGGCTGTGTATCTCATGAAATGATGCAAGCTATCAGCTGGCAGCAAATAAACCACTGGAGATACACATGATGCTGCTTCATTTTGGCAACATTTCTGAGCTGTGCTTTGATTCGAATATCATTGAGATCTCCAGTCCCTGAGACAACCTCTCTGAGGTATCAAAAGGAAATCTAAACACTACAGCTCCAGGATTAACTTCTAGTTAACACTGAAATTATCAAGGGATCATAGCAAAAAAAAAAAATAGGAAGGAAATAGTACAAACCTTCCTTTAATTGCATTAAAGAGCCGAATTCCATCAGCAGGCCCACAGATTTGAACAAAATCTTCTTTGGACATCTTCAGTAAGTCGGCACCTACATATTTCAAATTGATTTTTCTTCAGAAGTTAAGCAAATCTTAGCTTCCAAATAGTATGTATTGGCAGCAGAAAAGGGCAGAGGTGGAGAGGGTAGAGAATCCACAAAGCTAAACCAGATAGATTCACACAGAGAAGTTGCAAATTCAGAGAGGTGTGCACTTGAAATCGATCATTGTGAAACAGAAAGCTGGAAGCTGCCAAAAGAACAGTGGACAATACTCCAGCCAACTCATGAACAAGCTAGATATTTCACACAGGCCATTAAATGACCCAGTCCTCTGTAGCTGTCAATTCACTGAGTTATTTCATCATGTTGCAAGTCATAGACAGCGTCCTCATGGTTTCAACATGTCTAACTACTGGCCCTTCCACCATCTTACTGGTGTGTACAGCTACCTAATGGGAGGGTACAGTGAAGATGCCAGATGCTTCTTAAATGTGCACAGGGACAGGATGAGAGGCAGCAGACAGAAGATAAAATGCTCATTAGATATAAGAAAAAACATTTTCACTGTCAGAATAGTTAAGTATTTGAAGCAGTTGTTTAGAGAGACTGTGGGATTTCCAGCCGTGGAGATATTCAAAGGCAACTGCACAAGGCCCTGGACTTGCTTCAAAGTTGCACTTAATGAACTTAGGAAGTCCCTTCCATCTTAATTTATTTTATTCCATTTTTACTTGCTCTATAAGTCTACAAACTCTTTGACAAATGGTAACTAATCTAAGAACAAAAGAACAACCACACTGGATCAGACCAAGGATGCCCTCAAAAGTGGTCAGCAGCAGATGCTACCTGAGCTGCACTTAAAGAACAGAAAAAAATCAGAATAATTGGACTGTTTGAACTCACCCGAAAAACTTGAGAAGAGTCTACAGAATGGAGAGAACCTATTACGATGAAGCCACTGCTGGGCATCTTGAATAGAAGCAGAAGGAAGGAGATGCTACATTGCAAAAAGAATAAGAAGGTCTTGAAATGAACTGTTCACCAGTGTCCTAAAAGAGAAAAGCACCACATTAACATGATCTCAAGTACTTACATCATTGCTGGGAGGCAGGAGCTCCATTTGGTGGGTTGGAGAACTGTTGCTAAAAGAAATTATATAAAGTTGGAAGAGAAAAAAACCACATTATTTTAAATTTTACATTGCAGTGTCCATCCTCTTCCCCCTCCTCTATTTGACTCAACTTTCACAAATTACATCCAATTTGGCTTTTTTTCTCTATCAGATTATAAAAAGGTGTTCAAAATTTGAAACAAGAATAAAAAACCCCTCTCTACCTGAGTCTTGTTGGTCAGTTGAGGTCCCCCTCAAGACTGAGAGAAAAACTCAGGTTTACTGACCTCAACCAGGATTTTTCCATATGGCTGACTCACTAATGTGCCATCATCTAAGCAAGAAAATTGTAACCTACAGGGTGGCTGAACTCTAAATTTCTATGAGCCAGAAATATCCTTACTAAATCCACTGTCTAATAATAGTTCTTTACAAAAATTGAATAAAGGACCTTATAATTCAACCCTGGTGTTATCTTAAACATAGTCAAATGCCATAAATCATGCAAAACCACATTTCTACTAAATTCTCCTGAACACAGACAGGACTCCTAAAAATATCAGGGATTTTACCAAAGGAAAAATATACTTATCAGATCTCTCTACTAACACAAAATTTTGTAATTTCAGTGTTTGTTCTTTTTCATAGGTTGAGGGCATTCATCGAAAATTAGTGATACAACATGGATTAATAGAACCTGGTAATTAAATTGTGTAGGAAGGCAATAAGATGGCAGAATCCTACCAAAAGAAAAAGGCCCATGCCAAATTCCTAAGGAGAAGTATGCAGCAGGGAGGACTCAAATACTGAGGGACACCTTTCTGACATCACTTATCTTCAGCATTTCGGAATCACTGGAGCTGTCTCGTTGTGATGGCTATTTAATGAATTATTAGTCCTCTGTTCTGAAAGACATCTCAAAACCCAGGCTGTTTTGCCCAGAATAGGATTTCTTTACATGTCATTCACCTGGGAATTCAGCACCCCAAACTACCTCAAGACAGAAAGTAAGGAAGAAATGCCATCTCTGAAGAGGTGCTGAAAGCCTCTAACACACTTGTGAGAAGTTGGGAATTGCTGGTACAGAGCAGGGTGTGTTCTCACCAGGAATTGCCCTGGAGGCCCTCTGATGTTCACCTTCCAGCTACCATATAAACAGTGCATGTACAAATAGTACTCTGCATTATAGGGAATTCCTGGAAGGAAAGTCTTAAAGGCTTTTGGAAAATAGTTTCTCCTTGCTAGAAAGGGTGGTGGTCCTTGACATCACCTTCCAGAGCATGAAATGCAGAGACACACAAAAGCTACCACATCAACAGGAAAGATAAAGCATGTGTTTGTTACATACCCATCTCCGAGGTTGAAGCTGTTGGGAGAACTGTTGTAGCTTGGAGACGGAGCATTGTTCATTTGATAAGGCACATCTGGCCAGGGAGAGCACTGTTGGAAGAAAGGCAGCGGGGAAACTTTCATAAGGATGGAAATAAAGGATTTGAGTCTCCTCTAATACCACATTCATGCTGTTGCCACGCCACTAACTTCAGCTCATCACTCCTGCTGGGAGGAGGAGATGGGCCATGGATTTTCTACACTGCTCTCCAAGCGGGCTGTCAGGAGGCCAGATTGATTCCAGTTGTGCATTCCACATTTCTTTCTCCCATTTAACAAAGCCTGTCCCCAAATAACACTGGGCCAAAGTGTGTACAGCTGTAAGTCAGAGCAATGCCAGTAAGTCAACTCACACTGAAGGCAGCAATGATACAGAAATTACCCTGGTCTCAATTATAAATCCCTAATTAAATCCAGGCAAGAGTGACAAAAATACTCCAGCGGCATTGCTTCAGGTTTATACCAGCAAAAGAGCAGAATTTGAACCAGCCTGCTGAAACCTCTGGCCATTAGTCGAACAGCTCCAGTCATAAATGGGTATTAAATGGGAAAAAAAATCAAGATAGGCAGACACAAAGCTACTAAAAGCCTTCACAAATATAGGTCAGACTCCACGTTCCACGACAGTAGTGTAAAATCAGAGTAACCCAGCTAGAATTGGGGACTCTGTTCTGAATTTAAGCGACAGCAATCAGCAGGAGAAATCTAGCCCTGTCGAACCCCCCCACCAAGAGCTCAAGAAAATGCTCTGTAGTGGCCTTGTTTGCAATGATAAAAAGAGAGCAAGTGTAGCTTTGGAGCTTTATCATCTCCACAAACACTAGCAAATATTTTATTATCTCCTCAAGCACTGGCAAATATTTAACTCTTTGGCAACCCGTATTTCCCCACGCAATATGTCAAAGTGCATCAGGGCTCATAGGGAGAGTCTGGGATCTGCCAACTCAGTAGAATTAGGTCTGTCAATCAGAAAACATGCTGGTTGTTCCTGGCAACATGAGGAAAATGGAGTGGGAGAGACTGGATCTCACAAACAGGAAGTTGATTTAAATTAAGAATAATTAACATCATTTTTGGAAGTTCAGCAAGGTGCTCCAAAAAAAATGATAACTAAATCAAACAAGTCATTCCCATAGGGAGACTGAACAACACTTTTAAATCCCTTTTTTGAGTCCTGTTGCTAACTAATTCTGCAGCCTATGGTAAGTTTATACAAACATCTTAGTAATGGCAGGGAGGGGCAGAAACATATACAACTTGACATGAGAATATATCAGAATATAAGACAAGATATTCCTAGAGTACAAGCCGGAACCTTCTCAGATCTTGCATGTAACAACAGCTTCATAGGAACATTCACAGAAAAACAGATTAATAATTTAATCAGATAGCCTATTCATCTGCTCAAGTGCCCCATCTCCAACATGAGCTTTTGCCGAGAAGTTCTGAAAAAACATACAGACAACTGTATTTTCATACAACTGGCACCTGAGGGCCATGACAGGTGCCCAGGAACACAATGAAAATTGAGAAAGCTGGTTTGTTTTTTATTTTTTTAAAGTCAGGCTTCTAAGGGTTGGTTTATATCCCAAAACATAAGAAACTTTGGCATCTTCCATAATTTTTGACAGTGAGTCATTTTATAATTTCGCTGCAGTCTCAGTTTCACTCAGACCTGAGCATACATGTCTCCAAAAGACAATCTCCAGGGCTCAGATGCTGTATTCTTTTAAATTTATCTCCCAACATGATGCAGTATGATGTGTCTGAAACACTTTACCTCTGTGAGAATAGTTGTCTCATAGGAAGGCTGATACTTCTCCTTCTCTTGGGTGGTCTTCTTCTCCATTTTTTCCCTGTCAGTCTTCTGTTTTCTGTCTGCTCCTTTAGGCTATAAGTACAAGCACAGGCTCTCCCTTATGCCAAGAATTACAAATTTGGAGACAGAGGCCAACAGATTTATCTAATCAGTTCACAAAAGCCTCCTTAAGATTTATGGGAATTCTACATATGAAGCAAGATCAGATCTGCATCTTCTAGACAAAAGAATTAATCAAAAATCCCTACTGTTTCTGTACATCCACCACTAACATCCACTGCAATTCTAAAATAGGCTGACCACAGTCCTGAGGTGTGAATCCAACTATTTCAGTCCGGAAGTTATGCACCTCAACTGGGATTTCTACCATGTTTCCAGAAACAGGAAAGACACTGCTCAAAGGAACAAAACTGGAGCAGCAGATCCCTTGAGAAAACAGGCCTATGGAGAGTTTGCTGTTAAGTGGCTATAGGTCTGCCATGGCCGGATTAGGAGCTTCAAAGAGGCTTTTTCTGTGAATCTTTTTCTCCTCCAGGTATCACAGAGAGAAACTCTGCTCCAGCAACAACAAAAAGGTATTTAAGATCTCCATGATAAAATTTTATTGCTTGTGGAGGAGTCGAAGAAACTGAAGATGTCCTAATGTCTTGATTGCCTAAGAGCATCAAAACACACTGGATACCCTAAATATCTCTGTATTTTTGTAGTGTTTGAGGCACAATGGACTGGCACAAGTCTTGGTGCAACACTTCAACTAGAATTGCTGTGTAGGTCAGTGTTTATGCCACCTTGTGCACAGGAGTCCTGCCTAAGATCTTAAGCAAACCCAGTTAAAAAGTCTGTTCTTTTGCTCCAATATTTGCATCGCTCCTACACAATCTTTGCATATTCCTGTGCCTTAATCTAATTGATGACAAAGCCAAAACTACCTCATACCTTGAACACTTTGATCTGGCAGCTTGCAGAATGCAAGTGTTCTGTGTATTCACCATTTTCATTCTGCTTAAAGGTGTCGATTTGCACCCGGAAGGGCACCCCTTTCTCTCCTCCGTGTTTCCGTGGAGTAAATTCTGTGCTGATGCAATGGACCTGGTAAAACAGAAGCTATGCTCATCTCTGGAGACAGCTGCAACCTGTACTCATCTGAATTTCAGATACTGCCTGAACATGAGGTTTTGGCTTCTCACAAAAATCTAAAAGAGGCAGAAGAGTTCGTATGTTTTCATTTCTGTTCCTTTGGACAAAATAATCAGGAGAACAAGCAGCTTAGAAAGAAACAGGGCATCAGGAAAAGCATCCTTTGATTTAAGTAAATCCCTCATTCAGATTAAAAACAGATAGCTGATGCTCAAAATGAGAGATAGTCATGAAAGAGAAAAGCAGGGAAAACTAACAGGTTATGAACAGCTTCCTCAAGATAAACCCTATGCTTAGAAAGCAACACCTGTGTCTGAGTATTTTTTTAAAGAAAATGCTGGCGTAGCAGGTAGTACTCCAACATTAAGAAGTAGCCAGAAAATTGCTTTAGTGAGTATCCTGCAAATTAATTACACATGATTAATCACATCAGTTATTAATTATCACTAACATCCTTCTCTCTTGTTCACGTACTGGCTATTTTGTGCCCCCAGGTCTTTAAAAGATATCTAACCACTGTATTTACCACAGAAATATGACTTATCTCTTACCTGAATGAATGCTGAAGCTCTCTTTGACGGATCCCAGAGAAATTCAACAGTGTTCAACTGGGTCGGGCTAGCCCTGGGATCCAAGATACCAACTGACAGCGGGATATCTGTAGAAGAAAACCCCTAAAATTTTAAAAATATTAAATTGAAGAAGGGAAAGCATTTCCATACAATCAGAACACGCATGCGAAAGCAAAGCCATCAAAGACATCTCTACTTGGGATCTACAGTGCTAGATCTCCTCCCCTCCCGAAGACATACAGGATTCACAAAAAACCTAAACACACATGCCAACACTCCATCCACCACTCATCTCCCCAGCACTGCAGAGGTGCCACAATGAAGGAGCCTCACCTATGTCAAGGATGCGGTCCCCAGGCCGACTCCACCTCCAGCCCTCGAGCTGCTGATGCTCTGTGTACTGCAGGCGGCGGTCGTGGAAAACTACACGAATTATACTCTGTTAAAAAAAGACAGCAATATGAACAATGTGGTCCAGAATCCTCTCTCAAGATGACTTTGGCTTTCCAGAGTAGAAGCAAAAGCTGATGTGTTATGCTTCTCACCCCCATTCATGAGGAGAGTAGAAGGGTCCACCTAAGAGACCCATCACCGTGTGTATCGAATTCCTATGGGACCCCTGAGAAAGAAACACACTTCCCCCTTCACAGGACACATCTTACAGGAGTGACACAGCTCTGTACAGCTGCCTGGGATTCACTCTGGAAGCACTATAGCAATGTCCACCTAATCTTAGGTGTCATGGCATGTAAATATCCCTATACTGCCTCGACACCCAAAAAGGCTCATATGGGGGTACTATTTAATGTGTCTGTACCATGTCCCAACCCCAGTAGATCCCATTCTGATCTGCAAATGTGGAAGCCAGCTCACCTGTCCCTGCACTGGTGGAGCCAACATGTCCAGACACCTTGTCAGTGGGAATTAAACTTGATTCCAGCCATTAAGAGCCAGTCATTGGATTTGCCCCAGAGTAGTTAAACAAGGTAGAGTAGAAAAACATCCATAACAGCAGGCTGGCCTGCAATGGTGCAGCCATGCCAATAACTGGAGGAAAAATGCTGGAATAAGGGCAATCCCCAGGGCAGACAAGTCCTAAGCACTCCTAACTAGTAAGTTCTTTTGTATATTTAGAGTGCTACACTTACATGAGTTAATGACCCCTAACATCCCAGTTTCTCAAGCCCACACTCTTGCTGGGGACTTCCCTATCAAGTGAACAAAGCAATTTTTGTCAGTGAACCTGAGAAATGCCCAAATCATTTGGGCAAAGATGCAAACAAGCCACAGTGGGAACACCTGCAAAATTGGAATCCCAATCCACATACCTGAAATGGGCCAAAAGACGAATAGGGAATGGCCTAAACTTGGACAACATTTGAAATCCAAATTGGAATACAAATTTTGCAACTAGTTCCCACTTCTCAAAGGAAGCCCTGAGGCAGAAGAGCCAAGAATTGAAGGTTGGATCCAGAACCAGGGTCCAGACCAACGTTTTTGAATTTGAACTGTTTTGGCAGTGGAGGAAACAACAGGAAAAAGTCCCCCACACCAAATGATCAAGTTCTGTATGATCATCATTAAGCCCATTACCAAAGTATACTGGAACTGTACAGAATCTGCCTGGCAGAACTATGTAAACACCTGGGCCCTCCATTTGTCACGTAACAACCCAGGCAATGTTGCTGCAGTTCAGCAGGGAGACAAGTCTGCCTCTCCACAGCTTTGACCATGTTCACCACTGAACTTTGGGATTCCCCTGAACCCAATATTCACAGTGAAACTCTGGGGTCATGATCACAAACAGAACAAAGGTTCCCCTGGAGCCCTGCAAAGCCAAGCTGCATGGTCCCATGAAGCTAGCACTCAACAACTTCATCACCCCTGCTCCCATTAAAAACAATGGCAAAGTGTTTTCCATTGTCTCAGCGGGAGCAAGGTCAGGCCCTTCATTAAAGGCTGTATGTAGTAGCAGGAAGAAAAGAAATCTATATTTCTCCTTACCTTTACATATTTTGTGTTTAAATCTTGAAACTCTCCCAATTTCCTATTCTCAAGTAGACGGATTTCATAAGACTGACCTAGAGTTTAAGGAAACATTTCCAAGGTGTTTAATATGTTGTAGCAATGAGAGAGTCATGCTGGCATTTATGTGGCTGATAAAGCATACGTCTGATCAGGGAAAGCTTATTTTTACTAACATAATGCATTTGCCCCAGTAATCGATAGGCACTAAAGCACAGCAGAAATCTGAGGGGAAGGTTTGCCTTTTGGCACCTAAAAGCTCTCCATTAGCGCATCGATTATAATTGTCTCCCGGGGCTGCTTTTCTGGTTTTGTTTTTCGGGTTTTCTGTCACCCTCCAGAAAGTCACCAGGGTGTTTGAGGTAGTTATCCCCCCATGCCACAAGGCTGTAACAGCGCTGCCTTTGTCTGTCCCTTCTGCTAAAGCAATTCTGCCAAAGCAATGGTTGTGTGAAGAGGTGCTGGCACAACAGGTCCAGGAATGATTCTGCAGAGGATGGCAACCGGGGAAAACCTTGCCTTCTTCAGGGAGCTGCCAGGCCTGTAAGGTGTTTTGGTAAGCCACAAAAACAACATTTGTTTCACAAGGCCTGGAAAGCTGCTGCCAAGGGCATAAATATTCCTTCAGATGTCTGTGGAGACAGCAAGGGGTATTATAGCATGTGCAAGGCCCAGTTCGGGGAAGGGAATTCCCACTCCACCACCATCCTCACATAAGGAATTTACTCAATTCAACAGAATTCAGCTAACTGGTTTATGAAATAACAGCTCTTCGAGGCTGACAGCAGACTAAGGAGACTGATGTCTCAATACCTTGTGCACAGAAATGACTAACACAGTACAAAAGCTCATGGTACTATACCAAGTCTTTACAATAAACCTGCAACCAGTACCAAGGCAGGACAGGATCATTAGGATTAATGGAGCATATGTGTACCTTATAGCTAGGTTTTCTTGTTCAGGGTATGACAAGGCAGGCACCAAGGAGAAGATCAGTTTGGATTTTCTGGCTCAACCAGTATCTCTGCAGAACTGGCCCTACAGAAAACTGCAAAGCAGATCTATCTCCCTCTAAGCAGCTTCTACCAGCAGAGACAAAAATGCTAATTATTTTATCTGGATTTAGAATGGAAGACTTGTGACAGCAGATGTGTCAGAGAGGCAAACTACCTTTGGAGAATCCCACCCGCATGAGTACAGACTGTATCCTTAGAGCAGAGAGATAACTGTGCTTATTCAGCTGGCTGGTAGATAGGAAAATGAAAACAAGGAAGGACAAGAGAGGCCATACTGAAGCCCCAAAAGTTTGCACAACAGCCCTAGTGATGTTAGTAGGAGTTCTGCAAACAGGAAATGACCCTTGAATCCAGCAAGTGACTTAGGGCATGGGGAGAGCAGAGAATAAAACATATGAAGCACCAAAATAACCATGGAAACATGCATGGATCTTTACCCATGTCTCAGCAAATAAGTAAAACAAAATTACAACAGTGACCTGCCTTTGAAGACTGCTCGACAACAAAAGTGCATTTTGTAAACCACAGTCCTGAAACTGAGGTCTTCCACACTTAAACTCACATGACTTTTTGATGTTCCACTGATACACGTTAATACTGTTCACCTGGCAAATTTTAGAGAAATGTACATAATGAATACTGCTATATTAGCATAAAAAAGATCAAGGTCAGGTTAAAAAAATGTTTTTTTCTCTCAGAATCACAGAAAAGACCCTTTAGACTATCAAGTCCAACCATTAACCTAGGAATGCCAGGTCTACCACTAAAACATGTCCCAAGGTGCCACATGTGCTGTACTATGTACTTTTATGTGCTGTACATGTTTATCTGTGTTGTAGGAATTGGCTGCTCAGTGGTTCATTCTGAAGATACACTTCACCAGCTATAGAGTAAAACAGTTCATCTTGAACCCATTTAGACAGCCAAGCATCTCTTGCACTTACAGTTCATTCCCATGCAAATATGAGGTTAATTAATCATTACAGAAGATTAATTTAGGTTTTGAAAGCATGAGACAGTAAAATACGTCTGTTACTGTACTCAGGGATAACAGGGACTGCAAAATGTAGTGGTATCAGCTGTGCTACAGAGGAAGGCAATGGTCAAACCAGAAGCACTGTCAGCCATTCAGCAAATATGTCAGGAATGAGCAGGTTTTTGGGACACCCTTGTGCATTAACACACACTCTCTCTTTGGTCAGCCTGACCTGCTTGTCTTCAGTAACAACGAGACAAAAGAATATAATGGGCATAAAAACATCATCCATGTTCCTTTCAAACTAGCATCAAGCACTCAGAACTCTGCAGCATGCCTTCTCTGACCCCTTGCATGGGATAGGGACAGAACTGCAGCCTGGCAGGCAGTGGGCACCACACATCTCCACCTGACAGGAGTCGTTCACCTTGGAGGGAGTCAGAAATAGACCCTGCATACCAGTGAAAAAGAAACTGCAGTGTAGACAGAGTTAATATTAAACAGAAAGCCAAAGAGGAAATAACATGCTTTGATGAAAGATATATGGGTCATCTGATGGAAGCCCTGGAACGCAGTTTATGCCACAAAAAACCTCAATCAAAATGGTATTTTATGCTAACTGCTTTCCCCTTGAACTCTGAATGTTTAACTTGAGTTGCTACATGATTATCAAACAAGACTGCTCCCGGCCAAGCTCCAGAAAACATGAGGGTTTTTTACCCTCTCTGTGAAACTCTGTCAGTGAGAATTTGGTCCCAATTCTTCAAAGTTCCCTGATATATATATATATCCATCTGCTGGTAGTGGTTTTTAATTTATTCTCCTTAAAGCTTTCCAGCAATTTCATTGCTTTGTGGCTTACGGTACCCAGAATTTATTAGCATGGACAGCATTCAGATACTTGTACTTTTATAGCACCAAACACCTTGGATTGTACTTTTTCCTAGAAAAATACATTCCAAGCCTTGTTCACCCTATATTTTCCACCATCACTACCAGCAAAACTCCCGAAATGGTAAATTACAATCTCAGCCCTACAATTATTACTGTAGAGAAAAAAGGCTCTAAAGAATGACCACTGGGATGTCAGAAAACAAAATCCCTTTGTAAAATAAAGTGAATAATAGCAATCTAGCCCGAAGACAGCTGAACTCCCCCTGGTGTCAAAGAGGGCAAAGAAGTCACACAGGTCTCTGATACACAGATCATTTATGAATCCTGCATCGCTGACTCACCAGCATGAGCAGGCACACACTGACAGTCTTCTGCTAAAACTAAATCACTAACAGATCATTCTTAGTCAGGTATCCAAATCTGTATAAAGAAACAGGTCTGTAAGTGTGAGTGAACAATCTGCATTTCCAGTTCCCAAGTCAGACTACAAGTAGCTAAGCACAAAACAAAGCTGAAATACAGTTTCCCCATACTGAGTTTTTCCATCTGTCTCAGATGGAAACACAGATTAATACAGGTCAGACGATAATCTTCCAAGTCGATATGTGGTGGTAAAGCTGGAGACAGGAGCAGAGGATACCAGTGCTGAGACTGCAGATTGAATAGCCCAGGTCAGGTGTAATACTGGACACATGCACAGGGGCACCTAAAGCACTTCTGTCACCACCTGAAATGAAGGGGACACTTTGCAAGCAGTGCCCAGCACAGCTGATGCTGCAGCAGCCTGCTGCACGTCTGTGTGACCCAGTGCTCCCCTCACTCACCACAATCCTTCCTTACCTCAGGCAGAGAACAGGACAGTAATAAAAACTCAGAAAACCACAGCACATTCCTGAGATGCAGTTTGTCTCCCAACTTCATTGAAAGCTTCAGGGGTACCAACAAAAATCCAAGCTGGTGATGATATACTGTAATTTCTATTTTAAACAGACACTGAACAGCGAATTTATGTAATCTCCTCCTAGGCTAGAGTTTGAGCAACATGCTTTACAAACAAAGTAGTACCCAGATAAAGTAGTAACCACCCAGGTCCAGAGAGTTCCTGGTTCATAATTCATGAAGCAATTCCACCTATCTGAAAGAGGATTTATGGGCTGCTTACTTTTTTAAACTTGCATTGTCTTTGATAATTAACACACATTAAATGTAGGCATGACCACTTAATATGGTGACCGCAGAATTGAAAATCAAGCACTTACTGTAGATGAAAAATAATTTAGTTCAACACAGGAATGATTTCACCTGGTCAAAAGGTATAAGTTAAACAGCTTACTGATTTCCATGGAATTTAGACAGTCATCAGAAATTTTAGGTAATTTCTGAGTACACAAGATTATCACCATTTCAAACTCAAAGTTACATTCCATTTAAATGTTACTTACTACACAACCACAATATCCTGTTTGCTTTTCTTTGTTTTGGTGTTACATTTCAAGGGCCACTTGCACTATGCATTTTGTGGTTTTCTGCACAATACACCGATATGATACACTAATTTCCAATTAGGATGCTGATGTTCCAGGCTGATATGACTCAGGCCTTACTTAATCTAACAATGTAGCCTTTCCAGAAATTAATTAAACCCTAATCTTTGAATAAGCAATAGCCTCAAAAAAAAGTCTGTGGAAAAGGGAAAAAAAAAAAACAAACAAGAGAGGGTCCTCCTTCTCAGAATGGATCCACACAGCACTAGATAGAACCAGCCTGGAAACTGTTTGATTATTAAGCCAAGCCAATAAAAATTCCATTTAGCAACTTTATATGGACATCCTAAAGAGTGCACAGATAAAGGCAAAGGAATGCTGACAGTCAAAAGCACCATGCAGAAAGAGGGGGAGGGAAAAAAAAAGCAAGCATTTATCATACCAAACCAAAGCACATCCAGCAGGCAGGAGGATCACCCTTGAAACAGCCAAACACAACTATTCAGGGCATCAGGCACACACAAAGATTTTTCTGACAAGAAAGATTAATGAACCCTCACAGTAAACAGACAAGAGTGGCAGAGCTGGCATGTGAACTTGCACGCTTGATGACACATACCTTTTTAGTCAGTCACAAGGAAAAATAAAAATTAGCATAAGACTTGCTCAAGTGTTCCATGTGTGGACACTCTGCAGGACAAGAAGCAAAAGCAGAACCCTCAATTCCCGAACCACAAATGACAGTGGATATTCTGCAGTTGCTTACTGTAGCCTCATTTGACAAGATGCTGTAGATGTTTATCCCGTGGATATTATGAATTCACCAGCTACACAATAGGCCACCCTGGAAGTTCCCACTATGCTAGGAACATGGAAATCCTGCAAAGGAGGACAAGCTGTGGGCCAGGAAATGCAAAAGGAACACTGGAGTCATTCTAACACTGCAGGCCCATCTTGCCCCACATCCCATCTTCAACACAGCAGCCAGAGATGGAGCAGGGTCAATACAGCCAACCTTTTCTTCCTGGCCATATCTTCTTGGTTTCTGCTATTCAGTGTTCAGATTGCACCTATGTTGAGCTGCCCAGTCATCACCAATGCTTATTAACTCCTTCGTGTGGTCACCTTCTGAATTTGCTTGTACTGTGGCAATCAGAACCACAATTTACACATGCCTTGCTTTATCATTGACAGTCTGGGCCTTCGTGTGCCTCCTGCCTCTCCCCTACACAAGGCCCCCTTAGCTCCACCATGTTTTGGTACCCAGGAGTTCAACATCGAGGATTCCTGCTCTGCTTGCCCCTACCAACAGGGCAGCAATGCTACAGGAACACAGCACACCAATTCAACTCCTAATTCTACCACCACACCACAGAACTTCACCGTCATCATGTCTCTTTCATATTTTTCCTTCTTTTACAATGTGTCCCCAACTCAAGTGCGGGTTTTTTTTTTTCTTTCTTGTCTCCTTTTTCTACTTCCCTACCTCTTTCTTGTGGGAAAGCCAAAGAGCTGCCTCGGAGCCAAGTTTGCTGCAGGAAAATTTCGCTGCTCATTTACTATATGAACATTTTTCTAAGTCCTACTCTCCACAGACTTTTGAAGACTGTTCTACAATGGTGACACTTCATAGCTAACAGGCACTAACAGAAATACTCTTCATTTACAATGGTTTCCACTCAAGAGAGGGAGGTGCATTTAAATCCCCAAAGAATACAGTCTCACTTTGAATCAAGGACACAAAACAAGCCAACAGACTCAAAAACACTTCTAGCTGCTAACTTCACTGTGTCAACTTGGGTTTCTTTCGCACAGACTTCATCCACTTGATCTCACCTAATCTAAACCATGCTATAAACTTTGATTTTTAATACAAATTAATCAGTGAAGAAATTAGGGACCACCAATGCAAAGCTGAAAAAATACCTACCCTGTGAAAATAATTTCTTCCTGTATTTCCACTTCTCTAGCATGTACTTGAAACGCTCAGGATTATCTTAGTCACATCTGTCTAGCTCAGAAAACCTCGGCCCTCTCTGTGTAAGTAAAAAATACAGGCTTTTTCTGGTTTCAACCTGTTTTAAGTCCATTTCGACAACAGGTTTTATAGCTCTGAAGGAGTAGCTTTGTGTGTAATATTTACCTGAGTTTCAGATAACTAAAAAGAATGGTCCTGGGTGAGGGTGCTGACAAGAGATGCAGAAGAGCTGAGTATGACTCCTGACCCCAGCCAGCAGCTCCCTTAGATGCCCTCAGATTAAGTCCCTTCCTACACCACATTTCTGCAATAGGAAACTGGGAGAAGCAAGTCCCCCTCCCACCCGTGGCTGCTCCCACAGGGCAGGGAAGGAGACGGGATCAAAGCTAATGTACCTTCCACACTGGTCACAAGCATGGCACCAAGCTGGGACAGGAGGAGTCTCACTGCTTGCTGTCTAGTTTCAGGAACACATAATAAATGCTTGGTAGGAAACAAATGAGAGAAAAAAAAGGTGCTTCCCCCCCATCTCTTTAGGGAAAAAAAAGCATATTCTCTTCTAAAAATGTGTATTACTCTTACAAAAACAGCTAATAACATTGAACCTACAGTCTCTTCTAAAAATGTGTATTACTCTTACAAAAACAGCTAATAACATTGAACCTACAGTCCCTTCTAAAAATGTGTATTACTCTTACAAAAACAGCTAATAACACTGAACTTACAGTATTTTTCAAGTTTCTTACTGCTGCCTAAAATGTGATTTTTTTAGGACACAAATTAGAGGAAGCTAATTGGAAAATTTCTACATCATCTCACACCAGCAGCAACATTCACACAAACATCAAATCCTGTAAAACCACAGACAAAAAATTCTTTGTCATAATTAAAGGAATCTCAAATAGATACGGATAATGGAGTAAAGTAAAAAAAATTATGTGGATTATAAGAAAAAAATCTTTCCAATATTTTCATACTTCTTAATACATTCTGAGGAATTGCTGAGCACTCCCTTTTTTCACAGATATTGAAGATTTATGGGGGAACAAAATGCAGTCTAGGGGCTTCCAGTAGGAGTTGTGCACAGGCTACAATCCAGCAAGTTCACAATCCAGTTTGAATTTCATCCAGATGTTAGCAACAGAAGAAAGGATTACAAAAAGAATAGAAAACAGCCTCTTGGTTAAAAGACAACTGAGATTCTAGCTTCCTAGGGACAACAGAAGTCAGATGCTCTACTTACGCAGAGGTGCCCTGTCATCTGAAGCAAGATTCATAGTGAGCTTTGGGATGGTGTGGTTTGGAGACAGGGTTGTTTATCCTGGGCTGCCAAGTGAAGACAGAGCTGCCAAACATATGGGGAAATTGCTTCTAGCACAATTAATGGCTTCAGCTGAGACACCAGAACCTACTCAGAGCTGTCTTCAAAGTCAGGCAGGAGACAAATTCCTTCACCAAAGATGAAGTGCACCACAAGAACCAAAAACACCAAAAGCTACTTTCAGAAATGGGAAAGACAAATTAGCTTTGTTAGCCATTTCATTTTTTAAGCCATCCAAACCCAAGAACAGAGTGGAAAGGGGTCAAGGAGCAGCATGGCACTCCATAACGATTAGGGAAAAAGGATGGGTGGGTGGGTGGGTAGGCAGGCACCAGGGAGCACCTGGTACTCACAGGCTCAATGACACAAAGCCACTGTTTTTGTCTGTGATCTCAGGGAAGGGTGGAGTGTTTGTCCACATGGGAGAAGCCACCAGCAGCAGAGCTCCTACACATGCCCATGGCCTGGTCAATGATGGCATTGACTATTAGGAAAAGAGGTAGTCCCTAGCACAGGACAAAGCAAAAATATCCCTATCAACAGAGCTATAATTAAACCAGAAGCACACCCAGCCAGAGCTGGTCACTCAGCCTTCTCTAAACTTCATTTAGGCAAATAAAGAACTGTTCCAGGGAAAGTACAAACATCCAGGCAGTTGTGACCCCATAAAAACTCAATTACGTAGGAGTTAACGTCAGTATAAAACAGCTTTTTTCATTTACTGTAAATCTCAGTGTTTAAAACTGGGTTCTCTAGTTGTAGAAGATTAGACAACTGAATTTGAACTTTACACTTTTTAAGGGAGGCAAAGGTTCTCTTTTGCCTCCTGCTGTAAGAAATTTTATCTCCTACCCAAACAATTAGGAATCTACTCCAAAGCATCCTCTCCAGCTGTTCCTTGCCCAGTGCCTCCTGCACCTTTCTTTGGAGAAGCAACCAGAGCACACCTGCAGTTGAGCTGAGGCAGGACAACACCCAATGATTTTAAATGCAGCACCATTTAAGATGTACCAGTCTGTGCACACATATCTTGAACCTGGGTATATGCCTTGGCACCCTGGAGTTGAAATTTGGGGTTTTTGTTTAGGTGTGACCCAGACTCAAACTAAGTCCATCATTAAGTTTATGAGGCATCATTTGCTAATGCACTTCTACAGCAACACTCCCAATCTCAAAAGTTCCCTCAGATGTCAGCAGTTTTCCCTCGTGGCTTGGGTTTTTAGCTTGTTTGTTTCCTGAACCATCTAGGACTGGCACTAAGGTTGACTCCTTGAAGACACTATAAAGCAGAGGTGTCCAGCCTTCCAAACCCTAACCAGCTGTACACTAAAATCTTTGCACTGCCAAGAACCACAAGTCACACACTGCAGATTGGGAGAGCTGAACAGAGCCCAAGAAAACTTTACAAGCAGATGATGGCAAGTTACTCAGAAGGACCACTGGGACACTGGGCTGGAATTCTCACACAGCCTGCTCTCAGTGACCCTCTGCCACCAAACCTAGCCTCCCTCAATTTGAAGCAATTAACATCTGAGGTTCTGAGCCAGCCCAACACTGGTCATGAAACAAAATCATGACTTGAACAGCTCACAGTCCACATGTGGTTCTGGCATCACAAGCTGATTTCCCTTGGGCAATGACTTTCAGGTTTTTGTGATTTTTGACATTCTGTTTTCTAAAAGGATTACTTTATTTCCTCACATTTATGAGCATTCAGATCTACTGTACACAGTGCTTGTTTCCTCCACATTCCTCCTGTTGCAATTTCTGGAACCACCTTTCATTGCTTCCATTTCTGTCCCTGTTTGAAACTGGTTTCAACCAGCCATGGTCAAACCACACCCCATATGACTGCAGACCATGGAATATTCACTGCATCAAGCCATCTTGCTGAAGCAGTGGTTTGTAATATGGTTGCTGGTTGATTGTTTGTCTGAAAATCCCTATCCACAAGAGACACTGAAATAGTGCTAAAAGGCAGGCTGGTTCCAGAAACGTTAGGATGTTTGTGCTGCAGACTTCTGGACAGTGTACTTCTGTTGACAGATGTGATCCCTGACCAAAGGAGCAACGCCAGCAGCAGCTTCCAGTGCAAGGACAGCACCTTTACCAGTCTCACAGACTGAAGGTGGAGTGGTATTGAGACACCAAACTAATAAGCCTGTACTTTGTCCCATCAGATGAGTAATCCTCCTGAGAGCCAGTAAAGGCCTCTTAATGAAGGAAGTGCCCTAAGGATCAGCAAACTAATACTGTGCTCAATTTGGCTCCAGTTTCCCAAGGAATGTGGGAAGGCAGGGGGGAAAGAGATGGGGAAAGACAAGTGTAATGAGTCAGTCTTTGGAAACCAAGCTACAGATTTGACTCTAGTTACCTCATTTACAGGCTGGTTCTAGAGTTGTGGCCAGAGAGCACTCATGGTTTCAAACTGGATCAGACAAAGTTGGGACCCTGCCACTGCTAAATGTCCCCAAGTCAACTTAACAGCTAAGCTCACTCCATTATTCTCCCTTGCAAATACTTCCTCTGCCCCTTGGTGAAAACACTGGACTCTGGTTTCCAACTCCAGAGTCCTGTCAGCCTCCATCCTTGGAGAGAGTCCAGGCCAAAGACCTCTCCCTCCTCAACATTACCGACCATCCCTCTGGGTCTATCCTGCAAGAAGCAAGGCTCAAGAGAGGCCATTATGCTCCACAACCCTGGAGCTCTCTACCACCTGTACATGGCCACTGGACAGTCCTCCTTCCCAGCCCACATGAAGTATTTTCAGATCTCATGTGAAACTCTTCAATGATTCCTCTTCTATCTCTGCTATGCAACTTGGCCTTCAGTTTGCTACCCAGTACTTTTGGCTTTCCACAGCCCATAGGTCAGGTCTGACAGACCTTTCTTCCATGCAGTCATGCATATGGGCGTTCCTGAGCTGGTCCACTCACCACCACTGAACCAGCCATGTGGGGAGAATGTGTTTCAGGGCAGGAAGCAGAGCTGTTTCAGAGTGACAAAAGGTCAGTAACTGAGTGGTGAAGAGCTAAAGTGGAGAAGGAACATTTGAACGGCAAGCAGTAAGAATCATCCAGCAAGCAGAAAGCCCCAAACCATTTACTCACAGTTTGGGAAAGTAACCACACTGGATGTGAATTGCTTTGTTGCTGCTGGAACAGCCACTGTGTCTTTGTATCTACCTTACTACAAGCCAGTCATGACTGGCACACAGGCAGGGCAGAGGGACATTCATTAATGAAGTTACCATTTGCTAAAGTAATTCATCACAACACTCATGAAGGGAAGTTTTATGTAACAGTGCTTGGCCAATCAATGACAAACACAGAGAGAGGTTAAGGTGCAAGAGGTGTCCCTTTACTTACAGCCAGCACAAGCTGATAAGGTATAGGGAATGGTGTTAAATTGCTTCATGAGATGGCTGTGGCATTGTAGCTGCATCACAGTGCTTTGGAGTCAGCCAGTTCTTCTCCCATGCCACAAGCATTGGCTCCAGAAACCTCGGCTGCCTCGAGGTCCCCTTCACACACCTCCTCAAGCTCACAGAATGTAGCTCTACTAAGGGGATTAATTTTATGACAGAGCCTTTGAATCCTCATCCCTTTTTAACCCATGGCAATGCTCTCACCAATAGCCCACTAACAGAAACTAGACACGACAGCTTCCCAACTCGGTCTCTCTGCACAGCTCCTGCCAACCTCATCCCTGCTTTGTTCCTCCAGGCCTGCCAGCCTTCATGCTCTTCAGGGTGTAATCTGCAAAGACATCCCATCTTGAGCGATGAAAGATGATACCCAAGAAATGCCAATGAAGCAGGAAGCAGTGTCAAGATGTAGCTGTAGACAACTCCTTGCAATGGTAAGCAGGACAAAGCCTAACACAACATGGTCTATCTAAAAGGCAGGAACAATCTTACTTTGCAAAGGAAAACATGGACTGCTCCAGTCACATAGTTTTTTTAAAAACTCATGGTATTGCATTAAGAGTTGTCTAACTTTTCCCCTGCCAAGGTAAAAAAGTAGGCACAGCTTCATGTATGCTAAAATATTTGGCTGTCAACAGATTTTCATTTAAAAAACCCAATCTTTTATTCCAATATAAAGAATTGTGTTTCATAGGAAGATTCATCTCAATCTCACAATTGATAAACCCCATTATAACCTCCTGGGATCTGTGGTGTTTAGATGAATAAGCTGAGATGACACAGTCACATATCCCAAGCATCTTTTGATCCTGAGAGACAGAACAGTACCAGCTTACATGACAGGAAATACCTGGCTCCTTGGGTGGAGCCTGCAGTACTTCACTGATCTTTCTGTGGGGGTTCTATGGGGCTACCAACACAGATCCAGCAGCCAGCTGCACCTGAGGTCCAAGCCCAAGGGAGGTCTGGGCTCCAACTTCTACCAGCATTAAGAGAAACCTATCCAAGTGAGCATCCTACTCAGTGCATGAAGCTTAAAGAGCTGGGCCAGTATCCTGAGGCAGGAAAGGACCTCAGTAAGAGGGCAGACAGCCTTCTTGTTAGGCCCTTTTTTACAGCCTGGCAGAAGCTGAGCATAAATATGTTTTAGCACAATCTGTGCATGGAGAGGTCTGATCCTCTCAAGACCCACGCACAGGAGGTGCTGCAAAGTGACAGCCAAACACCAATCACAGATGTGACTACACAGATGCCTCCAAAGGGGAAAAAAGAACACAGAGAAACAAAGTGTTTGTTTATCCAGGAGTATGAACTAGTCTGTGAGGTCAGCTATAGAGAACTGCTGCACTGAACCCTGGCAACTAATCAAGTTAGGCACTGAGCAGAGCCACACCAGCCAGTCTGTGGGAGAGATGTCACTCTGCCCAAACCTCAGAGCAGCCCTTGGATAACTGCTAAATCATTCCCCAGCTATGCCCTCCAGCAGTGCCAGGCAACTTGCAGTGGTGAGAGCCCTCCCCAGACCAAGCTGACCCATCTGCTTCACCAATCTGGCCTTGTGAGATGAAGGCAGGAGGCTGCAGCTTAAGCTGAGATCAAGCCAGTACTTTGCCACAGGGAACCGTGTGCCTTAAGTCACAGTTAAATCAGTGGTACTTCATTATTTTAAAATAGTTTATAATCCAGTATCTAAATGTAGAAAATTAAATATTCCTCCTTTCCTCCACCCCCCTCCCCAGTTCTATCCCTCTTTTCCCATCCCGCTGCCCTCCCGGTAAGGCAAAGTACAGGATTAACTCTCCATGAACTGTTCCCAGGAAACACCCTCTCCTTCAGTGTACTGCAGACCCTACCTTGGTTGAGGTAGGTCAGAGTTTCTTCGTGCAGTTTCACGGCGGGGGAGGTGGCTGTGCAGAGGACGTACTGGAAGGGGGGCAGCTTGGCATCGTTCTCAGGAGACAGCTGCGGCTCCTCCTGCTTGAAGATGGGCAGCGCAAGGACATCTCTGCAATGGGCAAGTTACACACCGTCAGTTCCAAAGAGTTTATGGACTACCCTAACCTCAGTCTGCATTTGGTTCTCATGATCTGAGATAACGGGGGTGGTCTCTAGAGAAACACTGGGTTAAAATTCCTAAAAGAGGAACAATTTGGCCTATTTAATGTAACCAGGCAACTTCTGCGTCTAGGATATCAACACTGCACACAAAAGAACGTAGCACTGGCTAAACAGAGTAAGTCTGACAATTAATATAAGTTTTTTAAGAAATAAATCAGATTTACTTCTCAGTTAAGCAGTCGTCTTGATGAGGAAAAAACATCAAAAATAGATCCTTTATCCTTGTGGACGTATTTGATTAAGAGTTCTCAGGTTCTCAGATGAAAGCCTTTCAGAAAAGAAAAAAAGCAAGAAAGGGCATTTTGACAGCTGAATGTCAGATTAGTAAAATGCCTTCAAGCCACAGGTGAGAAGCAGACACAGCTCTGGTGTACAAAAGAGATATTCAAGCAGATGATAGCATGAACAGCTGGATTAGTTGATTCATAATATCTCCCTGCATTCTAATAAACCTGGTCCCAAGGAATCACACAGCTCTTAAGTCAGCACTGGGCTACCTTCGTAAATGCACACACAGGTGCACGGGAGCAGCTTCACTAAGACCTGCACACAGCCTCGGTTCCCACTTTACAAAACGCTGATAGTGACCTGCCTGCTGATTTAGTCTCAGGCTGATCCCAACCCACACTAATCCCCAAGCAGAACTGGTATGAGCAAGGCTGAGAGCTCAACAAATGATCAGCTGATTAGTACAAAATGAGATGTCAGGAATAAGCATCCTTATCTCAGCCTGTCTGATACCGAAGAACCACATTTCCTATGCCACTAACACTGTTGATCACTGTGTGCATCTACTTCAAACATTAATACCCTTCCAAATTAGGAGGATTATACTGAACACGGTGACAACCCAGAATGAGTGATTCTTTTTCTCCTCTACTTGTTCCAGATGCGTGAAGACTCAAGATTGTCTTTACACAGGCCGCAGTTCTGCTCCTTTAGACAACCCCATACACAAAACGCTCTAAGAAAAACCATCCAGCATGTACAGGCATGCACCTGAAAGGGCATTAAGAATTTTTTCCTCGCCTGTTCAGTTAATGATCCACTCATAGCACTCACAACCTTGAAGGCTACCCAGGTCATTAGTGAAACAGCGCAGCAGTTTAGAGTAAACCGCTCAAGTACCTGGCTCAGACACAGGTATTCCTGTTTACAGGAAAACAATGACAGAGAGCAAATTGTGCCATTTCAGATGCAGACAGGAGAAAAGAAACATCCATGTCTGTTTCCATTCTCTCTTCCAACCCCACGCCCTCAATATTATCAGCCACTCGAAGGCATCCAGCCCCATTTGCTTCCTGGCATTACTGACATAATCACAGCTCTTGCCTAACTGCTGCCACAGAGAGGATTTTTTTTTTCCTTTAGTGATGATTTACTGCAGTAATGAAGTGACAGAAATGCCTGCAGTAGATTTCTGAAATAGACACCATTGCTCCACACACATGCAGGATCTGATACTGTTCTGGAGTCATCTCACTCAGCCCAGATGCCAACGTTTGCTCCTAGCCCACTCATCTGCACAACGCTCTCTGAATGCCTATGGCTTTATAGATGAGAACAGGTCAAAAACTCCAGCACCCAAAAGCTTCCACACTTTGGCAGAAACAGTGCATAAAATCTGACCCAGGTTTAACAGTTAGGGGTGAGAAATTTGTACATACACTCACCTGAAACAGATGAGAAATTTAGGCAAGACGAAGTCAAAATTTAAATACCATATTTCACATCAGGTTCTCTGCACCCCTACACCCACCAGCAGAGCTATCTGATCACTGAATTCTGCAAGCATGGAAGAATCCATGACTTCGTTTCTGGAAAGCTTCACCACATTAAAGCTCCAACGAAGCCACCCAAATTAAATCACATTCTTACTCCTGGAGCATTCGAACTAATGGCCAGTGGTATAATTGCTTTGGGTCAAGACCTTCTTAAACATTCGACCTTTTTATAAGTGTTTGGAACTTAGAATGAGGTCAAAAGAATTTTTAAGTTATAAGTATATAAGCCATCACAACACTTACTCAACTCTAAACTTAAGAGTTGCAAATCAAGTTTAGGCAAAAACAGGCTTTTACAACAGTTCCTATTCTTTAAAAAAAAAGCTGAACTCCTTAAAACTCTTCCTATTTTCACCCTTATGCTAAAGGTTTACAGTTCTGATCTTAAATAACAGTTTGCATACCTGGGAGGAGAGGAAGTTATTTGAGAGTTCACTCAGTTGACAAAACAGAGAGTAAAACACATACTGGGTTTTCACAAAAAATGAGTCAAAATTTTCAAGAATTTTTCTGTAGTATAATCTTGCTCTAGCTACAAATACCACTGAGATACAGCAGAATTTACACGGATTTCTCAAACACACAGAAAGCTCTTGATCTCTGCAAAATATAACTTATACAAACTTTTCTTAAAGCAACTTCAAATATTGTACTATTTCAGTTTCTTGTGCAGTCACTACAAGGGGGTATGGAAAGCCTTCAGAAAGGCACTGCTCAGGAGAAAAATGCCCCAGTTGGAAATGCATGTCTTGACAAAGTCTCCTGGAAAGTGAATTGCCCAGAATCAGCCATCTCTACATAAAAAACCAAGGCTTTTGTTCAACCAGCCTTCCCTGAAACACCTGAGGGCATTGTCGCCATAAAAGTGGTTGTAAGGATCTTAACCCCAGAACAAACCCACCATGTTCACAGAGGCAGATACTAAAGCTGAAGTTTGTTCCTAAAACACCAACAGGTCACCTCCATACCAGCAGCCTTCCTGACAAAACAGGTATCCTTTATCCCCCAGGTAGCATCAAGCCAGCAAAAACAAGCTAATGTGTTTTCTGGCCCATTAAACGGAATTTAAATTGTGGAGTGAAGCTTGACCCAGACCTGATGATCTTG
This sequence comes from Cyanoderma ruficeps, assembly GCA_008694505.1. NCBI lineage: Eukaryota > Metazoa > Chordata > Aves > Passeriformes > Timaliidae > Cyanoderma > Cyanoderma ruficeps. The sequence goes on along the minus strand of VZDJ01000594.1, from coordinate 9,690,228 downwards.
TAGCACTCCTGCTACAAATCCATGGAGTTAATGAAGCAGCCTGACCACCGTAAACACTTTCTAATAGAAAATATGCACAAACACCAAAGCTGATGCTCCTCTGCTAGTATAATTTTCACTGCCCTAAACTAATCAGATTTGCAAGTGCAAAGCAAGAGAGAACAAGATTTTTGCCACATACACGTTGTGAAACTTAGTTATTGACATAGAGGGAGGAGAGGAAGAATCTTGTACAAAGAAACTGAGAAGCTGCCAGAAGGCAAGAATCTCCCAATATTGTATCATTTGATAATGGGAGATTATTATTTAGTCCAAAATAAAATTCCTTTGCAAGTACACTGATAGGCAGCAGGAATAGTCAAGATAGCGTGTCTCCTTGAAAGGGAAGCATTATCTGCATTCGAAGTGCTTCCCCAGACAAACTCAATGTTCTCTCAAGAGTGGTTATTTGGGGGTACATTTGAAAGTCAGGGTTCTTGGGCCACAGCCAGGTTCTCCACTGCCACAATTCAGCAAAATCCCCCTCCGACAATCGACACCAGCTGACGGCCGAGCTCTAGATCTTCCGAAAACAAATAATTCACAAGCACCCAGCAAAAAGGGAACTCCCAAAGTTGCCTGCTTTGACATCGTTTGGAAGCAGGAAACACGGATTTGTGCTACACATGTCACAGACTATTGTTTAGCAGCCCTTGTACTTAAATTAGGCACATTTAATTAAACGCAACTGTGCGGAGGCAGGAAAAAGCTGGTTTAGACAAGTTTAGAAAGTGAAATTCTGCGCTTTTCACACATCGTCCCAAAAAGCAGAGAAAGAAATCCCATCCCCAGAAAACTGAGTGCCTTCTCAATTTGCCAACACGCATTTTCCGCAGACTTCTGACAGCGCTCCACCGCTGCCGCACCTCCTCCCTTGGAGCAGAGCTACCCCAGCCCGGAGACGGGGGAACCCGGCACAAGCAATAAAGCAACGCTGCAAACAGCTGTCTTACCAGGCGCTTAAAAAAAAAAAAAAAATAAAAAAAAGGGTATCTCAGACAGAGAGAGCGGCGCTAACCCCGGGCGGCGCGACGGGGCACCGGGAGTGCCGCCGGGGCACCGGCAGGCGGGCGGCCGCGGGATGGGGGCACCCGACCGAACATCCACCCCGTGCCAGGGCTGCCGCCGCCCGGGACTCACCGCAGGTAGCTGCCGGTCGAGTGCTGGTTGTAATGCTCCGGCTGCGTGTGCCAAAACAGCATCTTGGGGGCGGCCGGCGGCGGTCCCTGCACTGCGGAGCGGCGGCCGCGCTGCCCACCCCACGGGTGCCCGGCACGGCTGCCGCCAACTGCAGCCGCGGCCCCGCCGACTCCCGGCGCTTTTATGGCTCAGCCCCGGCGGGCGCGGGTTGGTCGGGCCGGGGAGCCGCAGCCGGGCCAGCCCTCCCCCGGCCCGCCCCAGCGCCAGTCCCGGCCCCCGGCGGGCACGGGCCGCGCAGCCCCGGGGTGGAGCGCCGCCCCCGAGGGACGGGCCTGGCGCGGAGCGGGTGTGAGGGGCTGTGGGGGGTCAGGGTGTGGCGGCTCGGCAATCCTGGGACGATCCCGGCGGTACGGAAGCTGTCGCCTTGCCTCTCAGCTGTGTTTTAAGCCGAGCCGCTCCATCCGACACCAGTGTGAATGAAAGCCCTGCTCAGGTTCCTCTGAGGTCCCTGTTTTCTTTAAATGAAGGACAGCTGATGGCTTTACCTCGGTGCTGTCTCTTTCACTGTGGCCCTGTGCCTCATGGTAATGCGACCTTTGTGTCAGGGGGTATTTTCCAACTAAGAGAGCAAGAGGCAAAGTTTGCCACAGGAGGTGGATGGAGAACAGTGTCAGAGACTAAACTCACTCCTAGCCCACTTGAAACCCCTCTGTCTTTTCTATCTCAACTCCCCCACACAGTACGGAGAAATCTGTTTCTTTTCCATTTCAAATTGCAGATCCTGATCCCCACCCACGGAGCTGCCCATAGCTGTCATTTTCCTAACCCCCTGCTCTCAGGGCACCTTCATGTCCCACCAGTCCTCTGGTCTGATAGTTTGGAAAGCGGGCAATGAAAGGGTAGAGGGGCTCCTCTTTTGGTCATTTCGTAATGTCTATCTACCAGCAGAAGTGGAAACAGACCCTTAATTGCTCTGAGTCATTAAACATCTTTCAGTCAGTTTTTCAGGAGAGGGCTTCCTATCCCTGAGGTTCCTGGTCAAATTTCAGCTGAGAAAAAAGAACTTTACTCAGGGTATTTGACAGCATTCACTGTCAGATTTCACTGTCAGATGAGTTTTTTCAGACAGATGAATTTTCTCTTCTCCTGCCATGATTATAGAATATTGCTATTGTCATAGCCTTTATAGATCATAGTTAGGTCAAGCCCAATAGAGTCAGATGCAATACAACTTTAGGCATTGGTTTTTTTGTATCTTGAGGTAAAGAACAAGGTTGCCTGAAAGGTAACTAAGCAGCTTTACAGAGATGTTGAGTCTAAAAGTTTTTAGGATGCACTGTTTATATCTGCTTGTCTCTGTTAATTTCAGAGTAAGAAATAGCACAAATCAATGTGCCTTTAAGGTATCCTCAGTTACTACACAGTTAGACAAGCACTGGTTCAAGCAAAACAAAATAGCTGGAGTTATCTTTTTTATACTCTTGAAAATACTTAGCTCTGCTACACAACATCTGAGATGTTGATTAAGCAAAGGCTATATATAGCTCTTGGACAGAGAAACAAGGCAAAGTTTGCTGAACTGTCCAAGGACTTCTCTAAATAGTAAATATCCTTCAACAGTTTAAGTAATTCGCTGCACCTATGGGGGAAATATGAAGTCCAATGTAAAAGTAAATTGCCACACTGTATGAAACAAAGAATCCCATCAAGTCTGGTGTGTATATATTTTCTTTACTATCCTTCTAGAAAGTACATACGTTGGAGCAAAAATTACTTTAAAATAATCTCACTCATTTCCTATCTAGCCTGTTGATGAATGTAGAAAATAAGGTGAAATCTACTAATTAATTTTACAGAGACTCTGGCAGCAGCTCTGTCTTCTAAATGTTCCCGTCCTTCCCATTCCTTTCTAAGCCAAATCTGATGAAGAAAAAGACTTCTTTGTTCCTTGTCTACCTCTCCTGAAAGAAATCTCAGCCATTTTCTGGCCTAACTGCTGCTCTTCCCCCAGAGCAGAAGTTTGTACCACAGCATCAAATACCTTCTGGCCTTCAGAACCCACCACATCAAATATGCCAAATCGTCCTCTGCTTCCCTCTGGGGCTCCCAGCATCTGCTCTTTCTCTTATTTAACACAACCCCTCAGTGAAGAAGTCTTCTCCGCCACAGCTTTCTCACCCAAACCTCCCTTTACTCTCCTACTTCCTCCCAGATCAAAATAATTTCTTTGCTGTGCTGGTTGCTTTTCATCTCTCATTTTAGATGCTTGTTCAATTTGCCATGGTAAAATACTTTTGTCATATGATTAAAAGCAAGATGGATTTTTCTGTTTAAGCTATGCTATGAAGGGACCTTAGGTTACTTTTTATGTTGAAAAAAGGTATAAAAGATATTTAAAAAACAAATATCTCTTCCTGTGGATATTTGTACCTGGAAACCCAAGTAGTGTGCCAGTGAGTTCAGTCCAAAAGTTCATTCTGCTGCTTCTCTGTTCTTTGCAATCCCTTTAGCTAAGCACTGAGTGGGAAACATCTTTCAGCTGCTTCACTGGAGAATCGGGAGGTTTTGATCAGCTTTTCAGCACCTGGAACCAAACTAGTAGAATTTGCAGTGAAGTGACTGAGATAGTCACATACTCAGTTCCCTTTCTGCTCTGGAAGAACAGTGTTCTCACTAGCCAAGGGGCTAAAAGGATGTGAGAATTGCAACACTGTAGAGATGGCTACAGATCTGTAAAATAAGTTAAATGCTTCACTTGCATGAAACTGAAAAGAAACAGAACATTTCAATACATTTATGACTTCCATCATCAACATCTGAGTTGCTTGTGGAAAGTCTAACAGGATCTTCTATATCAGTTTAGCAATTTTGTGTTCACAAAGCCCCAGATAAACTTAAAGGATCAAGGGTGAACATTATACCGTATCAAAGAGCTTCCAAAAGCTGCCATTAGTTCATTACGGCATTAGTCAAGGTTATTCAGGGATTACTCCACCTCCCTCCTCATGCACAGACCATAGACTCTGGATGAACTGCAGGGATCTGAAATGAACTGCAGAGACTTACTGAGATGGGCACCCAAGCACTGAATATACTCTTAGGAAAAATATTCAGCATGTGCCTTTGTGTTGCCTTTCTGTGTATTTTAGCTTGCAGGTTTCCAGCCTGTGACTTGGGGATCCTTGGAGGAGTTATACTGAAGGAGGCTCTGCCAGATAACCAAGAAATGTGACTGGGCTGTGACTGGCTAAATTTGCTCAACTTTCTCTGGAAAACACTGAAGGCACCAGAAACTAGAAGGGACAGAAAACCTGAGGTTTTAATCAACTGCATTGTTATGAATGTAGAAAGGAATAGCTTTTACACAGCTCTTATTGCTCTAAATTTAAAAAAAAACAAAAAACCAACCAACCAAAAAACCCCCACATTGCTTTGCCTTTGACAGGGTTTGGGTCTCCTTCCAGTGCCAAGTACAGGCTTTCACAGCTAACCCACTGACCCTCAAGGTCTCCTCATCTATTCCACACTGGCCCACTTTTCAGATTGAAATCAGCGTAGATGGCTTCCCATTGCCCTCTGCTGAACAGAAGCTCTGGGCAGTGGCTACCATCAGGAGTGTGAATGTAGTCATGGTGTTAGAGCTGAGAAGGAGGACACTGAACTGGGAAAACTGAGAATTAACAAGGTCTTGAAAGTGTGCATTATACTGACAGAAACACGGAGCTTATTTTGGTTTTACAAGAGGAAGATTAACGGGTGACTCAAACATAGTCTATAAATACTCACGTGGAAAATGAACATTTCGCAGAAAATGCTTCTAAATCTCACAACAAAGATACAAGACCCACACAAATAAACACTGCTAATTAATAAAGTGAGGCTAAGAACAGACTGCACTGAATGTAATCAACCATGAGTGTAAGTTTCCCAAACTTTGTGGTTACAGC
>VZDJ01000594.1:9528417-9684337 GCA_008694505.1 Cyanoderma ruficeps | reverse complement strand
AAAAAAAAAAAAAAAAAAAAGAGGAAAAGAAAGAACAACAGCAGAAAAAAAATCATGTACTTTTTGGCCAGCAGCAGACACTGACTCTGCAAACAGCTGTGCCCAGAACATGACTGGGTTAGTTACAGTCCCTCTGCCCGAGGTCACCGTCTGTGCTGCACTCCTGTCCTGGCTGGAGCAGCATGAACACATCACACCCTCACACACACCAGGGTGGCCAAGCAGGGGACTGTCACTGCCTGGTGCCTTGTGGGGAGGTGAAGCATTGTCACTCAGAGCTGAGAACAGCCCCGCTCTGCTCACAGCTCTGCTGTCCGAGGAAGCTTTGCTTCATTGCTGAAAAATAGTAGCTGGGCCAAAAATATCTGTGATGGCTGATCCCACATCTGCCCACCAGCCTGGTCTGCCACCCTGTCCCAAACACTGGTGTCAGCACTTGCAGGGAGGGGAGAGCAGGGAAAGGAGAGGCCAGGATCCAGGCTGCAGCAGGAACTGATTACTTCAGCCAGCTTTGCCAATGGTGGATGTGGGAAAGAGAAGAGGTGCCAGAAGATGTCTTGTCCATAGATCCCAGAGACCAGGGCTGTGTCCTCTCTATTCATGGAAAGGGAGTCCTAAAAGCCTGAACAAGGGGCAGAAGACTCCCTCTGAAGATTTGCAGACACCACCAAACTGGGTGGGGGGATTGGCATGCTGAGCACCACTGCTTTGATCAGCTGGACCTTGGGAAACTTGAGGCCATGAGAAACCTCCCTGAGTTTTGCAGAGCCATGCAAAGCACTGCACCAAGCTGGAATAACCCCATGCATCAGTTCAGGCCAGGAACCAACTGACTGCAGAGCAGCCCTGCTGAGGAGGACCCCAGTGTTACCTTGGAAGATTAGGCACAAAACAACAGTTCCCTCTTGCCACAAATGAGACAAACCATTCCTCGTAGTGCATGAGATCAAGGAAAGATATTGCCCTTTCTCCTTGGTGCTGGTGGAACTGCACCTGTTTGAGCCTCCTGTTCAAGATGTAAAATTTGGACAGGATCCAGCAGGTCAACTGCTGAAACACTCAGGGCACAGAGCACTTCTCCTGTGAGGAGAGCTTGAAGGGATTAGGCTTGCTGGGTCTGAGGATGATGAGGTCAAGACAGGTCCTAATAGCAGCCCAGTATGCAAAGGCATTAAAAAAGCCAAGTGCTTCTCATTAGCAGCAGTGATCAAAGCAATGTCCACAAGCTGTCACTTGGAGATTAGACTGAGCATCAGCAAAAACTTCTTCACCAGAGGAGTGGAACACGCTACCAGACAGGCTGTGGCATCTCCATCCTTGGAGGTGTTCAAGATGACAGCAGCAGAGCCATGGCTGATACAATCCAGTGTTGGCTCCAACCCTGTTTTGAGGTGGAGTTTAGATTAGAGACATTCAGAGGTCGCTTCCCACCACCATTTCAACAAGTCTATGAAATCCTGCAAGCGGAACTATGGTCCCGATTCCGGTTTTAGTGTACATGCCCCACAATCCCCTTCCTGCTGAAGGCCATGTCCAGGTCTTCACCACACATGTAATGCCCTAGCACATGTGGGATGTCTGCAGCTTCCCAGTTCCTGAAGAGACTCATGGTAAAATGTCTGCCTGCTGCTCTACTGCATGTGCTCTCCCGCCCCAGTGAGACTTCTATTCAAAAGCCAGTAGAAAAGTGGTTATTTTTAACTCTAGAGGAAAGGCTTTATTATAATCTGGAGCTGGCGAAGTAAGAGTGTCAAGTAGCCACATCCTCTCCAATGTAAACTCTTCAGACATGAAATAATTCCAGGATAATTATTAGACACAGTTGAGCATGTAGAAAGAAGTCAAATGCTCCACCCCAGGGCATTTATGTTGTAGGACAGCACAAAGCATGAAATGCGTTACAGTCTTTCATTTTCCCTGGAACACTTTAAAGACATTTTAAATTCCTGGACAGGAAAACAATTCAAGATCCTTCATGTGCTCAAAACACCTTTCAATAGTCCCTCAGAGAATGCTGAGTACCTCAGCAGAATCACAGCTTACAACTACAAGATCATAGTCCTTCGCAAACACAATGTTTAAAAACTCAAAATACAAGAAAACATTGCCCATTATTATCATTATTATTATAATAATATTGGTTCTTTGCTTCAATGTAAAGCTTCCATCAAATGAGGGTTTTCTTATAGAAATGCTCTAGTTAGATGATTCACACAACAAATTAATAACTAGGAAGAAGATAGACTGGAAAAGGGAGTGTGGTTTTCTTTTATTAGCTACATGTAGTCTGACTGTAATTATTCCCAATTGGAATATTTGTACATAAAAGCAATTTTGCAATGACAGTAATTTGTACAATTATTCTAATAGCATGTTATTCCCTTAGTTTTTATAAACAAATTCTAAGACTCTTTTTTATTGTGTTTGCAATAGCAAACAGCAATTCCCAAGTCAAATAATGAAGCCTCGCAAGCTCCCTGTAAGGTAAAGTGAGGTGAGTAGAGAGTGACCTCTACTGCTAGTTACAAATGCATTTATTTCCTTAATATTCCTTTGTCCTCTAGGATATCCCAGATTTCCTCCTTACACAAGGTGTCATCTCTTGTCTCTGCAAGTCCTGTGGGGCAAGTTAACACGTTTGTATTAATGGGTTAATACATTTCTTTAAACTTCATATGATGGCATAGAGTGTGGATGCACCTTACACATGCAAATATCTCATCACCATTAGATAATGAGCAAGTCATCCCACCTTGCAGGAAACCTAAGAGCAAACTGACACCACCAAGACAGTGATGGATGTGTGAATAAATCCCAGGGTGATGAGTCCCAGTCCAGCTCTCCTTGGCAGCCATACAGCAGGACCAGGGAGAATCTCTTCCAAGGTGGGACATGCAGTACTGTGATTTCACTTTCTTCTTACACATCCAGGGATAAACTCAAGAGTTGTTCGACAAAAAGTAGTAGAGTTACAGGAATGTCAAAAAAAGTGGAAGAAGAATCACAGAAACACAGAATATCTTGAGTTGGGAGGGACACACAAGGATCATTGAGTCCAGCTCCTGTTCCTGCAGAGGACAGCCCAAAATCACACCATGTGGCTGAGGACATTGTCCAAACACTTCTTGAGCTCTGCCAGGCTCAGTGTTGTGGCCACTTCCCCGGGAAGCCTGTTCCAGTGTCCTGTCACCCTCTGTGGGAAGAACCTTTTCCTGATATCCTAATACCTAACCTAGAGACTTTATTTTCCACATAACAGTGGGCACATTGATAGGGCTTTACAATAACCTGAGAGAGACCCACAGAAATGTGACAATTTCAGCACCTTCCCACACAGCCCAGGGCAGTGCTTTAAGATACTGTTGTTTCCAAATTTTTTAAGACAAATCACCAATTTCAAGTCTCTTTAATACACAAATCATCTGCCCACTGAGGTACTCTTGTGCTGCGGATAAAGACTTTCCAGAGAGGAATGGGATAGCATCTGAGGCCACAAATAGTAACGAATACCCTCAAATAAGACAATCCCAGTGACCAAAGCACAAAACTGCTACATCTTCACTTGCAAAAGAAGGCTTGTGAGTTTGTTTTCATAGTGCAATAACTAACCTCACTGCACAGCCCTCCTGGGGGGTCATTATTTTAGCTTTTCTCATGATGTAGTTGGGGGAGGTCAGCTGCAGTTCAGATGCACAGTATTCAGGACTGCTGGCTACAGCATGGCAAAAATGACCCGTTTCTTGCCTCCTCTAGGTCAGACTGTTGAACAGCAGTTGGACTGAAGAGACAACAGATACCAAGGATATAATTAAAGCTCACTGAACCATGCAGAAACTGCTGTCTTCAGTAGGATTTTGTCTCAGGCTAGAAGCACTCCCTTATTTCATAGCAAAGACAAGTTCAGACTTTCAGAGGAAGTTTTTTCTGCTGTTCTACTTTAATCAATCAGTGCCAATTAAACAATATTTAGTTTCAGCTTGAGGAAGGAGTGACAAAAGTAATTATGCCCTGAGACAGACATCCCATCAGCTTCTCCAAATCATTAACTGCCTCAGATGAATTGGCAATCAATTAACTCAGATTAAAAAGTCTGACACACAAACCATCTTCATTCCCCTCTCTAGAACCAGGATGACACGAAGTTACTACCCAACCTCTGGATATGTTCATATAAATGTAGCCTTACTCTGTCCATAAAACAGTTTTGCTGGTTCATCTCAGGACGTGGATTCCTCTGACACTGAAATTCAACGTGGATTTCCCTGACCTTGAGCAGGGAATGGAATAACCACTCCTGATATTGATATGTCTGTTTATAAGGCATCAGCTAAACAACTGTGTTACCACAGAATAATTCAATCAAGAGCCTTGTGCTATAGATGCGTTCCCCATCGTAAAAGAGATTTGTGGTCTTGAAGACAGGTTATTGTAGATAGACTAAAGATGTGAAAAATATAAATACTAGTGTGAAATAGGCTGAGGTTGTAGTAGTTTCAGTGTAGCTCTGCCTTCCTTATTTGACTTAATATAAATATTTGTTTAGTATAGGGTTCACAGCATGCTGAATTTTTTGAATTGTGCCAGTGAGATCCCATTGCTATAAACACTGAAGATGAATCAGATGAATCCTGCCAAACATCTGCTTTCATTTATCAAAACAAGGTTAAGAAACTTGGTCACAATTTATAAACATCTCTTGGGAAGGGTCTTTTCTTGACACAAACAGAAGGGAGATGGTAACACTGAAGGAAAAACTGAGTTCATCCAGCAATGTCCAGCTCATAACACCTGGTGTGAGCAGTAGCAGTCATGGACATTATTCATGGTGAGACAGCACTGTTATTTTTATGATAAATAGAATAAACCCAAAGTGAGATCATCTACTTAGTAGTGTCAAGCAGTCAGATTTATATCTAATCATCGTAGCTGCTTTTCAATAGTTTCCATTTATTTGAAGTGGCTAGCATTTTGATTTTATCATTGTACCTGCCTCCTGTGCTTTTTTATCTTCAAAAGCATAAAATAAATTATTCTGGAGTTCTTCTTCCTGTGGGTTTCTTGTTTTTACTGTTCTAACCTTAGCAGTGAGCAAACTTACAAGTTTTTAATCCAGCAATCCAAGCATAAACTGCATTGAAAAACTGTGAGAACCACTGGTGCCGGCATACAGCATGACTTGGAATCCATGGGGAATTCCAGACAAAAAGCCACATTGTGATAATATTTACAGAAGGGGAGGGATGGCCTCCTTGAGCAGCTTACTAAGTGCTCAGATCTAGGAATCAAACAAGAGGTAACACGGTGATATGGGGAGATCTCTTGGTGGAGGCTGTGGATGGGACATCAGGTGTTATCCCAGCTCAGCAGCAGGGAGTTGGGAACAATCCGACTGTGACCTTTCAGTGAAAAGAAATGTGCTTTTAATGCAGGTAACTTCTTCTCCTGCTGTCACCCCTGTGATGGTCTGAGGCTTCATTTCAGCCTGTGGGCTGTTCTTTGCTGTAGGTCATCCCTTGTTTGCTGGATCCAGCCTGACAGTGTATCTCTGCCAGGTCCATCCCAACACAGCTGAGCTGTGGGTGGATAAATGTGACCAGAGGAGTTTTCTTCTGCAGTCCCTCACCTGTGGGGATTTAGATGCCAGCAACTGCAGATGCAATCCCATGGCTCCTCCTGGATGAGGGGTCATGCTGTAGTAGGCTTCAACCAGTGACCCAGAGACCCTGCAAGGGCCCAGGTTGCTCCTGGTGTCATTTCCTCTCCAGTTGAAAGTGACTGTACTTCACAGGCCAGCTGGCCATAGATGTGACTTTTGGGGGATTCCCATCTCTACTGGAAATAAAAATAATGGTTGAAAACCATTGAACTACACAAATGCAAGAGCCTTCCAGTGGCCTTGAATATGCTATTCATTGAGGTCGGAAGCTGCTATGGAATTTTTCAATACATGATTTATTCTGGGCAGCCTGAGCTCCAGAAGCAGAGGGAGGAAACCCTTCGACTCTGGAGCCAGGGACCCTCGGGCAAGGAAAGGGAACATTTTCAATGGCTTTTAGAGGACACATTGGCCAAGTCATGCATGTTCCAGCAGTTCACTGGCAGCACTATAAAGCTAGAAAAGAAATGTCAGGTGAGCTTTCTTAAAGGGCAAAGATTGCTCCCTACTCTGGAGCATGATAACATTTGGACATTTGTGGGTTTTAACTGCATCATGGTTGGAAGGCAACCTCTTAGCATAGGGATTTTCGGCCACCCTGAACAGAGTTAGCAGCAGCTCCTCAACAGGCAGAAACCTGCTGTGGCATCCACTTCTCAGCAACTGAGGAGTCCCTGGTGGGTTCTGGGGTGACTTGGCCCTGCCCTGAGAGCTGCACTGCCTCCCCCTGCATTTCCACCCACCTTCAAGACACACTCTGCCTCTCCTGTCGCCTGTACCAGCAGCGCCAGGAGGTGAGCAGCTCCCTCTGGGAATTGTTCTTTCTTCAAGAGAGAAAAAAGGCCTTTTTTTGGTCTTCAGTTTGCTTCTCAGATGGATTAGTCCCTGGATCTGAGTCCCAGTGTTGAGTAGTGGTGCCAGCACAGTGGGGAGCAGGGAGAGAAAAAGCCAAGGGAGGGCTGGGGATGGATTCTGCTCTCAGCCTAGTGAGGTATGAATACCACTGAGGGTATAGCATAGTCTCAGCTCCAAGGAGACCAATGTCTAAACAGCTTTCCATGAACCACTTCCACATCTTCCTGCCTTGATGGCATTCCTTCCCTCCTGACAAAGTTTGCTGACATTTTCTGCATACAGTATCTTTTTCTCTATTCCAGAAAATCTGGAACCTTATTAATAAAGCAAACAAACCCATGAGTCCTAACCTTCACTGTTTTGTTTCACTCAGTCCCAATAACCCAAGGGAAAGTAAAACACTAAAATATTCACTGGCTGGTTCCTGAAGGGTGTAGGAGCAGCTCTCAGTAGGGAGGGGTGACCCAGAGCTGGGGAGTACCTGAAGGACACAGACTGTCTCTCCTCACCCTGCACTACACAGCTCTTCCCAGGCCCTCTGGTAAGTGGGTGTTGGGACAGAGCTTCAAGGGTGATGTCCTCAAATCAAAGGAACATCATCACCAAAAAGGGGCCTATTCAATTTTCTGGCCTTCAAATGCCAGTGGCCTTTTTGTGGGTGTCTTTGATTTTAGAGACTGGTCGAGGAATTTGTACTTCACACTCAATTGCAACTGCTTTTAAAGCAGAGAGCATTTCCAGCCCAAGAAATACAATCTTATCCCAAGGCCTTGAGAAACGTGGTGGTTGTTTTTAAGGGTCTTCCTCCATCACAGGCAGCTCTTTGTCAAGGGCACCCAAGGCTAACCAACAGCGATAAGAGGAGCACATCCCCCGCTGCTGGAAATGGTCCTGCTGCTCCAAGGGAATCAGGCTCTAAAGGAAAAAACAGCCCATTGCAAGGCCTTGTGCAGGCAGGGCTGAGGCAGAGCTCCCTGCCCACTGCCAGGTACCCTGGGCACCAAGGAATGGGAGTGCTCAGTTCAGGTTGCAAAGCCTGCATGCTGGCTTTAGTCCCAAGGGAAGTGGCGTCACCCCACACAGGCAGGGACCATCAGTTGCATTTCCCATCTCAGGGCCAGTTAACCTTGGAGAGCCAAGGGGAGGGGAGGCTGCCCCTGGCAAAGGTGTCTTTTGCAGCATCCATGAGATGGGAGGAACCTGGGACATAAGGTTAGAAAACAAACCCTAACACAAACAGCTGAAGGCATGGTTGGGTAAAATCTAAATATGTTTCGACAATCAAGGAAGCCCATGACTGAACATGTATTTTTACTCCCTGCAGATATGTAGTAGGTGTGGAGGGATCCTGGAAGTGCTGAGAAACATCAGAAAAGCAGAAACTCTCCATCCCCTTGATAGCAGGAGCCTTGAAGGAAGACGTGTGCCATGTCCCCAAAAGATCTCCCAGTGACTGTAAATTTCTTAGCTATTTTTTTTTCTGGATGCACAGTTTGCAAGGCCTTCTCCTGAAAGGGACTGTTGGTGCACCATCCCATGCCTCTGTTTCCCCACCTGCACATCCAGGGCTGTCGCCACATGAGCATCAGGAAGATGGATTACTTAATATTTGCTTAGTGCTCTGCAGATAGCACTATATAAGTCTAATTACGTTTTATGCCCTCATGTGATAAGGATGTCATCTTGGATTAGAGGGGATTAGTTGTTAATGCCATTCCTGTACATACCGGTCCCCTCCGGGGCTTCGATTTCTGCAGAGAAGGTTATTCACTCTGCCTTCAAATCAGTAAGGTCCTCCTAGTTATGATAATTGTGGAAACCAAAGATTTTTGGTGGATGAAAACAAGACTTGGTGGATACCTGACTATGCCATCAGCCAAGCATAGGTGTGTGCTCAGTGAATGATGGTGTGCACTCAGTGACTCTCCTGCTTTGGCATCCCTAAACCTTTGGCAAGGCCAGGAGAAGGGGGTTGAGGCTGTCACCTCCCTCTGCACCGAGTTCCAAACACACCACCAAGTTATTAAGTACAAATCTAAGTTAATATTTGCACTTGCCCAAAATGGTGATTTCCAAAAGCCAAAACAGAGTGAGAATACACATGCTGGTAATAACTGCAGGGAAAAATGCTACTGAGAGGACATTCCCACATGGTAGCAGCGCTGCCCTCCAGGGAATGCTACAGGCTGCAGATATGTCCCAGAGGGATGTGAGGGGCCTCTGGGAGCCGGGCAGCTCTCAGGAAGCTTGCATCCCTTCCCCACGGTGACCCTGATGGCTCCCCAGGGACTTCCTGGAGAGCCAAGGCCCTCTGGCCTGGTTGCAGAGGTGTCACAGATTTAGCTGAGATCCCTTTCAAGGTTCCCTTTGCAGCATTCCCAGTCACTCCAAGCATTATTTTGGAGCGGGCTGGATTTCAGCTTCTAGCTCAGAATGAAAAGGGCTGTTCTCTCTGCATGTCCCACTAGCAAGGGCTTGTCCCAGAGGAAACCCTGGGTCTGTCACCTATCACTGACCACCCAGGAGCAGCTGAGGGTAGGGCACAGGTTCCTCTCAGCAGCAGAGGTTAAGGATACCACCTCCTGGCTCTCAGCCCTCAGCTGACAGGAGCAGCTCTGGCTTACCAGCATGATGAAGAAGCTCATTGGAAAGGAAAACCTCCAGGGACTTCTTGAAAGCTGCATTAAACTTTCAGAGACAGATCCCACCATGGTCCTTTAGCAGGGACTATCTGCAGCCGGGTATAAAACAGGGAGCTGCAACAAGAAGTGTTGGGAAGTGTTGAACAGCAAAAGGAGCCCTTCATGGGGAACACCTATGACAGTGCTAAGAGGGCACAGCTGAGCAAGGAAGAGGGTGGTCAAATCTTCAACCTCAGCTCTGGGGAGCCTGTGAGGGCTCAGATGAGCACAGTTCAGGCTGATGCTGCTGAGAGCCAGACTGGATCAGACTGGAGGTGCTTCTCCATCATCAGCAGAATGCAAAAGCAACTGGAGCTTTCTGCTTACCTGGGCTGGCCGTAGAAGGCAAATACCCACCTCCATTTATTTCTTATTGTTGGCCAGAAGAGCTGGTCTTTTGCAAGACAGGGACTAAATTACTACCACTGTCACTCTGGGTGGGTGTTCTCCATCCTCCCAGGGCAAGAGGTGCTGGAGTGCAGGTAGGGTGTGAGGAAAAAAAGGTTAGTTCGGTGTCTGAAACCAGGCATGTTCCATGGAGGACAGTCCATGGCCCAAGAAGCACCAGGGACAGCTGCAAGGCAGAGTGCTGGGGGGACATGAGGCTGAAGATGCCACCAGGGTGCCCTGGCTTGGCACAGCCTGTCCATAGCCTCAGCAGAGCCATCACCCTGGGAGTCCTGAGCATCACATTTCTTTGGCTGCCAAGACTAACCTCCCTCCTGGCAGCTTCTCCAAATGCAGGGCACGGAGCCAAGCTGTCAGGGAAGCCAGCAGGATTCCTTAGCAATTTTATCAAACTCAGCTTTTTTTGGGAGAACATTTCCATTTCAGTGAGTCAGCAGCCTTGGAAAGTGTCTGTCTGTGGGCAGCAGTGAAGCTCGAGGTGGGCACACAAGGAAAGGCCCCTGGGACATGCACCTGACCCAGCTGTGTGGACACTGCCCGGGAGGAGACATGCAATGAGCTGTCCCACTTTTTGGCCAATTCTCCTCCAGTCTGTTCCTTGTCCATCAACAGAGATGCTTGTCCAAGCTGAGTTTTCAGGTTTAAGTGGACTGACATGCAACAGGTCAAAACAACAGAAGGATTCAGTTCCTTCGTGTGCTTGATCACATCATCCCTTTGCAAAATTAGGCCTGGAAACAAGTTAAATTTATTACTCTGTTATGTTTTCCTCATCTAAATTTTTCTTGCTAAGCCCAAAATGTCTTGTCCTATCCAGAGAAGAGATTAACCCCCCTGTGCATTTGCCTCTTGCATATTTGTGGGCTGTTCTCATGTCTCCCTGAGCCCCTTTCTGTTGCCTGTTAATCCAACCCAGGTCAAGCTCACTGGGAGTCATCATGTCCTCGCTAATCTCTGGCCTCCCTCCAACCTGCCCATGTCTTCCCCACCCCAGTGGGAAGCCAGCTTTTCTTCACAGACCTCCTCTGCAAACCCCCAGTCCCTTCTTCCAGCAAATCCTCACAAGGATTTACAGCCTGTTGCTCAGCAGGGATGGAGTTGTTCTCGTTGTGGGAGAGATGGAGGAGATAGGGCAGGGGATGCAGGCCTGGGGGTAGCCAGCAGATTGGAGACTTGCAAAGAGACCAAAACGCTGCCAGCCCCCATTCCCTGCTCCCTCTCCACCAAGAGCAGTTTTTCACTCAGGGAGCTGAACCAGGTCTACCACATCAGCTTGCAGTACTTGAACCAGGACTTCACCTGTCCCAAAAGGTTCTGAGGCAGCTGTGGAGGTGCAAAGCAGGGAGTCAAACTGGACTGGGGACTCTGAGGACAAATCAGGATCCTGGAGTCCCTCCCAGGGCAGGGCGGGGCTTGGTTTATCTCCTTTTTGTTTGTTTGTGTGTTTGTTTGTTTTGTGTGTATGTTACCGAGGATGGGTTGGAGTAGGACACATGGCTGCTCCTCTTCCTCCCCCAGCAGTGTCTGCAGGGCTGCAAACCCTAGCAGTTGCAGATACCTCCTTGCAGGAAAAAGCAGGAAAAAACTGGCAGGGAGTGGAAACAAGTAGCAAGCAGATTAGAAACCCAGCTCCTATTTATAGACCGGCAGTCAAGAAACTGCCCCTGTGACAGGCCCATCCATTTAACCCTTCTGGGCCCAAGCACCAACCCACCCAGAGAGGCTGAGCCCGCCCAGCCTGTGCCATGAGGCAGCATTTTGGCACAGGGGAAGCAGGACCCTGCAGCAGGGCGCCTGTAGAGAGGGCAGGAGACAGGTCCAGGCAGAGTGGAGCTTACAGGGGTTATTCCTCAGCAAGGCAGTGAGGAGAGAGGTGGGGTTATGGTTGTTAAGAAGTTGTGTCACCAGGACACAGAAAAGAATATCCCAAATATCCTGCTGCGTGGCAGACAGAGAGAGACAAAACTCTCTCCTCAAAGAGGGAGGTAATGAACATGTTTTAGGAGCAGCTCCAATGTTTCCAGCCTCTTTTGTCTCCCCTGGGCTTTGGTCAGTTTGAAGGTAATGGGTGTCATCCTTTTGCGGGCCACTGCGTATCCCTTGCCCCGGAGGGGTTGTTGGTGCTCACACAGGGCGGCTGCACCCCTCGGGAGTGCACTGTGACCCCTGTTCCCTGCTGCTCCTCTCCATGGCCTCCCCAGGCTCAGAGACTTCACCAGCCCCCTGCCACATTTGCAGTGATTTGTTAAATGTATTCTGAAGCTCCCTCTTGGCTTCCTCCCCGCTACCTGCTGTCACTTATGGGTGTCTTTATGCCATACACGGTTGTTTTATCCACTGCCATGGCAAGGCTTTCCAGCTGTTCCCCCACTTGCTTGTGTCAATAGCTATTTTTTACAAGATTGCTTTTCTTCTTAATTGATCTAAATCCTTTCCCTTCGCTTTCTTGTTAAAGGTGGATTTAAAGAAAAGGACTTCATTATCTTGGACATTTTTGAGTCATTATGAATTTCATCCCTCTCTTCATTAATTACTCATTACCCCTCAGCTCTGGAGGGCTGCTTTGTCCCTGATGTGTTTGTGAGCAGCTTCCCTGGCACCCTGTAATCCCCCCAGCCCCACGTTAGCTCTGTCTGGTTTACACTGCCTTCACCATCCCCTGTGCTGCCCGCTCTCCTCCACTCCCAAACAAGCTCCTGCCTTTCCCTTGTGCCCAGCCCTGTCTCTGCCCAGCCCTGTGGCCCCAGATCCCTCAGGGTTATACCTCCTGAGCATCACCCTGTGCATCCTGCCTGTCCCAAGGGACAAGCACCCACTCCCTCTGTCCCTGAGCTGTGCAGAGAGGAGTGCCTGGCTCCTGGTTAATGGGCTGGCACTCAAATCTGGATGTAAATATCTGGGCTTTGGAAAGCGGAGGCTTTACTGGGCCTGTTTCAGCACATGCCAAGTTATGACAAAGCAGCATGGAGAACAGAGTAATGTTGTGTAAGGGCCTTGGGATTAACAGGCCAGTATTTCCCAAGACTTTGGCTGCAATCAGATGCCCAGGGAGAACCTGAAACATGTGAGCATCTCCTGTGCTGCCGTGGTCCAGGGTGCACAATGGCTGCAGTGGGTGTCACTCCCTCCCATCCCCCTGGCAGAGGAAAGCTGTGCTCAATTGGGCACACAAGTACTGAACCAACCTTCTCCAGCCCATTTTACCTGCACACACTGGCTGTAATCCTGTGTTGCCCACAAATGGATCCATGACTGGGGATCACAATGAGAGATGTCCTTTTCTCTGGACCTATACAAGCACTCAACCATCCAACCTCTGAGAGACCCCCTCCATGCCAGTCTCATGCTTGGGTTGATTACCATGCCCCTGCGGCTTCTCTAAAGCTTTGCCAGGCTTTTTCCCCTGCCCAGAGCAGGAGGTGGTGGTTTATGGTCTGCCCTCTCCTCCCTGAGGTCAGTGTCTGCCCTGAGCCTCTTCCCAGCAGGCTCCTGGCCAGGGCTGGAGTGCAGTTGCTGGGGTGGGCCCTTTCCATACTTCATGGAAGTGTATGAAAAGGCAAAGCAGGAAAAATGGGTTGGGTTGGTGAAAGGAAGAGAGGGGTGTGCGACATTTGCTCAGAGAGGGTAAACGAGGGTTGCACAAGTAAGAGGTTGGGCTACACAGTCAGAAGCAGTGGAATTATTTAAGTTACCACTGATCAACTGAGCTACACTTTCTCTGGGGGTTTAAACCAAAACACCTTATTCTTTAAGTGGAGAAAATTGAGGTAAGACACCTGCCTGGTCCAGGAGTGCAACTCTGCTGACAAGTCCTGAGTCACTCCTTGGCACATCCCTTATTGGGAGGGAAAGAGTCACAAAATCATTTGAGGGGGAATGCAGAAGGAAGAAGCAGCAGCAGCTCAGACTCTTCAGGACAGGGAAATGAAATGAGAATGGGCTGTAAGTGCTTCCAGCAAGTCTTGACACTTGCCAGAATCTGCTACCTATCTTCAATGGCCGGCAGCAAGTCCAGTCCTCCTCCACAGGGGTGAGCTCAGCAAAACCCTGTAAACCAAGGATTACAGCCACTTCTCATTCCCCATCTGTGAAGCAGTGGTGGTGAGGACAAGGGAATTAATCACAAAGGGGATACAAGGGACAGATACTTTCTGGTGGTTCAATAAACAAACTCTCTTCTGTCAATGCACTGCTGTCTCATCCCAAAGAACACATGAAAATCCATAGAATCATTTAGGTTCAAAAATATCCCTAATGTCACCAAGCCCAGCTGTTAACCAGCACTATCAAGTGCACCATGAAACCACACCCATAAGTGACACATCTACATCTTTTAAATACCTCCACAGATGGTGACTCAGCCACTTGCCTGGACAGCCTGTTCCAATGCCTGACAACCATTTCCATGATTTTTTTCCTCCTAATATCTAATCTTAACCTTCCCTGGTGAGACATGAGGACCTTTTCCTATAATTTGTTACCTGGGAGAACACCTCACTACAGCCTCTTTCTGGTTGTAGAGAGCTATAAGGTGTCCCGAGCCTTTTTCTCCAAAGTAAGCATCCCCAGCTTCCTCAGCCACTCCTTGTAGTATTTATGCTCCACACCCTTCCACAGCTCTATTTCCCTTCTCTGGACACGCTCCAGCACCTCAACATCCTTCCTGTAGGGAGGGGCCCAAAACACAGCATTTGAGGTGCAGCCTGGCCAGTGCCCAGTACAGAGGGACAATCCCTGCCCTGGCCCTGCTGGCCACACCATTGCTGATCCAGGCCACGTGCCACCGGCCTCCTTGGCCACCTGGGCACCATAGGCTCATGTTCAGTCACTGTCAGCCAGCACTCCTGGGTTCTTTTCTGCTGGGCACCTTTCCAGCCACCCTGCCTGTGCCTGTGGCACTGCCCGGGGTTCTGTGATCCAAGGGTATGATTTGACACTCCCCCTTACTAGACCTCATACAACTGTCCTCAGACTATGAATCCGGCCTGTCCAGATCCATGTGCAGAGCCTTCCTGCCATCCAGCAGCAACACTCCTGCCCAACTCGGCATTGTCTCTAGACTGACTGAGGGTGCATCTGATCCCTTCATCCAGATCATTAATAAAGACATGAAACAGAACGGCAGAACAGCCCCCCAGCACTGAGTCCTAAGGAACACCACTGGTGACCAACTGCTAATTGGATTTGACTCCATTCACCACCACTCTCTGGGCCTGGCCATCCAGTTTTAATCCAGCAAAGAATGCACCTGTCCGACCATGAGCAGCCAGTTCCCCCAGTAGGTGCTGTGAGAAATGGTGTCAAAGGCTTTACTGAAGTCCAGGTAGAAAACATCTACAGCACTCCTCTCGTCCACTCTGTGGGTTCCCTTGTCACAGAAGATCAGGTCAGTCAAACAGGACTTGCCTTTCACAAACCAATGTTGGCTGGGTCTGGTCCTCTCACTGTCCTGTACATGCCTTGTGATGGCATTCAAGAGGATCTGCAGATCTGCTTCATGCATTAAGTACCTCAGCCTTTCCCTCATCCTTTGTCACTGTTTCCTGTGCATCCAATAAAGGATGGGGATTCTCCCTCTGGCTGTTAATCGCTTATTGTCTTTTACAGCAGTAGCCAGATTAAGTTCTAGCTGGGATTCAGCCCCTCTAATTTTCTCCCTGCCTAACCACATGGAAAGTGCTCTGGGAAGAAGCCACTGGGTAAGGATGGACCTTCCCTCCAACTGTTCTGACACACAGCAGAGCCAAAGAAGACCCTGTCACCACAGGGGCAAGATCTGCAGCAGGGAGAGCCATCACTGTCCCTTGCTCCCAGCCCCTGAATCTCAATCCAGAAGGGTCCCTGGGCTGACAAGGGCAGGGCTTGGTGACAGTGAGGAGTGTCAGTGCCGGTGTTCATGTCCTGTGACACTCTCCATATATTCTTCCGTCTAGGAATATTCACACCAAATGCCTCCCCTACAAAATCTGAACCTCTTGTGCACGCCTGCCTTCCTTGCTCCCAGCACAAAGGTATTTGAGGACCTTTTGCCTTGATCATCAAAGTAAAAATCATACCTTAGGGGACTCATTTCCCGAGTGTAGAGCACAGCTTCACTACACGTTTCTAAATTGTGACAAGCTGTTATTCCAACAGGAAAACACACAAGTGCTTGAGAGCTCAGGCTGCCCAGACAATTCCAGTTCTTTGTCATTTGGCACCAAGCCTGTGCAGTTCCCAGCACTCCTTCACTTCCCCAAATGCTTCATCACCCAAATTTCTACAGCCACGTATTTTAAAACCTCTGCAACTCTCTCAACAAGCCTCAGAATACAGGTATCTTTGAAGCCCTTCCTCCTTGAGTAACATTTTTACTTTGCACAACCACCAGCTTTCAAACACAATTGTATCAAATAAGACCAAATCATTTACACACACAGGTTGGAGTAAGGAGCTGTTGGACAGTGAATTACTTTGATGTTTCTCCCCCTACGAAGAAACCCAACATCCACTTACTCTAGGGCAAACTCAAAAGGTTTTATTTTATTTTTTTTTTTAGCAAATTCTATCACGTAAATGTTAACAAAAAACATCTGTACAATTGCCATGATACACTCAAAAGTGAAACAAATAAGATATAAATACAGATATGGATGTAA
Organism: Cyanoderma ruficeps; assembly: GCA_008694505.1. Taxonomy (NCBI): domain Eukaryota; kingdom Metazoa; phylum Chordata; class Aves; order Passeriformes; family Timaliidae; genus Cyanoderma; species Cyanoderma ruficeps. The sequence goes on along the minus strand of VZDJ01000594.1, from coordinate 9,668,099 downwards.
CATGACAAAAGCGGAAAAAATAGAAAAAAACACATGCGCATGAACACGGTGCCAACAAAGTCATTTCTCATGGCTGGCATTTTTCAGAGCGTTTTTTACTTTCCCATTTAAAACATTGTTAGCAACGTCCTGCTGTGTACTACAAAGGTCTATTTCTCTGTCCCTTAATATGTAATATTATGCTTGATAAATAAAGGGGTGGGGAGAAAAGGTTCTGATGACAAAGATGCAAGTTACATTACTTATACAGGTTATTGGTAAGCTAGTAATAAGCAATTAAAAAGACAGTCTCATTTGTATTGTAATCCAGGCAAGCACACATAGTGTACCTTAAGAAAGCCACATGCCTCGGTATTTCTGAACTACATGAGAACTACAGTACGTAGACCTGTGGGGCAGATGGAGCTGGGATTTGCCCATGCCCACGGAGCACTGGTGCAGCCAATGGCAGGAAAAACATCCACATCTGAGATTTCGGCAACCTTGCAGCCAAGAGCTGCTGTCTGCTGAGAGTTTTCTCCCACTCACATTTTTAAAGCATGGTGGGCAAAGAAAATACACTTTTTTTCTTTTTTTTTTCCTTTTTTTATTTCTCCTTTTTTTTTTTTTAAAGGTATGAAAACTTGAAGCCCTGCATAATGGGCAGCAAGAAAAAAAAAGGCAGCTGCAGTAGGTGGCTACTGCCAGGAGAAGGTGAACACAAGCTTCACTGGAGCAGTGAGGCACTGCAAGCATGCAGACCTTCCTCTGCAAGCGTGCGTGGACACTGTGATTTGCAGCCAGAGAGACCTTTATGCTTGCTGAAGAGAAAACAAGATGATTGTACAGCTTGTTGAAGTCAAAAGTGGAGATCAGAGAGGTGACATTCAGAGCTAGCCCTTTGAGTACTTCAAAGGAAACACAAAAAACTGGGTCATGTTCAACATACTAAACAACCCTACTATGTACATTATCCGCGATGATTTATAAATACCTAAAGCAGAATGCTCCTACTGTGTACAGGTAGAACATATCCTAGAGTACTCAAAGGATGGACAGTCCTCGACTCACGCCATGAAATTAAGTAGCACATTAATGAGCATCTGTTGACAAACAGAACTGAATCTGATTCAGGAAGTAAGGCCTGATTCTACCTTTGCAGCCCCGGGTGTGCCAGCGGCCTCGGGAAGCGCGGGCTGGCCGCAGGCGCCTCTGCAAGGATGAGCTTCGACCCCGACTGAGGTGTCGGGGACGGTACAGTGCGTTCACTCTCAGTGCATACCAACAGGATTTTATAAAACATATAAAATCGTTTGAGAAGGAATTCATGTCCTGGAGATTTGCTACAGTGTGCCATTCAATGGAAAGAAAAAAAAAAATCAAAACCAACAAAAAGTAAATGATGATAGACCAAGCTCCATCACAGCTGGGAGGGACTAACACCACCTGGTCAGCTATGCTGACCTTCCAAATGCCAGAACTGGAACAGAAGATGCTGAGCTGAGATGGGGAGAAAGAAAGGCATAAATACTAAGCAGTTAAGAGCACAATTTAAAACAAAACAAAAAAAAAACCACCCCAAAAAACCCCTAGCCCACTACTAAAAATTCAAACAGGACAGCATAACTGCTGCCAACAAGTCAACTGAGTATTTCCTCAAAAGGAAAAATAAATTTGTGTTAAAATCAAATTTGAAGCATTCAAAAAAATTTAAAAAGAGCATTCTAAAAAGCATACAGAAAGATGTGGAGAAGAAACGGTCCACGGAAAGGCAGACACGAACCATGGAGCAGCCAATCCTCCCTTCAAGTGAGGATGGCTTTTCTGAGCCTGTGGAAAGACCCTGGGGGAATCTCACACCTCAGGAAAGCACATGGTTTCTCCTGCCACAGCATTACTGGGTTGGGAAAGAGGGGGGAACTAGCCCTGCAGCCAGCAGAAGCCTGCACATGTATGTACCAGGAGCAGGGTACCCAACATCCCCTGCTCTCAGGCAAAGGGACCAACAAGCTTTGCAGCCCAGTGCCACATAGTCCCCCAGTAGCCCCAATCCCTTCTGAGATGAGGATTGGGAGAAAAGCTGGGACCAAGTGTCAACTCCCAGCTTAGCTCCTTAGGGATGGGCTGAAACACACAGGGAAAATTGATGGAAGGGAATTTACCTTCCCCTGCTACAGTAATGGAGTCTCATGTTCTCAGTATGTTGCCAAAGTGTCCCTTCAGCTCCCTAAAGGGGAGATGGAGAAAGCTGAAGAGACTCCAGGGCACTGAGCAGCCAGGGAACACACATCCATCACCACAGCTGCAGTCATAAGCTGCAGGCCCACCATCCTCTTGTGTCACTGGCACTGGAGGCAAAACCCCAGCTGTGATCCATGGCAGGTTTGGGGTGGGCATGCTCATCAGTCAGGACCCAGCTCAGGGCCAAACACACCATGTTAATTAGCAACCTGCTGCCTCCCCTGGTTACAGGCAGAGGCAGGGGGAGCTCCCCCTTTGCAAACAGAGGGGTCTCTGTTCAGGGAAGGGCAGTGCTCTGGGGTATTTGATTGCTGCTGGTTTGCCTCTGACCTGGTCTGTGTCATTAGGCTGCAAAAGGACTTTCTCTGCTGCACCCTCACCCAGAGCACCCTGCTGCCAGCAGTGCCCAGTGAGGGACCCCCACTCTTCTGAAATGCAGAGCACTCAGCAAGCCAGTGCATGGAGATGGCCACAAAGGAGGCTTCTAAAGGCAGTTAAACAGCACTGCAGGGTCTTCAGGAACAGGAGGGGCTGTGGCAGGCAACCAGCACTGTCCCAGCTGGCTCAGAGGCGCTTCCATGTGGTAGTTCTGTTCAGATTCAGACACCCTTTCTGTCCTCCGGGATGAACATTTTGCCCAAAGTGCAAAGGAGTTGTAGGGACAAACCCATCCAGCATCAGTGGGTCAGGCAGAGCAGCAGATCAGCCCTTTGATGCTACAGATTTCAAGGAAAACAGCTGGCTCTGAAGTACAGCTCTGCCAGCTCCCACTGCCCACCCACTGAGACACTCAGAGCCTAACCCAATCCCACCCACCCAACTCCACTATCCTATTTGCAGACGTCGGTCCCAGAACTGGGTCTCGGGTTCCCTTTGGGGAGTAAAAGGTAACCTGGAGAGTCTTTTGAACATATGAAAGAGCCAAATGGGTTGAGAGGGGAGAAGTATTTACAAAGTCAATGAAAAGAGCAAGAGCCCAGCTGTTATGCACAGCACAGCTGGCTGGAGAGCAGTTAAGAGAGAGATCAGCCCATCCGGGGTCTGTCAGAACTATATACAAAACTCAGATGTTTAAAAAGAACCTACATTTTCATTACTCACTTGGTATCTCTCAGTATTAAAGCATCTGAGGCAGGAATCACAGCCACACCTGCAAAGATCTCCCCATGGAGAGCCCTGCAAGTTAGGCAAGCTGCAACAGGGAGTATAAAACTGGAACACAAGACTCGAAAGAAGAGAAGGACCCAGCCAGAATGGGTGGGGGGGAGGGAGCAGGTAACTAGCACACAGAAACCAAAACTGGGTATGAACTAAACCAACCAGAATTGTTTGACTTTTACATGTGTCCAGGTTCTTGGACTCAGTGTTACAATGCTAACCTAAACATATTTCTGAGATTTCAGCAGGCTATACAAATATGTTTAAGTATGGCTTTCTGATGTTCACTTTTAATCAAGACTGCGACACAGACCTTGCTTCCTTTACATTCAATACCAGTAAGATTCTACATAAAAGCTTTTAAGGGACTAAAATACTGATTGCAATAAATATCTGCATGGCCTCCTTAAGCTGATGGAGCGTGCCAGTGAAGAGTAGCAGAAAGGTCTCTGAGAGGCACCGTTGATTGCTTCTAAGTCTACACATATGTCCACAGATCTCCATTAACTGTGCGTTGAAACATCTGAAGAGGAGCTGCTGTTGCTGTTGGTGGTCTGTGCCCTCTTTATATACAAGTTCAGTAGCTTCATCTGTAAGAAAGAAAGAAAGAAACATCAGGAGAAGATGCCAGAAAAAAAAACAGGTGGGGAAAAGCTGACTGCCAATGTAAAAACTCACATTATGTGGTGAGCTCATTTTGGGGGTGAGCTGACATTGGGCACTCTTGGAGGAAAAGCAAGAAAACTGACCATACTTCAGAACAGAGACAAGAGGCTATGCCCAGTCCCACTGAAGTTATAGATAGACTTAATGGGATTTAGGAAAGCCTTTTGCATTTCACTTCATCAGCCATCAGTTCACAGGCCTCAATCCTGCAGCCTGGTCAGGTCAAGCAGGATTCCCACAGAGGTCAGTAGGACAGCAGACACACTGGTGATCCAAGAGCCATGGGTCCCCCTCCTAGGAAACACCCTGAACTTTCCCTCTTTTATAAAATGTTCTTTTTCAATGACATTATATCTTCACTAACATGGTACATCTATTGCACCTGCAGTTGTTATGACTAAATACTTCCCTTGCATGGATTTGTTTCCTCCTTGCCACCTTAACTCCAGATCCTGTAATGACTCATGTTTACATTTAACTGTAAACAGGCAGGCAGTCTGCATAAACCCAGAAGAATTACTTACATGTTTCTTGTAAGTGATGTGGTGGAGTATGTTTGTGGCACTGAGGATACTGAGATAATAAAGCCTCTACAACATTTTATAGGGGGATTTCCTAACATCCCAAATATAAAGAGGTAAACCTCAGCATATGTAAGCTGTCTCTTTGCAGAGCACTTTGGAAGCACAATTGTAATTTGTTTAGTGACAAGACAAGACAGAAATATAATCCAAGTGTCTTTAGTCTCCAATTGTTTTGGCCTATACCACACTTCCTTACCCATGTAAGAAATTATGGCTTCAAAATGACAGAATGAAGCCCTCTGAACTAAGCAGCTATTCATGTGCACAAATCTGTTTCAGAAACAAAAACTGCAGAATTCATTTTAAAATTTCACAAAAATTTTGGGTATGAAGACCTGAAACAGCAGAAAAAAAAATTGTGGTGGCTTGTTGAGCAGCTCTAAAAATCAAACACCAACATAAAATTCTTGTCTGAAGGATGGAGTTGAATTAAGGGCTTCATTTCACTCACAGAATCAGAATTTGAGTTTTACAGCTAGTCTGACTTCAGAGTACAAAGTCCTTTGAAGGATCATTTGAGTTTGCTGTTGTCCCAGAAGGAAAGGGACACGTGTGCCCTGCTATTAAGAGTGAAGCTTTACCTGCATTTCTACCAGCCCTAATCACAACTTGCTGCTGAGAGGAGCTGCTCTCCCCCCATCCCCATGCATTCCCATCACTCTGCACCAGGATGCCTGTGAAAGTCTGCAGAGCAGACTGAAAGCTATTTCATTTGTATTGCAGATCTGGTTTTCTGCCAGAGCAGCCAGCTGATCCAGCTCACTGCACAATCCCCTCTGGATGTAATGCCAAAGGAGCAAGGCAAAGGTGGCTGGAGAAGGACCTGCTCAGAGGCAGGTGCAGTTACACAAGATCAAATGTATCATGAAACCAATCTCTGAACACCATTAGAATTTTCCAAGTGGGATTTCAAATGCTCACACTGCTCAGAAAGTGCAGTGCTGCTCCAGTGGCATTTGTCAGGGTGAGACGGGAATTAATAGGGAACCTGACCCAGAGTTACAGTGAAGCCACTGGTCTTGCTGCTAAGTAATAGCCAGCAGAATGGCTCACACTACTAAGACACCAGAGACACATTGCTCTTGTACCTTGCTTCCCGTGAGTTGTGCGAGATGAGGTTTCAGTTCTTCTCCAATTACTGAATAAATAGCCACTAGGCAAAACACACTGGCTTTTCGGACACTGCTCTCCGTGTTATCATAACCCTGGAAATGAGAGAAAAAGGTCAGAAGACAACCAGCACTCCCCAACACCCTTCCTGAGCAATAAACTACAGGGCTGATGTACATTTTGCAAATGTGGTTGACCTCAGAGATCAATTAAAAAACGCTTTGCTTAACATAACAGTTTGCAACCTGAATATTCAAAAGAACAAGAAAATGCAATCACCCTACCTGTTCCTTAATGACAATTACTTATTACTGTCATGTTGTAAGTTATTAATATCTAGTTATTTATAGCATCAGATAACAACACACAGTTTCCTAACATGAGCTCAGGACTCTATCAGATACACACACTTCTGTGTCCAGTTCAGATGACCATGAACTATCCTGAACAGTCAGGACTCTCTGGAGGGCAGCTTATCTATCAAGTAGGAAATATCACAGGAAAGAACATGCTGAAAGACCCCTGTACATGTGCTGATCTCTGGCAGCTTGGGCAGAGTTCAAACTAGCCACCAGGTCACTCAGCAGCTATGGACACCAGTCCCAAGCTGAGGGAGAAATCCATCACCCAGCAGCCATCCCACCCCATGAGAAACACAAACATCACTTCAGCCTGTGGGATCCGGCTACTCTGGATGCAGGGTGACCTCTGTCAGGAAACCCAGAGGAGGGATGCAGCACAGCTGAGGCTGTTCCAGCTGCAGGGCTGAAATACAGCCCAAAATGACAGTCTGCAATGCCACAAAACACTGAGCCAGGAAAGCGAGAGACCTCAGTGAGCTCAGAGAAACACCAAGCTATTGAGCATCAAGGTGGAGAAAAGGCTGAGCCTCCTCATCAGGACCAGGGGAAGGACCACAACGTTCCCCTGTCAAGCCCTGTTCTGCCATGCCCCATGTGTTCATGGAGAGCCTGCTCCAGGCTGTTCAGCTGCACACTTGTGCTCACACTGCTGGCACTCCTCGCCTGCTCCCCACTCTGCCAGGACCCTCAGCATGGTAAAACAAACACAAAGGTGATTCCCTCTACACACAGTCCTTCAGCCAGGATCCCAAAATACTTCCCAAATGTAAGGAGCAAATTCCTTCAGTCAGTGAGTTTCTAAGGTAAGGAAATATCTCAGGCAAACTAGGCTCTGAAATAAGAACCATTTAAAGACATGGAAGTAATTAGAGAAGACAAATAAAACTGCCTTTCTGAAGGCATGCTGTTCTCAGAGTTCCAATGCATCAAAGCTTCGCTGTTCAGATTGTTGTCTCCAACAATGATGGCTAAAACCATTTTACAACAAAAGTTTAGATCAATACAGAATTGTCCAATTCCCAGAAGCTGAGATTTAAGAATTGCAAGAGCTGACACTACAAAGTTGGGATGAATGCTAGGATGCATAAGGGGAATTTCTGACTTTGCTCTTGTCCTTCCAACATTTTATGCTCACAATGAAGCCTCTTTATCCCAGTTCTCCATTGAAGTCTTACCCACCCAAACACATCTCCCCCTTTCACTCTGACTGATCTGTTCCTGTGACAGTCTCTCCCCAGTAAACACACACATTTTCCCTCCTATTTCACTGCTACTTCATGTATTTCCTTCTTGTTTGCAGCCCCATCCCAGCACTGCCAGCTGCTTGTACAGGGGACCAAAAGAAAACACTACTGCAGCCAGTGCTCAAAGCTAAATCCACAGTGTACAACCAAACCTTAGCACTGGCAAAAACACAGCTCCTCACCCAGCCCAAGAGGGTTACGAAAGAGGCTGAATGAAGTCAGCAAGTAGTTTGGCCCTAATTTCAGAGAGAAAAGAGAAAAGAAGCAACCTGCCTTCTGGATTCAAATTCAAGTGCAAAGTACCATCAAAGCACAGAACAGCTCAGCAGAATTAAAGGGAAATTAAAGGGGACTACAAGATGTACAGAGGCAGTATAAAATGTGGCTAACTCCTACCATCAAATTTATTACATGGCTGCTACTGGCTTATTTAGGAGTCAGAAAAAGGCACCCAGTTGTGAAACATACACATAAGAACCTGAATTTTCCTTTCCAGAACACTAAAAGGATCAAAAACCTCATATATAAAAAACTCATTTTACCAAAAATTAAATGGTTTAATTTACCAAAATCTGGCCCCAGAGGATCCATCATTCTCCCTTAGGGCACAGATCTCACAAATGAATGGTGGCTTGTGCTCAGGAGCAGTGACATGGCATTCTGTACCTGTAACAACCCAGGAATGATATCGGGTAGGAGCTGGTGCAACGATTCCTTGGAAATCCTCTCGATGACTTTTGTTTGCATTTTGATGGCAGCTAAGTTAATGGGATAATCTGCAGTCTGAATGATGGGGCAAAGCACCTTGATGCACTGCTCGGGGTGGATGGAACTCGCCAGGGTGGAAGCAGCTTCTTCAGCAGCTCTGACGACCTGAAATGAAAGTAGAGCAAACCCCTATGTTAATGAGGTCACACTTGACAGCCAACACCGCTGCTGTGTGCTAGGAATGACTGCCAGGAAATGCTTGGGGATGTTCATTAACAGATCTGCAGGAGGCTTTGTCAAGGGGCAATGACTGAGAATTCATATCCTCTGTCTCCAGGGACATCTTTGTTCCAGCCCATGGCAAGAAGTCCTTCCTCTGCCTAATGTAACTGTGTCAGAGTTGTGGCTAGTTTGAAAAAACGATCTGTCACCCAAGACAGACAGGCACTCCCATCCCAGGAGGAGCGAGAGGATGACATCTCTCCAGCCATTGTTAGAGAGCCCAAACCCCCCAGCTTCGACTTACACAAAATATATCTCCGTAACCATTACCAGGAATGGCCCTGCTGCAGCTTTCAGTGCACACCTCAGTGCTGAGTGCCCTGTGTCCATGCTGAGACACCATGGCAGCTGTGTCCTGCCCCTTCCCAGCTGAACTATGCTGCAGTCAAATCCAGGTCACAGACACAAACAGGCTTTAGGGAGTCCCTGACCAGGCAGATCTGCTCTCAGCACATCTAACCCATCAAGGCAGCACTGGGATCACCATACAAAATGGGAGGAAGAACAAGTGGGAACAGCAGTAGCACCCACCCTTTCCAACAAGCTCACGCTGTAAAGCAGTCACACAAAGCAAGGATGATGCTAAATTCAACTCTACCCTGAGAGAAAGAAGATTCACAACTTTCATTCTTCCCCAGCAAACAGGACAGCTAGTTCAAAGAAGAAAGACCCAAATCTGGTCTCTCCTCCCAAGAGAATTTATTAATTTTACATTCTGCAGTAATTGGATAAAAAAGAACAGGATGGGAAGGCAGGTTTTCTTTTTTCAAGTGTCTGTGCTAATTGCCAGGCAACAAATGAAGCTTCCTCTTGGCTGCACTCTTCCTGGCCACAAATAACACACTCTTTGCTCCTCATGTTCTTGTTACTACACAGAAGATGGAGGATGTTTTTCCCCATCTTCTCTCACTTCCCTCTTCTCCGGGCTTACTTTAAAGGGCAGGTAAATCCTGAGTGGACAGAGATGCCGCCATGGGCAGACTTAAATTCAACATGTCAACTTTAAGAAGAAAGAAGCATCTACAAATCTTCATGTTTGGGATCTTCAGCTAGTCCCAGCCACTCCCAAACTGAGCCCAGGAACATTAAAGCACCTCTCTTTCCTGTTTGTGTGGGAGGCTCGGGTGCCCAGCACCAGTTCTCTACCTCCTCCTAAAATTAACTACCTGGGGTTGTCTGAAGTCAATACTTTGAATCCAGCACTAGGAAATCTGTCCCAGGCAACCTACAAAACAGCAAATAAGTCAAACCACAGGTCTCCTGTCACTTAGACTGAAGCCATGGCTTCTGAATTCACCTTGTTCTCCTCTCCCACAAACTGTGATAGCATCAAACTCAGGGATTTCTATTTGAATAAGGCAACCTATGGACAGATGTAGCTCTATCAAAGCCTCAAAAGAAGGTGAGCTTTCATTTTTTAAAGCAACTACTGTGGATAATGTATGAAACAAGGAGTAGCTGGAAGCTTATCTTAGTCCATGGACTACAAAACACAAGGTTTAATTGACTTTTAAGGTAACAGCAATTAATAGTGACCAGAAGGGATCATGTCCACCTACAAAGGCTGCTTCACCCACAGTCATAGCATCATAGCCATACTGCTAACATTTATCTTCCACTCATGCTGACAGCTACCTCCCTGAAACAGGAATGGCACAGGACACTTCTATTCCCAGGAAACAGCAGAACTCATCCAGTTGGCTTCTGGCATTCTCTGAGGCAGATCCAACAGTGAATGTGATCTCAGACACTTTGCACAGCACAAATATTGCATGCAGGCAAGATATGGGCAGGATGGTGAAGCAACCTCAGATTTTGGACTGCTTCTGTACCAGTGCCCTATTTAAAGAACTAAAGCTGCTCAAGTGCTCCATTTACTTCAGGCCTTTGTCAGCATTTAATTATAACATTAAGACATATTCCCAAATGAATGGAAATCCAAAATGTGGTCAATATTAAAAAAAAATTCTTCCTGAAAGATCTGTGAATGAGTAGCCATGCAGAACAGAATGCTTGCTTTCCCACCTACAGCAAGTTTTCTCTCTTCCAGCTATTTCTTTGCTAATTTCTCTTCAATTTCACACATGAGAAGCCTGAAAGTTAATATTTTTCCACATAAGTTAGTACTAGCTTAGGAGCCAGCACTGTGTGATTTTGTTGGGAAGGAAGAGAAACACCCAAGTACTTAAAGGAAACCTAAGGCTTTGATAGCACAGAGTGGAATTGCTGGAGTGGATTAAGTCAGGAGCTCCCACAAGGTCTCTAAAGAAATCCACTTCCTGGTACTGCAGCTTCTGATGTCTGCTTTCCACAAATGATGAAAGCATGAACTGACAAAGGGTCCTGATATTTTACCATCAACTTAACTACTCACTAGCAAACTATTAGCTAAAAAACCCCTATGTGAACACAGGCCACTTGGGATTTTGTTCTGCAGCAACACCAAACACTGCTGGGCAGTGTTTTCAGATACTCTCAGAAAGAAAAGCTTGCACATATAACACAACATACTAAAAGAAAATTGAAAAAAAAAGTTAAACCTTATATCCTCTTGGTATCCTACTTGATAAAAAAGCAACAATATTTTAGTATAAACCTACAGCTAGACTCTGATCTCAAACACACTACCATAAAAAAAAAATTTAAAAAAAAGTAGTAGGCAAAAAAATTAATGAATATTCTATTTGGGTTTTAGCTCCATATCCTGTTTGCACACAGTTTACTATGCCTATTAAGTTGGAGGTATTAAACAAGTGTGTGAGACAAAAAGCCTATTAACCAATTCCATGCACAAGGAGCATTAAAATAGAGTGATAATTTTTCACAAAATAAGCTAGGGTTCAACAGAAACAAAGGTCACACATATTCTGCCCATCAAAAATGCCCCAAAATGCCCAGTTCTAGCACAGATGTGGCTACATTTAGGCAGTGCCTGGCTATTTCAAATCCCTTCTCCCTGCAGTGCCTTCCCCCTGAACACAGGAGGATGCATTACACACATCCAGCATGACAGGAGCTTGTAAATGTGACAACACCAGGGACATTTCCAAGCCTCCCACGAGCACGTCTGGAGGGCAACGCCTGCATCTCAGCCACACTTCAGCAAACCCCCTGTGTGTGTGATTAACTTTAATAACATGCTCAAGTCTCACTGACATCAACAGGATTCCAGCATGTGCTTACATGCTTGTTTGGATGCGAGCCTCTAGAGGTAACCAATGCTGGCTCCCTGGGGAAGCACTGGCAGGTGACAGGGCGTGGAAAGGGGTAGGGCAATACCAGCTGACAATAAGCCAAGGACAAAAATTCATCCCTGCTGGCACAGGAAGCCAAATGCCACCATTTTTCAATGGAAGTACCATTGCAGTGGGTCCCTCCTCCTGGCTTTGGTGAAACAAAAGCCACCCAGATAGACTTTGCATCCCACGAGGGGCTCTCAGTATTTTCCCAATTGGCTCAGAGTCCCTTTCACCTGGCCCTGCCAAAGAAATCAGCAGCATTGCCAAACAGAGGGAAGAGCATTATCAAAAGATATGACCTGCCAGGCCATTTGGCAACAAGAACATGCAACTGTGATAGTTTAGCAAACACATTTTGCCATGAGGCACAACGCTTGTACGTACCTTACAATATCAAAAAATCAAGTATCTTTTAATCAGGGCTTTAACCTGACCAGCAGAGTGAAACAACCTTAAAAGGAGTGGGAGAAATGAATAAACAGGATCAAGGAACAGGTCTTCCTCTCAGCTTTGAAGGCAAGATCAACAGATACACACTGGGAAGTGACAGGAAAGGCTCGTACTAGCAGTGACACCACAATAGGAAGTGTCTATGTAATCTATCCTTTAAGCCCATGAAAATGAAAGGGTGCTGTTTGCTACGTGCTCAGATAGGGAAACTTGCTGTCACAAGAGGATTAGAAGTTAGACAAGTTAACTGAAGGAAAAGAAAAAAAGCCAACAGACACAGGGAGGCAGGCAGAACCATTTACACGGAAAGACTTTAAGACAACTGGAAGGGGGAAGAATACCCACAGGGAACCATCACTGTATGCTTCTTGCTAGTCAGTCAGGTAGAGTATCAAGTGAAGCAAGATTTTTGTCTGACATAATGTAATAATTATTCTTAGGCATCTCAGAGATACAAAAGAAAAGTAGAAAAGCCACCAAATGAGGATGGCACCTGGAAGCAGCAGTTTCAAAAGGGTGGCTTATGAAACAAGACGTGCAAGACTACAGAGAGCCTGCAGCTCTTTAAAAACACTGACATTAAGCTGTGTGTAAGGTATGTCACAAACATGGTTTTACCTCCCAGTAAAAGCTTAGAGCAAACCATGGCTTGAACTGGATATTTTGACATCATTCAACACGGGGCAGGTAGCCCTGGAATGCAGATCTAAGAGATAGCTCTTAGCCTTAAAGCAGCAGGTTTTTCTCCTTTCTAAAGGCTTAGCTTATGCTCTACACACTGGAGTCTAGATTCAGCCTGACATTTGCTGGTGTAACATAAGCTCTGTGTGCTGGTGGGTTCCTTGAAAGACATTTGTGATGCATTAAGACCTTTCTAGTGAGTCTCACGAAAGAAGTTTTTATACTTCCACCCAGTTTGCTTCAGGGAAGGAGCCATATTCACATGCACAAAGCCAGCGAGGTGTAGCACACAGAAAGCTGTTCAACTCTAGCAATGTTTTCCTTAATGCTACCAAGGAGTAAACTTCAAATAGGTCAGGCAGTCCCAGGAATATGCATGGGAATTGCTTCCCAATTAGTGTGAGGGGATATGCTGACATGCAGTATTAATGTGATCAACACAGTGACCTGTCACAGATCCTTGCCTTCTAATAGTTCTACAGAATTTGCTGGACAAGCTTTGGATAACAGTTCCCACCGGTTTACCTAGTTCACAGCTCACCGCAGCCACAAGATCCTATTCACTTAAGACAGCCAGAATTCAGACTCCATCTTTTCTACCCAATTTCTTCTGCTCAGCTATTACATACACTCCATGCATTAACATGTGGCGTGCTGCCTGACGGCTGCAGCAACCAGCTTATGAGTTTTGATAGTTTCATTTCTGGTTTAGAGACACAAAGTACTGACAAATAAGGAAAGAAAAATGTCCTGACTCCCCTAAGGCAGAACATGCCAGGTTTGTAGGCTACACAGGGCATCAGTGTAACATGCAGGGATCTCAGCAAAGCGGCACCTGCGGCACCTGGATGAGAGCTTCCCACAGGAGCTTAAGCTGGAGTACTTTGCCATGATTGCTAGTTACAGTGTCTCTGCAGAAGGCTGTAGAGGATGAGGCAGTGCAGACAAAGCCCCACTGAAAGTTTAGAGGTTTTGTACATCGTTGTGAAACATGCAGAGCGCCAGAGAAGTTCATTAAGCAGAAGCACAAGGTTTTGCTTTCAGGCTTACGAGGCACGTGGCTGTGCTTTTGAGCCAATTTTTGCCATCTAAAGGTGGTTACTTAAAGTCTGTATAATATAAGCTGGAGGGGATGGAGGTTTACCAGTACCTAGTTAGGCAAACTCTCATCCCTGAAGGCTTTACAGTATGATCCAGACAGGAACAAAATTATGGACTTGGTTTCAAAGCAGGAAGTGGACTCAGCAATGGGGAGTGCTAAGCAGATGAAAAAGCAGTGTGATTTTTATAAGGATTCAGAGATGAAGTAGATTAGACTGGTTCTCCTGGGCAATAAACATTTGAAATGTATTGGGAAACAGAAAAAGCACATAAACATATATTATGAAACATCGATGACTGCCCAGTTGCAGCATTTGGTAGCTTCCATCATGGACTAGGTAACAATTAATCTTCAAGACTATGATCATTTAGTGCTTTTCTTTCTGCAGAAACCTACACAGATCATACCATCATCAGAGGACAGTTACAATATATAAATGTCAGAGGTCAATCTAAAAGCACCTCGGCAAGAAAATAAAAATCACCTACAGGTAACAACTGATTTCTTCTTCTTCTCCCTCTCTTAGAGGGTTACAACAGAGAATGTACAATAAGCATCCCAATTATACTTATGGACCTTCTATACCATAACATATAAAAATTAGGAATCTAAGATATGGCACAGGATCCTTTCCTTACACACAAAACATACATCAGTTAAGTCTATAGGCTTTGTGCCAGAGGCAGAAGCAGGAAATTAGCTATTTTTCACTCTACTGCTGAATTCCAAGATATTAAACTATTTCTGTTTTAAAATACTCAATAATAAGAAATTATCCTCATTTTGCTAGCATGAATCTGAAGCAATGTCGTATCAGTGGTATTGGATCAGCAAGCAGCATCTCTCCTTAGTTATGGGTGAGTAACTACACTGGAACAAAGGAGTTAATATTAACTTATTGGTGACAGAAAGATGGTTCTCTTCCAAATAACTCCAAACAAAGACTGATAAAAATCAACAAGATTTAATATCATCCACAACTTCAATTACATTCTAATGCTCCAAAAGTAAGTGAAAGGCATTTACACGTCAACCCCCCTAAATGTTTCCAGTTATGACTGAAGCAGGCTTGACTCTTCACATCACCCCATTAAATCAAGAGCACTGAACAGACTGTTGTGCTACAAACAGTATAAAAACAGGTCAAAGTTAAAAAATGCAAACTAAACATGAATCCCAACCCAGAGCCATCTAGTCTGTAGCCTAGGGTTACATTAATTTCGACCTGCTATTGAGGTCTGTGCTTTGCCAACCTCCTGCATTTGCACTGACAACAAGGTGTGACTCAGCTCCAACTCCATGCACCAACTTTTCCTCTCCCGTATCCCTGGGGGGAAATATGGTGTTCTCAGCTGCTCTGCTGATCCCAGACCTTGCTTTCAGCAACAGAAGGCAGATTTTTAGCCATGGCAAAGACCCAACTGTCTAAAGACTTCTGCTTGGACTTGGAAAAACAGCCAATTATCCAGGCAACCCAAAATATCTAACTATGCTACCACTGCTTTGATACTTCCAACTATGTAATCTGGAATAAAATCATAGACTTTTTCTTGTTTAAAAAAACATAGAAGAAACTTCAACTAGATATCAGCACTTAACTGGGAGAGGGGGTGATATTTGCTGGTTGGTGAATATGTTGTTTTTGTCATTTGATACCTCCTGGCCATGCTGAACAACAGCAATGTTGGAATTTGCGTAGACAAACAAACCTTCCTGATTTCCAAAAAACTGCCTCTTACTATGACTTCTTGGAGACAGTACCCTTAACAGATCTCTTCTAATTCCCCTTCCTTGGGCACTTTAGTTTGAGTCTCTGTGGGTCACATATAATTGAAAATGTGAGCAGTAGCTGGGAGCAATTAGCAGTCCTTGTGCTAATTTCCCCTCTGCGTGAACGGGAAATTCAGGTAAGAAAGACTGAAACATTTACAGCTTGCTCAAAACAGACATTTTCTCCTAACTTATACAGCCTGTTGGACACCAAATTATCAAATCATAACCAAGGATCACTTCTGTCTTCTGCTACAAGGCAGAAGCAGCCCAGAAACTTAACAAACTGGAGTGACACCTTCTCAGGACATTACTGACACAAAGATTAACCCTTTCTCAACTAAGTTATATACCAGCTTTTCTTGAAATAGTTCTGACAGTCTAGAGGAAGATTTGATCTTATGTAGTTTAAGGACACTCCCTTTAATACTGCTCTGATACAGTGAGAAAGAAAGCTGTAGAACAGACTGCTCAGAACTTCCTTTCCCTCTTCAGCAATCCTTTGAAAGTGCTCTTCACTCACAAACTGGTGAATCCTCACTTAATCTCCTGCTTGGTGGGATTGAGTCAAAGGGCAGCTCCTCCTCCCCTCCTGGAGAGAGCAGTGCTGCAAAGTCAGCAGTGGGAGAGAGCTGGAGGGCCACCATGGGAAGGGGATTTGTGACCTTCTGGCTCTAGGCTACAAATTTGACCAGTTGAGCCATGCCCAAATGATCTCTCAGTTAATTTTTCACAGACTTAACTGAATCAGCAAGTCCCAGCTGCAGGTAAAACTACTTTGAGCATATTCCCAGGTATATATTTAGCCTAGCTCATGTGGATACTCAAGTGCAGATACCGTTCTTAACTTCAGCAATGCTGACACCCTCAAACAATTGACAGACAGATGTTGTCTTTCCTGGGCTGCATCACGGTTCTGAGAGCCTCATTTACACAAGGATCAGAAAATACTCACACACAAAATGAAAAGTCCAGAACCAGTGTCCCCACTCAATACAGCTGTGCACACACAACAGATGGCAAAACAGGAATATTCCTGCAGTGTCCTGCTGTGACAGCTGTCACCCAAAGGTCCCACTGCAGCAGCTGATGTCTCATGAAGATGCTGTGCAAAACCACGGCAAACCAAAGCCACACTATGTGCAGCACAGCAGCTACTTGCTGAGCACAGTACAGCTCAATTTTACTATAAATAAGTGCCAGAACTCCCACCTCTCATTCCTGGTTTGAGCTTATCTTTCTCTGCTTTTCCCTGGGAGGCACCTCATGCAAATCCTAAAGAACTTTTCCACAGCCCAAAATACAGAGGCATAAAGCATGGTGTTTTCAATATCAGTCTTGATTTCTGTAAAACCCACCAGTCCTACAAGAACAGTGAATTCCAGGGGCATTAAAAACAATGCCAGGGAGAATCTGGAAAGGCCCTGCTAGAAAAGTTAGTTCTGGAGGATTCTCAGCCAAAAAATACAAAGGGCACTGAGTCAAGGTGAGCTGAGAAGCATGCAACAGGAAAACTTGCCAATAAAAGGCACTCCTTCAGAACATAATGTTTCGTCCAACTGCTTTATCAGAAAATCAATTTACAACTGCTTCTTACTACTCTGAACTGAAAATGACAGGGGTGCAAAGGCTCTAAATCAAGGAGAGGAAGGTAGGCAGAGTAGAGCAGCCCTCATTCACTAAAACATTAAAAATTTTCTACTTTTGCATTTTAGAGAAATCCTGACTGTTATTTCCTTTCCCTGAGAGTGTTTTTTGTTTTGCTGTTTTGATTTTGAAACAGAACAGTTTCTGCTACCCACGGTTAAAGTAACCTTGTGTCAGTCACCCAATGCTCTGGAGCAGTCTGGTCTATTTTAATAATCCTTTCAAGGCCAAGGATCTTCAGAGATGCCTAAAACTGCTAATTTAGAATAATCCTGTTATTGAGAAGAATAAATGCCTTAGATTTCAAACCAAGGACTTTGGTAACAAAATCATCACAGACTGATAGGGAAATTCTGGTAGCACTTTCCAGAAGGTTTAGTTCAAATTTTCAACATGCACAAGGTAGATTAAAAGATCCAACTTGGAAATCAATCAACAAAGATTAACTTTAAATGTAATTTCAACTGATCTACTTAAAATGTTATCATGTCCCTTTATTCCTGCATTACTTCAGAATAGTTTCAGTTTTGTATATGAGTCCTCCCACATGAAGGAAAATGCAATTCACCCTTCCCTTTGCTTCTTCCTCTGCCACTGCAGCATGGCCTCTTTTGTTCACTTTCTTCTGTTACTCACCAGTTCCCAATTTTCCAGCACAGCCTAATTTCACCATTCAGTTTTCACACACAATTCTGCTTGAACATGGCCTTTGTGTTCTCCAGTACATTTTGTATTCTTACCTGTACACACAGAGGCAGCACGGTGCCCCCAGCATGCTCTAAAAAGTAATTAAACATGAACTTTTTTCCTACCGTGTTTTAACCTCTCCCAGAATGAGCAGGGAAATTAACAAACAGTGGCATACCACTCCAGACAGCTCCTAGTTCACATAAATAGCTCTGACAGTCTCCACTTTTTCCCTCACTGTTTCAGCATGCAAAAATCTTGTCCCTTCATACTTGGGAGATTTAATACTGATTTGTTCCACTGTCAAGATGGCTCACCATGTTTGCCTGTTGTCTCACAGATTCTACATTTCTTCAGCAGGTCCATATTGCTTTCCCAGTAGCTGAGAGGCTCACTCACCTCCTTGTGGGAATCCTTATGTGCTTCCAGTGTTTTCATGATAGTCAACTCCGCATAGTTCTTAAACCTCGCCGGCTGGTTCCGTAGGATCTCCCTCAGGACTCGCAGCGCCAGGGCTCTTATTGAATGCTGTGCCAAGAAAAACAGACATCAAAAAAAGATTAGAAAAAGTTGCTTCTCAAAATCAAGAGTTTGAAGTGAATTGGGCTCCTTGCTTGCTCTTGTACAAAAAGCCACATAAAGTGACTGTCCATGTATACAAGAATCAGAATGACTACTTTACTAAATTCCATATTCTTCTGGCAATGATGTACAAATTTGTACTGACAGGAGGACATCTGCATTACATGAATCTACAAAGAAGGGCAGATCATGTATGTTTTGCCTTCCCTCTTTTGCTCAGCTTGGCAGATACCAAACTGGGCTCCATCCATGCCACAAAGCTGTTTCTCATGTACTAAAGCAGTGAAACTGACTCCCCCTGTAACTCCTATGGAAATTACTTGCAAGGACTTAAGTCATTGTAGTCAACACTGACTCCCTCTTCATCCTTCATATCAAAAGATCATGAAGGGATTTATAACACCTGTTTCAATTTCATGACTTACATCAGATTTTTGACCTGTGGCCACTCCAAATAGATTTCATTATTTCAGGAGAGGCATACTTTACTTCATCCTCTGCCTTTAAAATATGTGCTTTGCTGTTCATCTGCAAAATTCACACAGTAGCACAATTCACATGTACTTAAGACAAAGTCACCAGACCTGATACTTGTGTGATGGTGCTATCATTAAACACATAGAACTAGAGCAGTTCAGGCTTAAACTAAGAACAACAACTGAGAAAAAGTCAGCCACCAACCCTGCTTTTCATTTCTGAGAGCATAAGATATATTTTACAAGGAGTATAAGAAATACAATCGGTTTTTGAAACAGATGAAACAAGAAAAAAGAACTGTGAATGCTTTGAAGCCTCAATATTGTAATGTTCAGATGGAGCGTGGCTCTGATGTGAAGGTGCAGTGGGGTGTTGAGCCTTTACTAAATATCATTATGCTGCAAGCTGAATAAATATCCCCAAATGGAAAAATGCCTAGCCTGTAAATTACCACTTTGATCAACTACCAAACATAAAACTGTAATAATAACACAGGTTTTTTTATCATTTCGAAATAAGATCCCTTATAAAAGCAGCTTGTTCTTGACAACATTTTTACAAGAGACAGAGACCCATCCCATGAGATCTAATACCCTTGGTCCTTGTACCACACAGGGAAAAAAATTAATTTATTCTAGAATGCCTTTATTCTCCTTGCTGGGAATAAACTCTTGGCTATATTATACCTAAGAGTTTGTAACTTCATCCTAACTCCAAAGAGAATAACTGAAGTCTTGACAATTTTTTACTAGACTAGAATTTGTTTTCTGATTCTAGCAAATTCATAGCTATTTATTAGTAACACTGGAGGAAGGAGGAGAAACTGGGACATTTTGGAGTAACTTAAAACTCATCACTGAACAGAGTGAAAACTAAAGTAGAGTTGTCAACCTTCAAAAGAAAAAATGAGCAGTGCAGTATCACTGATGAGTGGCAGGTTTCTTCAAACTGGTGAGTAGGAACTTTTACCCAAGATAAAGCAATGTACAGGAGTTAAGACAAAATCTACATCTCACATCTTTGTCTCCAAGCGTTTCCAGCAGCAACAGCAGAATGGTTTTGAAATGTTCCTCCCAAACGCCAAGATTATCTTCCCTTGTGATCTTAAGCAATTCCAGGAGAGCTCCTTTCCGCTCCTCCACCCGCTCGTTGTGGTTGGAGAGCTCTTTCAGAAGATCAGCCACCAAATCCGAATGGTCAATGGGTACTTCTAGGACAAATGGCAGCAAATCATTTGGAGAAATGGGGAAAAGATAAAAGGTGCCAAGATTGCTCACCCTCTACAGAGTAAGGTTCATGTACCAAGGCGCCCCCGAAAAATGCATCAAATTCCAGGTGGCTTCAGTCAAGCACGCAATAGAATCTGACTAGCCCATAATTTAACCTGAGTTCACAGCATGGCTCATGCATCTGCACATGGGTTCTAACGAACCAGGAAGAGATTACAATTGGATTTCTTCCAGTTCCAACAATTACTTCTACAAGATGAGAACTGCCGTGGTTTTTCCCAGATATACACACCCAAAACCAGTGGTCACATGTATGACCTTTAGATTAAAGTACAGTGACTCATCAGTGTACTGCAAAAGAATAAAGCTGATGTGTAGCTGCAATTAAATGGAGTCAAACACTCAATAACAACAAGCTGTTGAGTGAGGCATTTCAGCCACAGAGAGGGGAAGGTCCCAAAGCAGTGTCCCTACAGATGCACGTGGATGCTTAAGGGAATAGTTTGCAGGAAACCCCAGGCAAACAAGAATCAAAACCACAGTGTTTCTTCTCAGTAGTCACAGATGAGGTTCTGCTGGGACATGAGAACAAAGGGAATTTCACACCAAGCCTCGACTCAGATGCAAGGTAATACACAACACATGCACAGGCAGGCACGTATCTGAGGGCACTACCCACACACAAATGCACCAGAAAGGCAGCGAGCTGCCTGCAGTGTCACCAGGGGAGCTGATACAAACCATCCCGAAGCTGATCCATGTCATCATCGAACACTGCTTCCTTCAGGGCAGTCTTGTCGTAGGTGTTAATAGTGTCAGCGTAAGGATAGGGGTTGTATTCCCGAGCACGGGGCCCTGAAAAGGCGCGGGGAGGCTGGGTGTTCAGGAGGGAGGTTTTGTTATCCAGAGCCATCCTTCCGCCTTCCACAATGTCACTGCTCCCACGGACATCACCACTAGGGAGAGCAAGGCCACCATCTCGAGACACCTGGGGGAATCAAACAGAGAAAAAAAAAAAGGAATGATCAAAATTCTATGGAAACTGTAGCATTTTTGGAGCTCACCCTACCAATACGAAAAGGCACAGAATTATTTACATGTATGGTTTATAATACTTTAGTAAAACTTTGATTACTACCTCTTTCATTCACACAACTACACCTGCTCAAAAATATCTCACAATCACAGTTTCTCTAACCACTGTTGCAGTGTAAGATACCATATAAGCTGTGAACTTGGAGTGATCACAGGTCCTAAGCCTGTGAGGGAAACCATCCACACATTTTAAGAACTAACATTTCCCATTACAGACCTGACTACACACATTCCATGGCAAAAGCCTTCACTGAGCCATGCTGAGCCTGAGGAACACTAGCACAGCTTCCATTTTTCATGGGACTCCCACAGAAGCCCAATGAGCACGTTTCACAGGAGGCCACAGCTCAAAGGGAGCCAAGAGAAACAGTTAGCGAAGCCCCGTAACTAAGGTATACAAAGTTAACAACCAATAAGCAGAAGATGCCTGTAAGAATACACCAGGAATAACTGCATTTTGTACATTAGCAATCCACAGACAGGTTTGATCACAATGTTTTAAAATGTCATCTATCTGGGGACATTAATCAACAGAATACTTACAATGTCACAGTCTTTCTTTCCATCACGTTTGATTGGCTCATTCAGGTCCTCTTGACTACGGAAACTAAATTTCTCAATCGCTTCTGTGACTCCACGAAGAGAGCTGTAGATTTCATCAGAGTTTAGGTTCTCCGTGTCATAATCCAGCATACTAAAGACCAAACGTATATGAAACGTTACAAATGAAAACTGGAATCCGCTTCTGACTGTTAACAAAAACAAGCTGGAGATAGACAGTTTGAAGTACCCTTTCTAACAGTGACTTGTAACACAACATGGATGGAATCAAAGCAGAGTTCAGGTCTGAGTTTGCCCTCAAATGGGGCTAAAACAAGGAGAACGCATTGCTGTGAGTGAAGGGAAAACAGATCCACTGTTTCTTACACTCAGTGTAAGTGTGTAAGAACCGTAAGAGCTGTAAAAGCTACCTTCTGTAAACCAAAAAACCCTATCCCCAACGTGGCAGTGGTGTAATTTAAAAAGGAAAGTAATATCAATCACTATGAGAACTCAAAGGGTTGTGACAGCTCATGGAAATGAAATCAGTGAAATTTAAGTTTAATAATATATGAAACTATGACAGATTTAAATGGAAAGGAAAATGTAACTTGACATTAACCTTAGTCTAACACAGTCCATTTTAATTTATAAAACAGTAAAACCTAACTCACTCGCACAGTGCCATGATAAAAAAAGCATTTCAGTATTTGGCCTAGGTTTGGGAATTCTCTCTCTCAAATCTGACACTTTCTTGCTGTCTATCTGTTCCTCAGAAATTTCTCAGCAACATAAATCCTCAAAAGTTTTGGGATTCCTTGAAGAGTTATCCAAAATTCAGTCCCATGATAAAACGCTCTGCACACAAGGGGAGATGATATTAAAATACCTGGCTAAAGAGAAGTTCCTACAAACTTCAAGAAAATAAAAAAGCATTATTGGCAGGGCTTTGCTCTCTCTAGGAGGAGTTGAGTTTGCATGACAATCACTAAATTAACAGATCCAGCAAGACAGAACAATTTCTGGCAGAGTCTTACATCTTGGCAGAGCCAGAAGCAAATAGACTGAATCAGACATTTACATCAAGTTGTTTGTCAATAAACGGCAAGAAGTGGCTCTCTACAGTGGTGAATTACTATTTCACAACAATTTGGGAAGAATGACAGGATGGGCTTGGAGGCAGATGGCTGAATTGAGTTGTGTTCCTTTTCCACAAAAGAAAGATTCCCTACGAGGTGAGTGGGGGGAAAACCTAAACAAACAAACAAGAAAACCCCTTCTGAATTTTGGGTACACAACTGTTATTTTCAATGGAACCAAAAGTAGGATATTAAATGTCTAGAACCACAGGTTTCTTTCTGGATGAAACTTGGAAACTTCAGACAGAGGATAAGATTGGCTGCCCAATTCCTTTAGGATTAACACCCTGAAAATAGCCATAATCCCTGGCTCTCAAGCAACGTGTTCGCACTACACTCACACAAGCACCAGCACCATATATTTTGGCAAAGAAATCAAAGAACAATTCCCCCAAACAGGGTCTGGCAGGCCAGGGAGAATGAGAAATCACTTAACAGACCAAGATCAGGAAACAAAAGCTGTTCATGAACCTACAGAAGTCAAAGTATTTAAGGTTTTTCAGACAGTTGAACAACAGTAATGCACTGTGATGGCTTTCCAGACAGAAGGCAAGGCAGTTCTTAAAATCTTTGTTTCATACAATTTCAAAAATATACGTTTTGAGCTCAAGCACGTTTAATTCATAGATCTTAAAGGGTTTTTCCTACAACTTTTAAGTGGGCAGTGAAACCACCATTTGAAAAGGTACACATGTGACTGTACCTGTGTACTCACGCCAAGAGATGACATGACTTACCAAAGGTCACACAATTAAATCCATGGCAGAAAGACCAAGAAATCATCACAAACATAATACTGACACTAAATCTGCTGAAATCATCACTTCTTTCCTCAGGGATGAATTTTGCTCTACACTGTCAGCAAAGAACAATCAGAATACAAACTCTTCAATGCCAAAGATCTATGGCAATTTCTCAGAGCCACCAAGCTGATGCATTTGTCAAAGCACAAACCCACATTGCGATAAAAATCTAAAGAACCCAGTGATTTCATATGTCAGGAGTAAGCCTGTGTAGGAGGTCACATTATGGCTGTGCTCTATATGAATGAGAATTCTACAATGTGAACACGTCTCTACTGACAGTATGTGCACTGGAATACTTCACAGACAACACAATGGAGGGAATAAAAGTAAAATGGAACTACACTCACCTTTCAGGAAAAAAAAAAGGCACAAAAGGGAAAAAAAAATTATGACCCATGCAGAAAACTAGAGGAAAGGCACAGGATGAATAAGAAGTGAGTAGAGATGAGCAGTGTTTAGGGATGTCACAACATTATTTTCCATCTGCTGCACAAAACCAATGCAGCTGTCTTTAAGTTTATCAAGATACAATTTGGCAGTTTTCCAGTCTGGCATGAAATACATTTTACTTCCATAAATTGTTATTCAGTTTCCAATCCAAACTATGTGTAAGTAATCCACAGTTTAATGTCTTCAAGCAGTACACAGTAACTCATGTCCTTGCACTTTCAGGCTCTGGGCTGGAATGTATGTTACATTATTTCAAACCTTATTATCTGGTGTCAGATAAAAGAAGACAGAAAAAACACCCTCAACTAGTTTTATTCCAAAAAATCAACACGGATCTCCTCCACAGATATCTCCAGTGTCCTAGCAGATTCAGAACATTAATTTAAAGCTTTTAAATCTGCAGATATTCACAGAGGTATCTACTACTGCATTCTGCTTTCTCTCTCAGATGTCACAGATTCTCAAATTTTGAGCCCTCAAAAAATTTCTTTGCTTTTCTTTCAATAGTTTTTCATTAGGACCTTTTGCTTTAAGGAAAGACTATATATATAGTCTTTCCTCAGGCAACAGACACATCTAAATCAGGAGAAACCACATTTACAAATGGTCTGTTGCCAGGGTTTAAACTTAAAAAAAAATCCAAGGAACTTAACAGAGATCTGACAAATTAAATTTGTATTCAGGTTGCGTTTTTTACTTAAAACCAGCATATAGCTTTAGTCCAGTATATTCATCCAAGAGCTGTATGCAGACTGGAACAAAATGTGAGGGCACAGGAGGAGGACTAGATGTTTTTGATAAACTCAAAATCTTACAGTAAGGTAAGGACAATTTTAATTTCAATACTATAAATTCCCAAGATGTTCCACGATCACATTATACAAAGTAAAGTTCTATGTGAAGACACTCCATGGTATGTGTCCATCTAGAGGCACTTGAGTGCCACATGCACAGTGCAGCCAAACTGAAAGATCCTGCCTCTGGTATTGTAACACAACCAGTGCCTGCCAAAAGTGCTCAGCAACTGTGTTCTGCATTGGAAACTGACTGTGAAGCATCTTCCCTACCATCTTCTTGAATGGGTGCAAGAATCTGGAAAAATCCGCTTTTTTATCCCACTTGCATGCTGCATCTTCCTCAAGCAGTGAGCGAGTGGCTGCCTGTCACCCCTGCTCTCTTGAAAGTTATCATCAATCATCTCTTTTCCTTTTCCAACCAAAGCCTCTGCAAGTCCCATATTTGAACAAATCCCATGGTGTGAAAGGTAAATAATACTGTGACACCTCAGACAAGTTGGTTTAACAGGTAGCTTGTTACCTGGGAGAGTAAGAGCGTCTGAAAGTCTTGTGGGAAGGAGCAGTGGGGATGGAGTTAGGCTGAGAAAGGGGAGGGGGGTGCTTCGACAGCCCATCTGCACTCCAACCCCAGAGCCGACTGCCGTGACCAGAGGAGAAATAAAAGAGAGAAAAAACAGAGAAAGGAGAGGGAGGAAAAAAAAAAAGAAACTATAATCTGAGTGGCTTAGTGCTGTCATGCTGCCTTGGAGAGAGAAAAAAATTAATAGAAACAAAATTAAACAAGAATACTCCATTGAGCCTCACAAGTCTTTGTTTTGGCCTTTATTAATTTCCATTTTTATTCCTAACATATTATGATTCACAAAAAATCCAGTCCCTGCTTGTACTAACCAGCGGATTTTACAAATGGATATAGCCTCTATAAACAATTCCATTTATAATGTTCTACACAAACAATCCCTGGCCACACGTGTATTCAAACACTAAGCAGGTATTTCTAAGCAACAGGATTTCCCTGGAAGAAAGGAAAATTTGAATTTATTTTATTAGACACCTGAAGGTACCTTGTAAAGTTTGTCTCCTGGTGCCTCCATAAAAACCTGAAGTCAGGCCCTACACAATCAGAAAACCTTTGGAGGGTTTAAGATCTGATCCTGTTTCACTGAACCCAGGCATGAAGCAAGTGAAAGTCAGTCCAGAGTGTAAATGTATCATGGGGACTTGGCCCAGGTCTCAGCAGACAAAGCTGGAAAGACTGGGTGAAACCAGCCTCTGAGTTGATTCGGATCACTCCTTAGACTTTCACAGGCCTCTGAGTTATTGTATGACCCTGTGCCTTTGGGTCATGACATCCATTCCTGTGTTAATTCATCTAACCTCTGGTTTTGTTCTTTTCCCATTATGATACATGGATTTTCAAAATCACCTTCTCAATGAGAACAGATACTTGAGCTGGTGGAGTATTCACAACACCACTTTGTTTCTAATACATTTAGAAACAGCACATTGTCTTGGATAGCTGTATTTGCATATATGCAAGTGAAAGATACTTTCCCATGAAAAGCGACAAGTCAAGAATTGCTCCAGTGCAAACAGCAGCAAAACCAGCTAAAAAACTCCTCTGAAGAGCAGTGTCAAAAATTTCACTCATTAACCAGCAATCAAATCTCACAGCATTACAGGCCAGTACTATCACAGAAATACCCCAGACTCCCAGACTGCTGATCAGAAGCCTCACAGCTCAGGCCTCTGAGCACAGGGTTGTTCTTGTTGAATAAAGTGGCTTATTTTAATTCTGTTTCCATGCCTCTGCTTGCTCAACTTAACACTAAAAGTGTCAAATTTTGTTTTTAATGGTACTTATTGGTGAAACAGCAAGCATGTAAACTTACACAGCCAGATAAAACTGTAGTCTTTTATTCTAATGCATTTCCTCTAAAGATCTTTGAAAGACTAAATTAATTTTTTTAATTTTGCGTGATTTTTGTTCATTTGTTTTTAATAATCAAAACTAAGCACACACTTCTGGGCTACTACTAATGGCAGAAACTCATTCCAATTTTTCATTTTATATTTCTTCAATTACTCCTACAAAATTCTAGGTGAAAATTTCTAACCTGAATGTAACATTTAAGTTTGCAGAAGTCGATTTACCATTCAGAACAGTATCCTAACACCAAAGGACCTCACAACTTAGCATGTTCGTTTTTTTACTACAACATAATTTATCTCATAATTTAAATCTCAGAACATTTTCTCTGTCCAACATAAATTCAAGCCATTTATCTGTGCTTTGCTTAGGAAACATTCTTCTCCTTCAGTCTGAAGTCTGGGGTTTTTTTCCTATTATTTTCAGTCTTCCCAAGTGCCCTTCCCTGTTTTCTCTTTCAGAAAGCACATCTTTCTCCCATAACTCCTCTCACCAAAAAATAAAACTGTAAAGGCAAAAAAAAAGCAGATACAAATGCAGAAGTAACTCACAGATGTAGTGGATATGTTATAGTGACCATGAAGCAGTACTGGAGGGAATAAATGAAGGAGAAAGAATTCTGTCCAAGACTCTGAAAGCATACTACTCTCCTGAAGACTTCAGGGGATACTTAAGCAGATGTTATCATCTGGATAGGCAAATCAGCTGTTTACAGAGTCCACTTCAACCAAAATATTCAAAATCTATCCAGAGAGCCCAAATACATGTACACATAAATACACACACACACATCCCCCTACCTCCCAAAAAATGAGTCATCTGGAAAACATACATAATACAGTAAATCTGTATCAATGAAACCTTGCTGACTAATATTAAGGATACTGCCCACAAACCATTAGTAGTATGGGAGAGCAGCTATGCTTAGCAGCATTTTTATATTCCTACAGGACCCAAACATCCTTTCTACACACATCCCAGCTCCAAAGACATGGATGCCTCTGGAAGTGACTCCAATCTGTGAACCAAGAAAAAAAATACAAGGAAAGCATAACCTTCAAAACCAAAGCTGGTACTAAAGAACTGGAGATAATCCTTCCACTGACTGCACTCAGGCTGCCTGTACAAGACATGGGCAGAGACAAGGTAAGCAGGGCCTGCGCACAGAGCACCCCGGGAGGCAATGGGAATACACAACCTGACTACAAACCTTTGGCAGCAGGCCCCACAAAAATGTAAAACCAAGCCCATTTTTGGAGGAGAGCTACACAAAAAAACTGGGAATCTTTACCCTTTTACACTGCTACCAGAATGACTTGGGCATGCTTATGTCCCAAGACTGCAGAGAGGTAAGTGACATCTCACAGCAGTGCTGAATAGCAAATGACAAGCATTTGAAATGGAAACATGACACTGAGGCACCTGTACCAAAGAATGCGATACTGCAGCGTACCCTACTTACCACAACCTGTCAGCACATCCTTCAAAGCCTCTTCTCGGAAAGAAGGACAACCAGAGCTAAATTCTCCCTTTAAGACAGGACCATGCCCAAACTGTGCTACACAAGACATTTTCAAGAAGGATGCAGTCCAGCAGAGCATCAGAAGCTAATGGCCCCGATTTGCAGTATTTGCCACTGCCTTTTCTACAAATGGCAAAAATTTGCTTACTGTTAAATCTATGCAAAAATATCTGCAAAAATCAGATACTGTTACATCTCAGAGGGCACTCACCACAAAAAAGTACAGCTTCTCCCTTCCAAATATTTTACAGGGCTTTCACAGCAGCTTCCACCTTTTACTTTCCATCTTTACCTTAGACAAGTAACTTTCAAACATCACTCTTGCATAACTAAATCCAGCAAAGAAAGCAGGACACACTTCTCCAAAAGACCTCTAAATTTTTCATTAAACACCTCGAAAAACTCTATAGAAAATGGAAGGAATGATTGTTTTCTAAAGGAAATTCCTGGCCAACTGCATCCGTGGAAGAATGCTCTGGAATTATATGCCCTCTCAAGCTAGCCCTTGAGAACAAATCACTTAAGAAAAAAAACCCTTCAGTTTCTAAACCTAATATGCTAGAAAGCAACAGCAACAATGTACACTGGATGCTTTAATCAATACTTTGATATTTGCCTCCTGACATCAAGAGGTGAGAAGAAAGCAAAGACAAATAGAAAACAGTGAGTGAAGTGGCAATAAACCATTGTGTCCCAATGGCAAAACCCAAACAGCATGGTAAAAGGTTGTGGAATTATAAAATAAGTGCCACATGGCACATGGCAACAAAACCACAACGTAACCACAGGAAGACACAGTTAATAATTTTCCATGACAGAAATCAGCAGGGCAACAATGCTCAAGCTAGTCAAAAAGGAAGCAACATCGCTGGAACCATTTCCTTGAAACTCTACCACTTAATTTTTTAATGAAGCCTTTGTGGAAAAAGCTCATAATAGGCAATCGGCTTTGACTTGCAAACTCTTGGTTTAGTTTTGAATTACAGCAGATTTAGAAGTCACAAAGGTGTATTTAGATACCCAAGATTTTTTCAGGAAACCCCAATGATTCCTATGCTGCTGGAATTAGTATAATTATTCATTAAATGCTAGAGGCCTGTACTTTTCCTGCCACACTGGAATTCACAGTCTAAGCAACCCTTCAGAGAGAGTTTTGCAGGTAACAAGGGTAGATCAACAGATTTCAACGTAAACCACTATACTGCACTATGAACTGTTTCCTCACCCAATATGGTTCCTTATGTTCCTTCCACAACCTGTCATGAAGAGGACAAGCAGGCAAGGGCAGCAGAATTTAAGCTTTTCCAGCATGAAACAGAGCTTGTCCAGGTAAGAGCCTGCTACTTTCCTTCAATATTTCTATGGTCCCAGAACATACTGTTTACTATGCCATCTCCTTTGCTCTGAGTTTCAATGCTGCAAAATACCCACATTTCCAGCAGCCTAGAGTCCATGTTGGCTGAATACAAGATTTTGGAGTGGATCAATATATTCCAGGGAAGCACCTGCAGCTTCAGCAAACACCTGATTGCAATAGACCTGCTGCCCAAAAAACCAGGCCTCTGCTCTGCTGGTGAGGTGCCAGGTGAGCAATCTGGGAGGTATTCAGCACTGAAACACAGCCACCACCTCTGCCTGTCCTGCATCCTCACAAAGAATAAGAGGGGAACAGCAGATACAGCACTCCTGTCAGCAGCACAAACCCTGCACTATAGTCCGAAGAACTGCTGATTGAAAGTCCACACCTAAAAAACAGTCACAATCTGAAACTCTTGTTCTGATAGTCATCACAGATTTTATGCAATGACATATGCAATCTCAACAGGATCTTATTTCTAATGCTGCCAATTAATATTACCTTTATTACCCACAAATGTAATTCTGAAGAAGGCCACGAAAGAAAAGGAATATAATAAGAAAAGACATTAAGATTACACAGACAGCATGAGGACTGGAACACTGAAGTCAATAACCAGCCACATATTATGTTCAAACACTGTTTCTTTGCAGAACTGTACACTTATTGTCTTGTTTTTGCTTTCAAAGTGAGTCATACTCTGCAAACGCACACTTGGTGTTGAAATCCTTTAGTATTTTGCAAGGGGATTAATTAGCCTGCCACATTACCTTGGAGACAGTCCACCATGGGAACAGTTGGTAGGTGAAGTTAAGGGGCTGGTTCTGCTGCTGGAGTGCCGGGAAGGAGTCCGACCAAGGGTATTGCTGGGGGAACCCTGACACAGAAGCAGGAAGACAGGGATTAGCAACGTGTTGCAATGCACAGGCAAGAGCACAACAACAGGTCCAAACAGTGCCTCTGTTTGCTCTAGACAAGCTTAGTGCAGTTTTCATTACGCCTCTTGACCTTAAAATCTGAAGCCATGGTTCAAGTAGTCATTAATATGCTTCTGAAGGTATGACTCTGAGGATACAGAAAGTGTATGTGCACTTCTCTACAACCCACAGTACCTGCAATTTAAATACACATGTATGGCCTGCAAATATTGCCAGAGAAATGGTTCATCAACCCAGCTTCTCAAACAAGACTTGTAAGGCTCCAAAATATGCTCACCATTACCCTGGCAATTTATTATTTTAATTACACAGCTATTTTCCACATTGTCTAAAGCATTCTGATTACGCTTGTTAGGAGCATAAGTAAGCAGTCTAACTTACCATTTTTCCACTGGCCTGCACAATATTTTATACCACAGGAAAATGAGCAGAAATTGCTCTTAATTCTGACACTTTTCACACAGAGTCTGAAGTATTACAGAATCCAGACCATTTGCCTGGAAGCCTAATGCTGCAGTTCTAGCTTACACTAAATTCTACTTAGCCCTGTGGAAGTGCAAAGATAGGAGGGTTCAAATTCCAGCAAGTTCACAAGATTTCCACATTAAAAAGACAAAAAATTCCTTAATCCTTGCTGCTCTGGGAAGGGAAAGAAACTTCCTACTTAAATCTACTAACATATTCCCCCAGTGAAATAAAAATATAAGAGCTTCATATAAAAGCAAGACAAAAGGTAATAGGCATAGACTGAGGTGACCTTGTAGGTCACAATAAAGACCCTGCGAGCTTCTTAACAGACAGTATAGCTGCTATTAAATTGATCTCAATAATAGTTATAAGCCCAGAAAATCTGTGGTATCAGGATCTGTTTTAGCCAAAAAGTCATTACTGGCAGGACTTTCAAAAGCACCACCAACTTGAAAGCACAAACCCCACCAATTTTAATGCACTTCTCACTCATTTTTTAATCTCTTCTGGTTAGGACTATATTAAATTTTAAAATAACTGAGTTTTTTATTTTAATGGTCCCTATTAAAAGCAACATCAAACAAAAGCCTCTCTTGCCACATTGCTTCCAGACAACAGTTACAGATAATTCAAACTGTACATCTGCAACAGCTTATCAATGAGCTGCTGTCTTTGGGGCTCTGCTGTTTGCAAGGACAAGGGCCTCTCACCACACTGGTGTTACTGGAGTTCTTGAGGTGGTTGTGCAGGAGCTTGGTAGCACCATCCTGGAATGTTTTTGGCAAGGCACCAAGTAACATGGTAAACTCAGGAGTGTTCAATTCAAAGAGAGAAATCAGGACTATTTGTGCTGCCTGAAAAGAAGAAAAAAGAGACCATCAGTTTTTGTTCTTTGAAAAAGACATCCATTCTCTTGGTAGTGATCCTTACAGTAAATTATGTGTGTTTCATTCAAAAAGAAGACTCCTCTACCATGCAAATCTTTAAAGTGTTCTTTGTGACAGATTATAACGAATTACTAACAGCAAAAGTTAGTTTTCATTTTTATAGCTCAAATATATTTTTGCATTTATATCTTTATTTTCCCAGATGTGTAGTGTACAGCTACTCACAGTTAGTGAGAAACTCTTACCATTGTCCTGTCCAGCACATATTTCAACTGAACAAGTTACTGCTAAGATTTACTGAAAACAGAACCAGAAGTTCAAACAAGTATGAAGACTCCAGGACTGCAATTTATCATTTCCATGCTTTTTATTTTATGTGTGAATGGGATGAGTTCTCTTCCCATCCAACCTCTTGCCTTCCTAGAGATCCAAGTTTGTTTCATCAGATAATCCACCTCTCCTGACCACTCAGGCTGTTTCAGCAATAAAAAACTTCATCTGAAGCGGAAGATTTATGAGGATGGTGGCAATCACCATTCTCTCGACCATGGACAGGCTAAACCAGATTTCCTAAATTTAGGAAAGTAAGTGAAATTGAGGTACCACTGAAACAATTGATAATCCTACCATTAATTTTACTGGGCAGGGTTTGCTTTATGTGCCTCAGAGAACTCCTGCCAGAACAGGATCTCCCCTAACCCATTAGCAAACATACAGCTCTGCAGATCCTGAACTAAGACAATGGAATCAAAATAAATCACAGTGTGTGGACCTGAAAAAGTAATTAACATCACATGCTGTTAACTAGACCTACCCAGCAGCATCCAACCTGTGTGGATGCATCAATTCTGTGGGCTTTTTCCCTGACTTTACTTTGACAGTATACAAACATTGATAAAAAGAACAATAAAAATGAAGCAATGACGAAGGACCTCTGACAGTCTGCAGCAGCACCTTCTTCAAGGGGTGGTATAGCCATTGACACATCAACTTCTAGAACACATATCTGGACACAAAGAAGTGGCTTGGGCTCACAGAGTTAAGCAGCAAAGCTACACACACTCTTATCTTGGAAAAACATACACATATGCTTAGGAAGAGCAGACATTTGGGTTTGGCCCTTTCAGTAACTTTCTAAAATCTCCTGAAAATGAAAAATAACTTTGAAAAGTTATTGAAAACAATGTGGGGATAAACGTACATTCACTGTTCTCAACACTCAAAAAAAGCGTTTTTTAATGTGCTTCCAAAGCTGCCATAATTAATTGTCTCTACAATTCCCTGTGGAGTGGAGTTCTTCACAGATGATGAACCTGGGTGCACAAGCACCCTTCACAGTGGAGGGGAATCACAGTACCTCATTGTTTCAGTGTGCAAACTGCAATTCAAGTTATACTGTTTCTTCTGCCATCAGCAGCAACTAGCACAGCTTTATATATATATATAAAAAATTCCATCCATGAAAGTTCAGTAAGCATCATCCTTTTCATATTACCAAGAAAGGAACCAAGGCCCACAGCACTCAACAGGCTTCTAAGGACTGCAGCAAACAACAGGTCTTCAGACATCATTCCAGATGGATCATGCTGCCTCTCCTGCCAAAACTCTCACTGACTTGAACGGAAACACAGTATGTGATTATTCACTCCATTCTAAAGCTCTAAGGATGAAGGAAGTGGGCAGACAGTTTTCTCCATGGCTTTCTCAACTCCATCATCTACCCTCCTCTGACCTGAAGTTTTGGACAACTCTGCCATGAAGCCTGCCTGGTATCCAACAAGGAAGTGTATTTCTGTCCATTTTGATCCAAGAACTTTTAAGCTTTCAGCAGCACAGTATTTTCTGTAATAAAAATATTACTGCACACAAGAGATCTGAGAACAAGGAACAGCAAGTTGAAGTGAATGCGAAGTGACAAGTCATGCCAACGTACATTCCCGTCGGTGAACGGCATGCGTATCCTCGACAGTTAAGAGTGGACATGCAGATCCTCTGTGTCAGAACAAGCAGGTCTCACATTTATTGAGATAAAAACCCCAAAACTACAAAACCAAAAAACCCCAAACCAAAACCCACAAAAATTGATCAACACGGTGCACAGATTAAGAGATTTCTTAGAGATTAGAATATCTGGAATTATCAACTGGTAAGTCAGGAGCTGCCCAACAGAGATGTTTGAGGTACATCTCAGAGATCTGAGTGAAACCTTCAGCAAAGCTCCGCCACAAACACTAATAGCACACTGTCCTACAGGAGTAGCTGAGAGAAGTTTCAGGTCTCAGAGGTTACTACAGCTGTGTTCAACTTTTGCATTTTGGCTTTAATAAAACCAGAACTTCGTCTGCCCTCCCTCTCTGCACAAAGTAACAGCTTGTCTTTAGGAGTCTCTGCCAGAATTCTGTATACTCAGTGCTCTTCAGCAGCTTCCCTGTCACCTGTAAATAGTTGCTGGGCTTTGAATTAAGTGCTTAACAGTAGCTCCCAATGCTGACAATCTTCTGTGGCCTCAAGAAACAGACCAAGAGTTTATGTCTGTGGAAACAAAGCCAAGGACTTCTACATCCTGAGAGTGGTGCTCCAGTAAAGGTCTCAAAGGCAACACTGGAGTTACATGGGTAAAACCCTGTCTGTGTTCTTTCTAAATTGTCCTCAGACATGCAACAGCACTTCTAGGTTTATTTCAGGCAAAAGTCATTATTTGAAAGTGTGCCCATAATTTCCTACTTAATATTTAATACACAAAGGTCTTGGTTCCTACCACCATAAGGTCAACATTGTTACTTAATGGCCTGAAAAGCTGGAAGCTCCAGGCTAGCTTGAAATCACATTTGTAACATGCTCTAAGTTTCACTCCTATAATGCTTCTAATACAAGTAATTTTATTTCAGTAATAAAGAGCATCAGGAGCAGCATCTCCACATCTGTTGTAATAGTTAGATCTGGACACACTTGTTACTCCTCTAAGTTTCACTTATCTAGCATATTTTTACCTAATCAAATGATATCTTCTACAGACAATGTTTCTAAGAATTTTAAATCTGTGGATTTTCAGCTTGTGACAAACCAGAGACATTTTCATAATCTCTGAATTTCTGGATGTCTTCTGAAAATCTTGCTTCATTAGATTACTGTCACAATAAATAAATATAACAAGCAACAAAAAAATCTTATTTCTGTACACAACGTACAAACATTCTTCATGCAACATTCATGCTTGATATTTAGTCTGAAGAAAGTCGTATCTCAATTTTCCCTTGCCTTTGTGTCCCTGTACCATTAGTACGGAACACTAATCCATCTCCTTCAGTGACATATAATGTAGACCCTACAGATTATCTAATCTTAACGAAGCCATTCTCTGCTGGCTTCAGCTGGAGAAACTCCAGTCACTTCAGAGCCTGACTATGCTAGAGAGGGGGTCTGGCTCAGTGTCAGGTTCTTGAATCATTTGCAAAGGACTCCTTAAGTAACTTTATTATTTTCCTTATCACAATGCAGTGAGAGATCAGATTCCACAGGCCAGTAGCAGCTCCGAAAGTTTCACTTAGGTCACTGCAATTCCTGCTGTCCAACCGTGTCAACTGCTAAAGGGAGGCCAACGCTTCAGCAGTATCTGGTTTTTGTTTTTACCTAGACAGTGGATGATAAA
The DNA here is from genome assembly GCA_008694505.1 of Cyanoderma ruficeps. Taxonomy (NCBI): domain Eukaryota; kingdom Metazoa; phylum Chordata; class Aves; order Passeriformes; family Timaliidae; genus Cyanoderma; species Cyanoderma ruficeps. The sequence continues at coordinate 9,632,323 of VZDJ01000594.1, read as the reverse complement.
TCAGATTTATCAAAATCTGTAACTTTTTTCAACTTGGCTGAATTATAATAAAGCATCTTTGAAATCTTTCGGGCTTATCAGGCAAACAGATCAAGGCTAAGTAGAAAAATCCATTAATTTTAGAAAGGAAATGTGGACAGTGACCTAAGGGTAATAAAAGTGCCTTATGATTGCTGCTGCTGTTCCAGTGGACCAAGCAGAATAAGCAGACAGTCGCTTGAGCTACATGAAGGCAGTTTCCAAGTTACTCAAACATCTAATTGGTGATGGGCTCCCAACAGTGGCAGCCCCATAAAAGAAGGGGACTTTGTACCCTGATCCTTTATGAGGAACTACAGTAAGAGAGTTAACACAAAAACACATCAAAGTCAAAAATTACTTCAGACAGACACACTTTTTTCAGGCTCCCAGTCCAGGTCTCTTTACACAGCTAGACAGTTGAGTTGAGACTGCAAACACAATTAGTGTGATTAGTGCACAAGGCTTTCAGTCTACCTGTTTACATTTCTCTTCCAAGTTTCCTTCACCAGGCCCTGAGGAGGCTGAAGTTGTCCTAGCTGGCAAATCCTCACCCACCCAACTATGCATCGTCTGGGTTTGACAAACAGGAAAGTTGGTATTACTCAAAGAAAACAGAGATTCCAACTCAATCACCTGAACAATACACATGCTATCTTTTTGCAGAAGAATTTTGATCAATTTCTTGCTTCATTTCAAGTAACGGAAACTAAAAAAGCATTGTTTGATGTCATCAGAAGAGCATTCCTTTCGGCAGAAGGCAGCTGAAATTAAATTCAAAATTAAATCTGGTAACAGCTCTTAGACTTACAGATCATCCTGTAGTTCTTCTACAAGGCTTTGCTTTGGCAACCTCCTGGTGACCTCCACAACCACTTGAAAACCTCTGCTGAGGTGCAGAGCCCAGACAGTGCTGAAATGATGGCACTTGCATCAGGCCAGCCAGGAATGGGGAATAGGTGCATCTCCCTGCACCTGCCCTCACAGTTATCTCTAAGTTCAGAGGAAGTTACAGTTAAAAACTTGCAAACTCCTGTCTCCAGTCTGGACATCAGTCTGATGGATCAACACTGCCTATAAATACCTCTTATCATGTGATCAGTCTGGGGAAGAGCCTCACTAACATCTACTCACTTTTGACAAACATAATCATATTCTGAATGCGTCGCACACTTCACCATTTGGTCTAAGAAAAATGTGGGTTTTAATAACTTAAGGCACAATGGAGCAGAGAAGCTCTCTCTCATGTCACTTTGAATTATACTAAACTGCAGATCAAATGGAGATCCACTGAGATCAAGTGGCAGCACTTGCACATTAGGCAGCTTGTATTAGCACACACTGGCAGACAGCTTCAATTCTCCAATGAGTAGCTGATGTTAAGTGAGTTATTCACATCTACTGAGAGTTTGCAAACTCTAAACAAGTGTTATTTCAGTGGACTTTCCAGCAGACAATCAAGTATTTGCTGGCCCTGAATGAACAAACTATCTGCCAAACCAAACCTTTTGCTTATTCCTTTTTCAGGCCTAGAATCAGATGAGCAAGGACATCCACATTACAGACATGGCAGTGTGAAGCACAACGGCTTTAGCAGTTCATACATTATCCAAACATGTTAGCTTGAGTACAAGTTTTAAACACACTATTTTCCCAAAACACTTGTATTAGCGTACGCTGTTCACATCCACATCCTGAAAAGGAAGAATTTGTTTAATAGATTTAAATACAGAAATAAATTAAATCCATATTGCTATTCTGTTTTACACAGTACACACTTTATACACCACTGACGGCTTTTACAAATCAGAGACGGTTGCATTACAAGTACCAAAGACATCTCAGAAAAGTGACGGCAAAAACGATGCAGCACCAAACCACCACGTTTGGAATACTGCTCTGTAGCAGATTATGACTCATGTTTTGTGACCTGGGCACAGAAAGGACCATGGCAAAAATGTTCATTATTTCTTGCCAACCAGACATTACCCCAGAAATCAAATTTAATGAAGGCTACCCTGAGTAACTTTCCTCATAATAAAACGGCAGTTGTTGCAAAAACAGGTTTCAGGACTAGAAGGATAGGTTACCTTTCATTAACAACTGAGAAATATTACTTATAAACCAGGAATGATTGAAGTCTGAATTCTCAAGCAAAATTTCCCACATATAAACTAAGAAAGAAAAAGAGCTACTGAACTTCTATGGTTTGTAGTGAAAACATGCACTTTAATCTGCACGGATTTTTGAAATGCTAGAGAAAAGTATGGCAGAATTATCTGTCACACTGCAAACAGCTCCGCAATGCATCATGTAAACATCACCTCTAGACTTGATTTTCAAAATAGAAACATCACCTATACCTGTGTAGGTGTGTGAGTGTTTATATAAATGGCATGTACACACAACCATATTGTGCACAGACACATAATAAAAGTGTGAGTATACACATTCTGTGAAACCATTTCTTCTCTCATATTACCAAGCCCTAGCTCTTCTAGCAAACAGAGTATGTGCTTATATTCAAACTGTTTTCAGCTCAAAGCATCCCAGAAGGTTGTATAAAGTGGAGGGACTCCGTTTAAGAAGTCCACCCCAGCACCATATTTCCAATAAGCACATCATGATTTTCTAGCCAGCATCACTGAGTGAAAGCCATTTTCCTTACACTGCGTACACTAAAAACATTTTGGCTCTCATAGCTCTGTAGCATCAAATTCAAAACAAACAGAAAATGAGGAATACTGTTTTGGAAACACAGCTAGGACATAGAGATCCTTTTTGTTAGCTTTAAATCAAGTAAACACTACAGTCCACCAGGTGCCATTTTTTACGTATTACACTATTTTTCCTAACACTGACTATGTTTTAAATGCCTGACAGAAGTTCCTCTGAGCATTTACACTGAGTTTGACTTTTTTTGGAATATTCTTTGGCTAAAAGGCTGACCTCAGCAATATGGATGTACTCCTATTTAAGATTCCATAAGCCTGAAATGAAATCCTAATGCCTGGTGATCTAGCAACTTGGCTCATCATGGAGTCCATGAGATGCACAAATCCAGTGTAGGAATACTGCAAGAGTGCTAGAGAAACCTCTGACCCAGGAAGGCAAGGGCCTGTGGCTGGAGAGTACTAAAATATTTTGCCATTCAAAAGTATTTCTGCAAATGTCCTTTTCATCACTGCTACTGCAACAGGCCATGACCAACAGTGTTTATTGCTCAATACCAGCACAAATAAGCAACGCTATTTCAGCTCACAAAGAGGCTCTGAGAGTGCTGTACAGTGGCACATCTGTCCCAGAGCAGCTGAAATCAGACTTATGCTAGATGGATGATTAAAACTTCCAGGAGTTTTTAGAGGTCTCATGGCATCACCACGCACAGAAGCCTAATATTCTTTCCTCAGAAGTGTTTGCTCTCCTGTCACTGGTCGTCCTCCCGGTATCACAGCAATATTTTATCCAAAGTTGCTCAATCTAGGCTTTACTGACAGATAGGTTTTGCTTATCAAAGTGACAATATCAATATTTCTCAAGGAATGACCTTGAGGATTACTACTTAAAGATGTAAATATATCTTCAAAAAGCCTGCTTCAGCTTATGAAGTGTCTGTTGGCCTGCAGTTTTCTCTCTGAAATCTTCCTCATCCTCTTCATAATTCAGAAACTGTTTCTCAGTTTTGGTGAGAAAAAAAAACTGACCCCAAACTCATTTTCTCTGGATATCCCTCAACTTCACCTGCAAACCAGTGGTTGAAATCCAAGGAGGGCCTTCCCCAAGGTACTCTCAGGAGGTCTTCATCTTCATGAAAATTAGAGCAACACAAGCACCCTCCTGGGCTTTTTGATTCAATGCAATGGTTCTAGTTTCTTACCAAAATCCATCCCACTGTCTGTATTCAAGGGCAGCTTACAGTGACAAGTAGGGCAGTTGAAAGAAAAAGTTTTCCCAGTTATGTAAGTGGAAGGCAGAATGTGATGTACACGTGACACAAGGCTGCCCATAACATGTAAAATGCCTTCAGGCTTGAAAAATAAAAACCACCATAGGAATGTTTCATCAACAGAGAACCCAGTCAGGATATTTGGAACAAAAGGAAAAAAAAAATTCTTCTGCCTTGAGATTAGTACTCTAAATTCCAATCATCTTGACTATTTATCAGATCTTCTATTTATTGTTAAGGCCAGAGCTGGGTTGATTAACAAGATGGTAAGAACTGTTACTGGCCCTTCACCTCAGGAGGCCTCATTCCCCTTCAGCCTGTAGAAGGTCCTCCTGAACACTAAGATCCTGTGTGCCCTCACAGTTGATTCCACACCCACAAATTCTGAGCACTCATGTTAAATAAAAGTTTCCATTCAGACAAGCCTTGGACACGAGGTCTCTGTAGGCTTTGGCCAAAGTCAAATGAGAACCCTTATTCTAATTTCCATTCTCAAACTGATGGCTCTTTTCCAGGATCAAAGTATTTTCCCACACAGAGCCCATGCCTGTCATCCAAATTCAATCAGCCCTTTACCTACGTAAGGATTGCACAACAACTTGGCTGGCAATATTACAAATAAAATGAGGAAGTTACTGATTTACAATGTCCTCACAGACCAATCATCAAAGTATCGACATTGCCATTGTCTTCCCTTTCTGTGCGGTAATTAACTGGCTTTTGCAAAATTATGTCATCAAATTTTAAACAATTTCCAGAGGAAAATCAGAATTAACACCCTGCTACAGCAACAAATAAATCAGTGCAGAGGAAAGCCAAATACCTCACACAAGGTTAGATGCTACTGCAGTTGAAATTACAGCTCCGTTATCTGAAATCTTGATCTGTGCCCTGCCCACTGATAAACTCTTCTTGGGGAAAAAGCCACAAACTGGCTGCATGTGCAGGAATCCCCAGCAGGTGTTCTCACATTAGAACCACATCCCATCCAGGTCTCCATGCAGCACTGCAGGACCTGCTCTTACCCTGTGGCTTTTGCTCAGCATGGAGGGCACCTTTCTTCCAGCACTGCTTGCAGGAAGTAAACCTTAGGCTGAATGCAGTGTAAACACTCACAAGTACTAACAATCTTTAAAATGAGACAAATATTTACCCATAACACACTCCATATCACCTTATTTTAAACCTAAAGCCTGACAATCATTTTGACTATACATAGCTCATGGCTACTATCAGAAGTTTAAATTGTTTCTGCACTGAGAGGGAATCACAACATTTTGTCAACGCACACTTTAGTATCAGTTGCATGTTCCTCAAAGGATATTGTGTTTTCCTTGTGATAACAGAGCTTCTGTTTAACTACAGATGTCATTCCATACAGGACCACAAATGGTTTTATGAAAAACACCATTTCTTTTGACTTTTTCTGATCTCACTAACTACAAAACATGAGCTGTAGTTCAGTTTGGGTCAGATTGGTTAAGTGTGCTCATTAAGTGTGTTTAAATGTTGTCAAAGAATACACAAAGTTATTAATAAAGCTGTAGCATTCAGTTTGAAAAGGTTTTCGGGGTAAATTAAATTTTTTGTTCTATTTTTTCCCAGTGCCTTAACACTCTATGGCTGGGACCTCCATGACCACCACACACAGTAAGTAGTAATAATGGAGAGACTCACTAACAAAAGGATAATCTCAGTATAGACTGAAAATATAATCAATTTCCTGAACAAACACCTTGACTGTCACTACAGGATCAGATCTGCATGACAAATTGCCACGTGTACACAGCAGCCACATGCCTTCCTCACTGACAGATATCACCAGTGTGAGGAAGTTTGCTTTATCTGCCTCTGTTCAAGAAGGTAAACCCCAGACAGAACAGCATTGCTACCACACACAGGTGTTACTTGCATTATGGCAGAGTTCAGTAACTCAGACTTGGGTGAAGAGGATATTTACTGGGGATATTGACTGGAGTGGGACTCCATTTCTTGGGGGAAAGAGTCCCTCCCTCCATGAGTACCTGAGCAGCAGCATCACTGTTCCACCAAGTCAGCCACAGTCATACCAGTAAACTAGACTGAACCACCCAGGAGCCCCTGGTACCACGAATGATGTGCACTAGTCACTTGCAGGAGTTGAGTTCATTGCACTGGTAGTCTTAAGACCAGATTCTACTGAATTTTTACACTTTTTACAGGTCTCTTGTGGTACTTCAACCACTTGAAGACAAAACTGATTCTTCTCCTTCTCCCCAGAAATCTCCACTGCCATCTCCATTTTCAGGTTGTCACAGTGTTTACAGGGCATGGTCTGCTTTGCGTTTCAAAAACCACAGATCTTGAAGGCCACCATAATACCTTCCACATGGGCAGAATCTTCTGAGGCTTAAATGAATCATCTTAATATTAAAAAGGTACTACTTTTTTTCCCCCAAGTTATATTGCCAAAATACCACGGCAATATTTAATTGTGTTCCTCAGAACATTTCACTTGCCTAGATTGGCTTTTGATAACCCAATTCACTATTGCATAATCAATTTATAAGTCTGTTAACTACAGTCCTGACAGAGATAATGGCCTTATAAATCCTTTGCTGCACTGTTTCTTCTATAGCCTCTGGTTTGTACTATGTTCTTAATAAAATCATGGCACAGCAATGGTATGATGAAATAAAGATCACCTGTGCATTTGCTTTTAGTAGCTTAAATTAGCTTAACTGTGTAATAATTTATCTGAAAACTACTGGCACCAAAGGCAAATCCAAGTCACATGCAGGTTTAATAAAAAGAATTCTGATTCAGCAATCTCTTGTCAGCCCCAAGGCACTTGCCCAAGTACCACTCAGGCAGAGTCTGCTGAAACTTTTGCCATAACTGTGCAAGCCATTGGAACAGACAGAAGGATGGACACCACACAGTGAGCACCTGCTCCCCACAGCCCACAGGGAACAGCACACTTCCAATTTTTCAGCTGCAGCAGATACTCTCTGCTTCCCTTTGCATGCAGCAATGATGACCCCTAATGGTGGAATGTTTCTCCTGCTGAGCAGTATGAAGAGATTTTGCTTTTCAATGCGTATTTCCACTTAAAATAATTACAACTTCCCCTCACAGCCCAGCAGCAAAGTAAACTGTTTGAGATTCACCTGAACTGTAACACAGAAGCAGCTGCTTTGCCTGATCAATTCTTTCTGACTTTGGACACAGAAACATTAAAATGCAAATCCATATTCCAGATATAAGTCCAGAATTTAAAGTACCCCTTTTTTCCTGAGGGAGACTGTCTTACAGAAGCAAGTTTCAGTTGCAGTGCTGTGAACAATCCCTGCAGGAAATCTTCAGAAAAGAGGATGTTCCTTTTTCCCTCAGAACCAATCGTCTGCATGCAAGCAAGCAAACAGCACACGCCCAAACAGCTTCTTTGAAGCCTTCCTTCAGCTACTGGATAACACCGCACACGAGTGTGTGGCAGCACATTTGATACCCAGCAATCTTTTAATCAGAAACAAATAAAAGTAATTTTTTTATTTCTAAAGCTATAAAATTACATGTTATTCTAGTATTAAGTCGACATTTTATGTGCACATAGTGTTTAGTTCTCATACAATTTTTACATTCTGGAATTATTAAAATTTGGCTGGACTTTTTTGAAATCCAGCTACATCTCAAAGCCTTTGACTCCTACTGAAAATAGAAGATAATTTTAAATTGTGTTATAGATACAGTTTTATGTATGTGACTACATAAAACTAAGTCTTGCTTTTCTCTTGGGAGAGATGAGTATCACTACCTGTCCCATTTTAGCTTGCCTGACACTTGCATAGAGAGCAAGATAAAGAACAAGGTAACTATTACCCAGGCCTGACCTAATTGTGTCAGTTTTTTCCAGGTAGAGATAAACACACAGCACTTAAAAGAGAAGGGTTGAGAGCCCCTGGCAGCTTACTGATTTGTTCACTTTCTTTTAACAACATTATAATACTGAAGCTGTACTAGCTTTCAGTCTACAAAGCACAAAGCCTTCACTTAAACAAAATACAAACCTAGAGATATTTCCAGAACGCTCAAGAAAAAGCACACTTTCAAATCATGACCTCTTTTTGTATGGTAATAGTAGTTAAAGTCACACAAGTACTTACTAGGAAAAGAAAATACGAAGACATGCTTCAGAATTGCGTGTGGACTGAATTGACAGTTTTGTTTGGACAATGAGGTATGTAAAATCAGGGCTTAAGTTACACTCTAAGCACTGAACTTTTCATTACTTTTATGACAGGCTTGTTTGGCTTTTTCCTCCTTCCTGAAGAGCAATAATTACTGCAAATACTTCATCGTCCTGGCTTACCTTTCTCACATCTGAGCTCTTTGGTTCTGTAGTCCAAGTTATAATTCTAGATACAGCAAGTCTTGTCTCACTGGAGTTCACAAAGTCTGTTGGATCCATCTGTCTTGCCAAGGACTCAATATACTTCAGGATAGCAACTTTGACCTGAGAAATGAAAAGGGATCTGTGAAGCTCAGGAGTTGGCAAAAATGCATTTTCTTCATAGGAACAGATCCCACTACATATTGACAAGACTTACATCACATGGTGGGGAGGAAGCAACCCTGGGACATGTCTCCAAGTTGCCAATATAATTTCTACATCATGCAATAATACAACAATTACCTACTCATGAGTTCTATGCTTTATGGTGTGCCTGACACGACAAGCTAAGACAAGCATGTTGATGCTTTAGTGAAATGGCTTTTGATACTGACCTTCAGGTTTGGTGTCTGGGTCTGATCTACAATAAACCTCATCAAAATGTTAAATTGCTGATCAAATGGAAAAGAATCCCTGTCCAAAGGAAACAAAAGCAAAAATGTAATGCAACATAAACTAAATTAACTCAATACCTCAAAGCTGACATAACAGATTTCAACACACTTTTCTTCTTGGTAACTTTACCATCAGTAAGAGAAACTCTAAGCTTAAGGATTGGCTAGTTATTGACACAACACTGGAGAAAACTGCTAAATCAGTATCTTTACACACTGTTACTCTACTGTCTCTACACTTCTGGCATGCCTGTCCATTTCATTTCAGACTCTGCTTTGTTTCCTTATCTCTAGAAGCAGCTTGGTTTATCTTGACCTTAGGGTTCATACCTGGTTTTGATCGTTCTCCTCTTTTTTCCCCACTATTTTCTCCTAGATTATTACTACTTTTTCTTTTCTTTTTTAATTATCCCATTTCTAGAATGAGTTGAATTTTATTGCAATAGTGTCCTGTGCTGGACATCCTTTGAAAAGGACATGGAGTACAGAATTGGTGTGAGCACTGCAGCAGCATTCAAGGTCTTATCCTGACCTGTTATTTGTGTCTGAACAACATGAAAGAGGTGCTCAACTTTGTGGCAAAGCAACTTTCATATTCTGAATACTTCAATTTTTTGGGTACCTGTCAATCAAAAATACCTGATATCTGAGCACACACCCCACAAAAACCTAAAATTAATCAGTTATACATTTTTAAATTTATGCTTTTAAGTTATTTATTTAGAAGAGAGACAGGCCTTTTTAATTCAATACTTGAAATACTGTGACATAACTGTTCTCCTTTATTCTTACATTCATCAAGATTGAGCCCCTAAAATACACAGCACTGCTGGACTTCTAAAATCACACCTTCCTGTAATCCCAAATAAACCTCCACAACATTTGCCATCTGAGTACTGTACCTGGTGACATCCAGAGCTTTTTGAACTTTTGCTTGCACAGACCCCAACAAATCTGCTCCCATTTTCTTTAGCAACTGAGTCAGCAGAACAAAAAGCCAATCCTGCAAGTCATCTTTATGAATGATGATGAAATCAACCAGGGTTTCCAGAAACATGCTGAAGACCTATAAACAAAACAAGTGTCCGAAAAAGATGTACAGTTCTTAAAATAAAAATATTTGAAGGGAAAGGGGGTTTTACAGTCTGAGTTTCAGGATGATTTTGTTATAAAAGTTTCATGAATGAATGATTTTAGTGACCACATTGCTCAGGGAAAAAAAAATCAGACAAGACATGTCTAGAATGTGTTGTATTAAAATACCACATGTAACGAGTGAAGGAAGGGGGTAGAAAACACTTACTCTCTGTTGTGAATTCCACGGCAAAGCAGGCCATGCAACAAAACAAACCACTCGTTAGCACACAGAGTGATAAAGGATGCAGTTTCTCAACAGATAAAAAACACATTCATTGGAAGTTTACATTTTCTTACAACACAATCTCTTCTCAGCAGAGTTACTTAAAACATTATATACCTTGGATCAGATTCAGTCTCCTCAGTCAAGAAAGTAACTCTATATGTTTATACACAGTTATATAGCACAGTTATATAAAGCCCCGTGTTAACACCACAACTAATGAGTTTGTACCAGTAATGCTATAAAAGTAGTGAAGATGACAGATCACTGCTGCCACAAATGACACTTGAGCCCAGTGTGTAATAAACTCCCACTTTACTCAGAAACCGGAAATATTTTGCAAACAAATAATTACACCTCCACCCTTTCTACTACACATACCTTGGGGAACCAAAGCATTAAGAACTTACAGATAGGTACTAGAAGCTTGGTGAGACCTGTGGTACAGTATAAAATTAAAGCCAAAAATGCACATTTTGAGCAAGACCTGTGACAGGCTACTCTGCCTGCCCATGGAATTTTCACCCGGCAATCATTTATTAAAACTGGTTTACAAAGAGGTCATGAAGTACAAAGATTTATACAACTTATTCTTTCTCAAACTGCATTCAACCCAACTGCTGATGTTTTTACACAGCCATTAGTGGTTTTCCTCAACTAGCAAAACTTGGAAAAGGGCATGAAATTCCCTGTTCCTTTCTCTCTACTCCCCCTTAGCTGCCCATAGAAATCCATAGTTCTGAACATGCCTATGGATCATACCTCCCCATTCTGTGGCCCACTTCTTCTTAACAAATGTCTGTAAATTCATGCCACAGCCTTTAACTTCAAAGGTCAGTGTTTTACGGAAAGCAAAGTAGCTGTATTAAAGACCTTGATCATGAGTTTCAGAATAGTATCTTGGTGAGACATCTGCTCCCAGGTGTACACAACACACAAACCCCAGTGGCTGTGATGCTCATGACCCCTCATGGACCATTTCTCCCTGTGCATCACCAAAAATACACACTAGAGGAGTGCAAATCAAACTGAACTTCCGGCTCCAGGTGGTGACCTCTAAAAGGCATTAGGCTGCTCCTCAGGAAGCACTGAGTAACCAACTCCTGGTAATGTAACAGAGACTGAGAGACATCCCCTCCTTGTAAAACAAATGAAAACCAAGGAGATTTTTAAATGCCAGTTTTCCCCGGCAGATGGCAGGGGTAGAAATACAAACCACTCATCTTGGAACACTGTCAAATGTGCACACACAGTAATGCAGGACAGCGAGCCAAGGCTTTGTGATCTTACCTTGCTGTGTGGGTCAGCAAACATGCGAGTAAATATTTCACACAGCCTTTTTAACTCGACTCGGCTAAAATACAGAAATAAAACATAACATTAATGCCAAAGTTTTAGTTGCAGGGAAAAAAAAAGCAGCCAATAAATATTAACAGCTGAAAGATCTAACCTTCTTTATTTAAATGTTACTTCAGTCACACTTCTGAAAACCTTGTATATCTAGGCAAAGCCTTTACTGGCACTTCAGTTTTTAACTGCTGGGATCACCAGTTTTACATTAAGAATCTAATAAACATCTATTTTTTTAAACCTTTAACCAGACAGTTGTATTTTCTGCTGCTTTTATTTTCTTCTATATTCTGCATTCCAGAAGACAACTTAAATTTGCATGTTTGCAAGGCACTTATTTTCTATCTGGGTCAAGGTCAGTGAATCACTGAACCATGCATTTTTTTCACCTTAAGAATAGATTTTTCAAGTCTCATTTGTGTCAGGGATTTCAAATTTTCAAGTAAAATCAGAACTTTCTGGTTACATACTTATCAAATCTTTTGGCTTAAATTTCCAGTTGCTTCAGTAGTATCAGTCTAGAATCAGATTATTAACAGATGAGAACTGACTCCAAAGTCTGACAGCAGGCAGGCATATTGAGCAGCCAAACATATAGAAATGAAAGAGACATTAACAAATGGCAACCTATTAAACCAGAAGATAATTACATCAAGGAACAATCTAAGTTCCTATTAGTAAGAGATTATTAGGTGCTCAGTAGTGCTCTTTTTATGGCAGGGGGAAAAAAGAATGATGCATGGGATACTGAGTCGGAGTCAAAAAGCAGAACGCTTTGGTGCCAAAGCTCTTATCTGCAATGTATTGAAAAGTCTTAGCTTTCCTGCAAGGCAAACTGCCAAAAAATACAGCTCTTCTTGTTTATGGTGCAAACAAAAGCAGAACAAGGCAGTTAAGTTACACTTCCTGCACACTACAGATGCAAATAGACATTTTTCACAATTACTATAAAACCAGAGCAACTAGAGAAATGAACACTGACTGCTCAGAGAAGAGTTATTGAAGATTTTGACTACAGGGAATGTATTTTCAGACCAACATTAATTCTACAAACCACCAACTTCTCTCTTTCTAAAAATAATCTTCAAACAAGCCAGAATAAGGCAGTAGTCTACAGATATTTTATGTTAGATTGTTTCTAAATAACACATGACTTTTTTTTTCTTTTTTCAATAAATCTATGCATGAAAGGCTGATTAAATTTTAAAAGGGCACAAAACCAATGGGTTTAATAGCCTGGTAGGGAGGGAAAAGTCTTTGTAACAACATCACAGTACGCTGTCAGCTTAATTCAGGGTGATGCTGCACAGGCTCAAAATGACTACAACACTCTCCTGACATCATGCAGATTGCAGCTCTCTGAATGAACCCCTATTGATTACTCGAATGAATTTTCTTTCTGGACAAAGGTTATATAAAGTCATCAAATATATACATATCTCTTCCTAAAAGCTCACGGACCCAAAGTAACAATGCAAGTGCTAAACTGCAACAGGCAGTGGAAGAACATTTCCTTAAGGGACTCTTTTGCCTTGTTTTATTTAGAAGACCTTATGGGGAGCCCTTAAAAAAGTAGGCCACATGAAGCTGTATGAAACAAAAGAGGGTGGGTAAGTGCCATTCCACTTTGCATGCATGTCTCTGGATATGCAAAACCCAGCTAACACAGGATCAGCCATCTCCCAGTTCAGAATACTAAAGAAAACCCAGCCACATCACTGCCTCTTATTAATGTGTTACGCCACAACAGAAGGTATCAGGTTTAATTAGGAGACAGACTTGCCCCTTGGACTAATGACCTTGATGATGTTCTCAAGATGCCGTGGGAACAAGCAGGATGATAAAATCTAATCATTAGAACAGGCACCAGATCAACTCTGAACCAAGGAGGAAGCAGATCAAAAGGAAACCAAAATGAAATACCGAGAACTAAACACAGTACCAAATTAAAAAAAAAGAAAAAAACTGTGCAGAGGTGTAGTTTCTGGGACAGATTTAAAAATCATTCAAGATCAAAGCTAATACAACTTGCTAGCTTGAGGGACTGGTGACAGCACAGTTCAAACACTACAACCAGCAGGGTTGAAATCAAGAGTTTAATTCCACTAGTATTTCTGCTAAGATCTACTGACCTGGATCAACAGCTCATCACCAAAACTTCTCAGCATTTCCTCCCTTGCAACTATCCTCAGCAGCATTCCAAACCTTGCTGATAATCCTCACACACTTTTGTGGCAAAATCAAAATCTCACCCAACTTTTTCATACAAGTGATGAAGTGCCACAGTTCTTCCAGACAGTTTATTAGAGAAAGAAAAAAACCAGCACACATGGTGGAACTATCTTTTAAGAGACTCAGAAATAGACCACATCAAAAACATCTCTGCTCCAGAGACTCTAACTACCCATTATAAAAACCTGTAGCACTTCCCATTTCAGGCCTGCATCACATCATGTGAAGTGGTAGAATATTGTTATGATGGCAAGAAACCAACTTTTTCAGGCCTGCTCTCAGTATACTTTCATTCAGACTGTTAACATGAACCATCAGATTGTTTTCAGCCAGTGTGAAGCCCTTCTAAAATGAAACAACTGCACAAACCCAAGCAAAGGAATCTCTAAACAACCACTTATAAACTTGGCTGTAATTTAAGTACATACGATTCATAACAGAAAAATAAAATTGTCACCGCTATTTGTAAATGTTACTTTCCAAGGAGCCAAAAGATAAACAGCTTGTTTCAAACACTTTCTCCATAAACTAAGGGTGAAATCTCTATGGCCTGAGAGCCAGTTGTCCAGTTAACATGACCTGTGGCCATAAGGAGTTTCCACATGACTATCGGATAATTCTGAGACCCACTGGATAATTCCAAAGCATCTTTAAAGGTGTGATGTGCCAAAGGAGCTTAAAGGGGTGTTGTGGTTCTCAACAAGAGAAAAAGGTCTCCCTCTCCTACCACATGCAGTTTCAGATTTGGTACACATACTTCACTGCCCTAAGAAACTTCCCTTTACATTACGCACTACACCACTTATAGGACACAAGTTTCTGATATAAAATTTTTGAAGAGTGACAAACAGGATCTATAACTACACCTAATACAGCCTTCATAAAGAGCCAAAGTACAGCCAACACCAGCACTATCTGATCTCAGCTTTGAAACACACACCCCGAGTCATTTTAGAGTAAGTGCAATGTTTGTTTCACCAACTAAATTGCTATGGGAAAAAAACATTGAAGGCTCAAATAGACTAATGTAAAAATGGCACCACTCCTTGAGTATGTTTACAATGGCACCACTGTGGGAAATCTCACTGTGCTGCAACAAGCACCTACCACTGGAGGTCTTCATGTAACAGATGAAGGCTAAGAGAAGATAACATGCTTACCTGAGCCCTTTCTACATTAGTTCCACAAATTATACTGATGACACAGCAGAAACCTTTCCAAAAGTTAACTGCAATCCCACATTGTGAAGACAAAGCCTTCCCAGCCATGGAAGACACCGCCTGTCTCCATAAGGCAGGTACATAACACTGCCTTCTGGCTGTGGGCATCCCTAATGAATTACTAACACCAGAAAACTATGAAGTCACCTCAGTGTCCGTTGGCTTTTCAGTAAATTCTGAAGACCTATGAGCCCTTCTTTCCTTTCAGACCAGTTGGAGCTGGCGCAGTGGTTCAGCACCTCAGCCACATCTTCAGTCTGCCGCAGGTAGTGTGGAATGCCCCCGTTCCTGGAGCCATAGGAGCGCTCCGAGCAAGCGCTGGATGCGTCGCTGTTGGCATCGTCATCGGAGTACATCCCATAGGGCTCGTATCTTCTTCTCACTGTTTTTTTCTGGAAAAGGGCAAACTCGGACTTACCAAGTTATATACAGTTACACTGGTGCCAAAAGAAAAACATTCTATTTGCAATCACTAAAAGGAAGATTAGTGCTACTGTTATAGTGACTGAAGTGTTTTAAAGATGTCACCATGCACTGCCTGCTTACCTCTCACAGCAGGGCAAGACAGACCCTACTGATTTCAACGAGACTGAGTGACTCAGAAGAGGGCCTGCCTTCCCCAGCATGAAAATTATTTATTTATGCCCAGTAGAATTAAGTTACTGGTAATGAAACTAAATACAATAAAAGTTCTATTGGCAATAATGGTCAGTTCCATTGTTATAGATCCTATGATGATACAACTTCTACTTTAAAAAAATTAAAGGTAAGGAAGAAATAGCTGAAAGAATCTGTGCTGGCATGCCCAGTCACTTTGGTATTGATACTGAAGTGACTCTAGAAATGCACTGGATATAGGAGATGGTAATTTCTCTGTTAGTTTGGGCTAGGATTCTCTCCAGAGGCTGCTAAGGGAGGTGAGTACTCAAATCCCATTCATTTCAATTGCATGGCAGTAGAGAACCTAATTCCCTTAGGTACATCTCTGACAGCCTTGATCCTTACAGAAAGAATAGTAGCATAATAAAAATTATGGCAGCAAAAAAAACCTCTTAAATAAACCTTGAAAGAACAGGGTCGACAAGATAATGTATCAAAAAAAAGATCATCTATATTCTGAAGTGTTTGCTACAGAATTCCTTCCAGTGTCTAGTCCTGCAGGTCTTGGACTTGTAAAGCCAGCAGAGTTTTGCTTCCACTAGGACTGGAGGATTGAAGCATAGAAATTAACTCACGTGCAGTATCATGGACGTTAGCAACAGGGTGGGGAGAGTTGGAAAGTAGAAATAAAAAGTCAAGAAAGCACTAGTACCTTGCTCCTGGAGTCTCCTAACAGCTGTAGGCAGGAAAATATTGAAGGGTGGGAAAAAGCATAGAGAATTATGTCAGAAGCTTATGTAGGGTTTGTTTTTGCAACAAAAACGTATAGCAAATGTGTCTTAGCAAATTAAAAAAAAAATACAGTTTTTGCAAAATAAAAGTGGGTATAATAATGCCTGACTTTATCTCGTAACTGTTGCACTACTCATACTGGCTACAATTTCCTTTAGGGAGCTTGGAAGTGAGAATATGTGTTAAAAACATTTTTAGGAACAGATTTATATTCAGCCCCTCTTTGCTTACTTTTCAGAAACCTGCAATGAAAGATATCAGAGATTTTGGTAGTGATTTCTCTTTCCCCACATATTACTAGCAGCGTTTCATTTTAGAGTCTTGCAAAGAAATTCTGATGTGAGGAAGCCACTATCTACAGTACAGCACATTTAATCAACTTCACTTACCAAGTCCTCTTTCAACCCACAGTTCTTACAACACACTGTTTTGAAGATTAGCTTCTTTTAAGACCCCCTGGTTGGCACCACTGGCTTAAAGACCTTACTTAACAGCAAAGTTTCCATCACCCTTTGAGCTCATCTGACAGACTCAAGCACTGATTCCCAGTATACACATTGTGGGTTTAGGCCAAGTCCAGCTCAAACAGAAGCAGTGGATCCAACTGGAATTGTACAGAGGGAGTAGAGGTCACAGAATGACCCACCATGTTTTGTTTCAATTGAGGATTTGGCTGAAGCCATTTTTGGAGAACTTCTTTTCATTTCTTACTACATGGAGAAGACAACTTTCTGAAAACAAGGTTACTGGCATCACAACACTCTCTCAAAAGGAGCCTGCACAGGCTATGTAAATTGCCTGTTGTCAGAAGGCAATGAAGAGAAAACTGGGGTGGTGGGAAAAAGGCATCAACAAGATTGTGTTGCACCTCCTGAAGCTGTACAAATTCAGACTGATCAACCAAGCCAGCAGCACCAGCTAGTTTCCAGCTAGACTTAAGTATTCCCCTTTTAAGTGCTCAACCCTTCAAAATTTTAACATTTCAGTTTAATGTTACTTAACTTCAAAGCTGGAATATTTAAAAGAGCACTCTGTAAATCTAGTTGAAGATTAAGTCACACCCAAAGAAATCTCAGGGCTCAGCACTCAATTGAAACACTGTGACACTCTCCTCCCTTAAGAAACCTGTATTCAGCAGCTGCTCACATGCAGGGATAAAACCTAATTTTGTTTACACAGGTAAACCCTTCTTTGTAATTATATCCTGAACTGCTCTGATAGCAAATTTGAGGTGCTGAGAGCAGAAACTGGCTCACAAGCTGTTACATTTGGTAATGAAAACGCTCACTTAGTGATTCAGCCCACTAAATCCAACAGTGCCATTCATTACATACTGCTCTACTTTTCTACTTTTCCTTGTTCACACTTTCTTTGTGTTGAAAGGTGAATTTCATAAAAAGGGCCATTTTTCTAGAACTACTCTAATAGGTGCCATGAGCTGGGTGATAATCAGACACAAAAAGAAAAATGTTAGCCATCCTTGGGGAAAGTGAACTATGAAATGGAGAAAGGCCATCTACCACAAATACTGGCAACATGGTTTGTCCTCCTTAAAGTGCATCTGAGACCGATTCTGACTGATCTATCTCAAGATACATCAGGAAAACCTTCCCTCGTTCAGGTCTAGAGCTGGAGAAGACCCACAGGTACCCAGTTAGCACTGTACAATAATTTACCCTGCCTCTACACATTGTCTCCCCCCTACATATAAGAGGTATATACAAAGGCTTAGGATGTGCCTTCTGAAAAGCAGAAGACACTTTCTGGGTTCTAACCAAGAGATATCATTATACAATAAGATTATACAGGACAGCAACATTTTTTAAAATTGCATAGAATTTACTAGGAATAGCAGTGAATGTTTGAAAGTACAAGCAGCAAACTGGACAAATAAAATTCAACTTACACCGTAACTGCATGAGATGGTACAGATTCCATGCAAGCCAAGTTATGAGCTCTCTGAGTATCTACCCAGGTGTAAATAACACAGGGCAGAAACTTGTCCTTGCTGAAATCTGATTAGGAATTGACACTAACAGAGAACACCGTTTTTCTGACAAAATCTTCATGCAGGTAACAGGACTGATAGAAATCTCCAACCCCATGAGTGCTGAGCACTGTCACAGTGCTGGGCACATCCTCTGACAGCCAGGTGAAAGGCAAACAGCTGATTCAACCCACCCTGCAGCTGTAGCACCAAGCCACGGCACTCTGTCTGACAACAGCTGCAGAGAACTGACATGGAATAAGGAAAAACATACTGCTGCCAGTATACCCCAAGTCAAAACAGCAAAAGGTAACTCTACAGCATCAGACACTGGCACAATCAGAATAAAGCTATTTAGAAAGAGGAGAACATACGTACAGGTAACTTTAAGCCACTTTCCGGTGTTGGAAGCATTTTGTATTTTTCCTCTTACCAGTGCATCGGCCACAGCAGCCTCCAGATCTGTGCTGGTGCTCAGGACTCGCATGGCATTCACAGAAGCAGGCATCCTGCCTGGCTGTCCGAGTCCAAACCGGTCTGCACAAAAGACAACAGTGAAAGGGATTGTTAAATGAATTCACATTCATTTGGAATCCTAATCAGGTGCCCGAGTGGTTCTCCCCATGGACTCTGGGAACTCACAGTGCTTTTCCATTAAACACCCTTGACCCAGAGCTCCAGAGAGTCTGCCATTAGGGCAAGAAATAAACTATTGTTTGTTGGGTGTTGGAGGCAATTTTAGATCCTCAGGGCAGCTTTTCATTTATTTACTTTAAGCTAGAAAGCAGGGTATCTATATTCTGTTTCCTTATATTCAGTTGTCTCAAAGTTTTATTTTAATGTCAGAGGCAGATATGCCCATCCCAATCTGGCACTCTGAGAAATCAGGAGAGCTTCTCATTAACTTCAGAGAGACAGAACCATGCCCAGTGTCAGAACATGTAAATACTCGAGCACTCATCTACCCTGCAGCCTTTTCTCTCAGGCAAGGATGTGAGACTAGCAGCACCACATTAGTCTATTTTATGTCTCAAGGCTTGATTAACCAGTAGAATATATCCCTACACCTTCACAGTATAAAAATTAAGTTAATAACTCACTTGTGAAGTGACTTCAACTTCTGGTTCTCTTAAGTTTAAATTCCAGAGCTCTATATCAAAACTGGTTTTGAGCAGACAATACGATCTTTTTTCCCTTTGAATTTGATGACAAAACTCTCAATGGCATCCAAAGCAATGGTACTGAGTCTAAAATGCCATTTACATTCCTAACATTAATTAGTTTACTTTATCATTTGCCCAGTCTACCAAAAAAGTTACTGAAATTAGTTTCTTTAGCAAAGCCAAATTCAGAAAGGTCCACTAGCAGAGCTAGGACAGAATCAGTAACTTAAGTATCACAGGCCAGGTTCTGGCAGCTGAGTCCTTCTAGAGGGGGGCAGATCAGATAGCAGATACTGGCTCTGGTCCATAAGCAGAATGACTAGTTATGACATTCCATGGGTTTTTTTTCAGTGTGGGCTTGTGTTTGCTCCTGGAGGACTTAGAATATCCCTCCTGGAACATATGTTACCCCTCTGTCCCTGTACCATACATGCCAAGAGGAGTTTTGCCAGCAAAGTCAGTGGCGCACAGATCAAGCTGCACGAACCCATTTAAAAGACCTTCAGCTGATCCACATCAAGCAGCAAGAGAGAGAGGTCAAGTCACACAGGTCTTTTAATAGTTCATCTATGTTTAATTTAACAGTGGAAAAATACTGCTTATCAAATTGCTGAACCATATTGTGGATTTGCTCAAAACTGAGGCCAAACATGGCATTCGGCAGCTTGAAGTGTTTTTGAGGAAAATACTGTGTATCACAAAATTTCACTGTTTTTTTCTTTATGAACCTACTGCACTATCTTTTAGGGATTACCTTACACTGACATGCATAATTTAAATCAGAGATTGAAATTGGCCAGTTCTACTGTCCTTATTACAAAGCTTTATTCGAGATTAAGCTACTGTGGGGGAAAAGGGAAGATTTTAAAAATCCAAAGTATTTTGAAAAGAAAAAAAACCCCTGCAGACTAGTATTTATTTCAAACAGAAGCGGTATCTATCAAAATTTACTGTTTCTTAGAGTTACGTACCCAGACAAGACATTTCTGATTTACAACAAAAGCACATTTTCTACAAAACACATTACAAGGGAAAAAAAAAAAACAAACTTCTTAGAACTACTGCCAAAAAGTAATCAAATCATGACATTTCACAAAGAAATAAAAGTTGTATGTGTTATTACTATCCCCTTTTTTAATGCACTTGGGTTGAAGAATCACTTCAAATATGAAGATGGAACAGTGCTTTATTCCTAAAATGGAAAAATCTGTGCACTCTTAACTAAAGCACAGAGATGATAATGCATTAGGTGTGACTGAAACTAAAGTGACCACTACAGAGATATATACACTATAAAGCTGTGGATTTTCCTAAGTGTAAATGTGATCGGGTACAGTACAAGGGCTGTAAATGTTGGGCTAAGTTCTGGACATGGTTTTATATTTTAAACCAACTTAATTACATTAATCAAGTGTTACTGAGATCAGAATTTGGCTGTAACTTTTGAAACTACATAGCATGAAAAATACCACTGTCATTTGTTTTCAAATAAATTTAGTAGTACATTAGAAAAGGGAAGATAGTTGTTTCGGGGTTTTTTTAAATGAAGAACAAAACGACAAAGTAATTAAATTGTAGATCAGTTTAAATACCCAGCATAAAGAAACAAAATTGAGCTTTTTTTAACACATTAAGTACAGCGTGGCATGCTGGCTCCTATCTCCATAGCTATCAGGAGTCTTCTGACCTACTTTGTTCAGTGATTTTTAAATTTGCAACACCCAAGTCACTGTGGATTTCTCCCCAAGACATTGTTGCCATATTTGAGTGCTGAAACAAGACCACAGGAGAGACCTCAATATATCTCTGATGTGGGGCTGAGAACACACCTGGCTCCAGGAGTAACCACTACAGCCAAGCCTGGTGTTACGGGGCAAGAAATCAGCAGACTACGCTCTGCCCACATTCCCTTGTCTCCCTGGCTAGATTAATTCACTACACGTGTTACAAACTTGGTGAAAATTTGCAACCACCAGCATTACTCCTATTTTGCCATTTCTCATAAGATTTTGGCCTTCTGCAGTACACAGGTAACAAAACTTGATTATGCTTTGTAACAAACCACAGAAGCCAAACTTGAAGTGACTATCACAGGAAGCCAAAAGCAAACAAAGCTTAAATCTGTATTACAACTGAGCTATTTTAAATATTTTAATTATTTTGGTTAAAGACAAAATCAAATTGTTATCTGAAAAATGCCAGTCAAATCAGCTTCCATAATTTCTGTTGAGTAACATGATAAGGGAAATGTTTTGAGAGTTTTAGTTAAGTGATAGCCATTTAACAAGACTCATGAGCAACAGAGCATTTTTCACTCCTTATTTGAAGGATGTTAATTAAATAACTTTCAGTATAACAAATTCCTTACATGATTTTAGCCTCCAAGGAAACACTGAAGCCCTCATCTTCTACATTATCTTTGTCCCCACAATTAAGTCACTGTTGGCCCAAAGCTAATAGCCATCATTCCATTCTTTTTAAGATTCCCAGTAAAACATCCTTATTTCAAAAGGAATTATGTGCTCTCCATAACTTCAAATCCACTACAGGGGTGGGACAAAAGCAACTGGAATCCACAGATTTTTCTCATCACATGTAACTGTCACCTTACACAAAGCCCTGTGAAATTAAGAGATTTTTTCCTTTCAAAAACTTCTCTCTACTTTGGACAAGGCCTTCAGAATTACATGAAGGATGGATCAGCATGTGTGATGTTCCAAAGTTCATTTTGAAAGCTCATCAGGTGCTTAATTTTTGCTGCTCTTGTGTATTTTGGAGGGGATCCCACAAAGAACTTTTATTAACAGAGACAGGAGTTCACAATACTTAGTAATAAATGGGATGAAACCCATTGGGATCCCATCCTAGGCTCTGGAGAGTGCTACACTGCTAAAGAGCAAACAGAATTTACAAGTACTCTGCATCAGTCAGGATTTAGCCCATGCTGCACAACTGATCCAATTTACAGGAGAATTGAGAAAGCCCTGGATCACCCTTTGTTTAAACACTGTTCACAATGTTCCTATAATACACAAAATTAAAAACATCCAAAAAAATGAAACTGAAAACAAAAAGCCACGTTGAACAAAACCAGAACAGAAAGCCCCGCAGTGGTGAGAAGCACATGCCAAGTGCTGGCTGATGCACACGATGGCAAATGTTAAGATGGTGTAAAACAAGACTACGTATAAGAAGCGGATTCATGCAGTTAGCGCTTGTTCACCTGACTGCCCAACAGAGTCAGCAGTGGAGAGAGCACTAGTGGACCTGGAATGACGTCGAGAAGCTGCAAGTAGAAGGAATGGCAACACCCACAGGATTAACACACATTGAACCCGAGACAGAAAAATGCCACAATCCAAAGGGGATGCGTGTGACCGCTACCGGCAGAGGTGTTTCATAGTGACGGGGAATGGCGCTTATGTGGATGCGTAACAGGTACAGTGCAAGCCCCACAGCGACGCCTCCGCCTGTAGCTTCCCCCCTTCCCCTCGTGACCATTAACACGATGCATGACAAAACTCATTTGGAACAATCCCAAACTGGGTGCAGCTCAGCAAAAACACCCTGATGCACATCAGTCACGTTCCAGACCTGCAGGTCTGGCAGGCGGCCGTCAAGAGAACGTGGAGCACATAACTACAGAGAAGGGTTTAGATGTGTCTGATCTAAACCCCAAAGTGAAGCCATGAGGAATGGTTACGAATTGTGCTTGCAGGTATTTTTCCACAGCATTCTAGCCTATGCATAATAAAACCAACGTTAACAAAGAGAATGCATAACCACATAAGTAGAAAGAGTCATACAGGGAGGTCACCAACCACTGTAGAGGTCCTCGGGTTGGTTTCTTTTCCAAGTAAGCACACGTATACACATATTCAGGTGTTGCTACTTCCAAAGGTCTCTTGCTTTTAACAAATTTTGCATACATGTTACTTGAACCTCAGTATGTACATGCAGAGCTAATGAGAATATGCACATCACACTCATCTAGAATGACACATGTATACAAATTGTTAAAAGCAATGGAGGGCACACAGTAGCAGAGGAGTCTACGCCAAATATAGCTCCCACTTCAATTCTCAGTTGTTAGCAGCACATCAATCACAAAATGCCTTTGGAGAGGTTTTCAGTTCTTGGATTCAGCATACAAGTCAGTTCTTTATGAAAGCAAATGAAAATGGGCCCAGTCATTCCCAAATTACAGAAATTTTGTCTTTCTAAAGAAGTTTTCCCTAGGTCTAGCAATGACATGCTCACCAGCTCAAAGCAACTGACCCAAGAAACCGATTGTTCATTTAAGCAATTCATCACCACAGACTCACTGAAGGCCTTGTTGCTTTAACATCATAACTAGTACTGTCAAGAAACTGAAAAAATAAAGCAGAATCACCTTACAATACAAATAGGCTTTGTCAATTATGCACATAAGCGTGCAGCAGAAAAATTCTAAGTCTTCTGTTTAAGGCAAAGCGTTCATAAACACAAATATTAATATAATGAAATAGGAACCAGCAACGTGAGAAAAATAAAATTTTGTGGTTTTTTGACTTTGAGAGCTTCACTAAAAGCTATATGCAATGTGGTCTTTGGCCATTGAGAACACATGCATTTATTCAAGAGAACAATTCCAGTGACATCATGAGTAAACTCATGAAAGATTTACATGATCAGTGCAGGATTGTGGACTGAACCTCACAATTAAGGTTTGTAGGTCACAATTGCTTTCCCCCAAGCCATCCACTGTGTCCCTGTGGACATCACTGCAAGATCAAGGCCCAGGGAGAAAAAAGAACAAAAAAAATTTTAAGGCCCACATCTCTGCAAGGAGGTTGAGTATAGATTCACTCTTGACTGCTTTTACTACCTTAGGAAGCAGGACTCATGATGCACAGATGCATACCTGCACTGCAGCCCCCAAAACAAGCTGCAAAACAATACAATGTCAGTGCTGACACTGACCATAATACCATTAAATGCAAGAATCTTGTCATTCACATTTAGTTACTCTGACTTTAATTCACAATTATACAAGTTAATCGTTATAAGCAAAACCAGACCATGCACAGCAGGATTATATTACCTTTGCATTATTGCAAGATTAACTGGGTTCTAAAAATACCGCAGGACAACCACATTGCTTTGGCTTAAACTGACATATATAAATTTCTTTGAGATGAATTACACACCACATAATTAACAAGCTCATGAACATATTTGATCTTAAAGCATTTCAATGAAAACATAAGAAAAAGTTAATAGGGTAACAACTACATTGGGTTACTGATGTTACATTGATATGTCCTCTCCACGTAACCTTTATGACCTAATAACAATGTATTTCTAGAAATGCATTACTCTTCAGATAATTAAAAATCATGAGCCAAAATGAGATTACTCTTTCCTCACAACTGAAGCGTAACACACATCTGTAACTGAGATTTTATAGTAAGAGTCAGACTCAGCTCTGGTGGAAGTGCACAAAGCTCACACCAACCGTGGTTTTGATACACTGCATTTGCTTTTCAGAATAAGGGTTCAAGACAGTACTTCAACTACTACATTTTCAATAAAATAAACAAAGCACAGAACAGTGACATAGAACAATGACACGTTAACACTGAAATCCAGCCTACTTTTATATTTTGACTGGAGGAAAAAAGCTTAATCCAAAATTGAAGCTAGGTGGGTTAATTATAAAAATAAGCTACAGTTGTGGATCTACTGTCCTTTTTCTAGACGTGGTGTTATATCAGCGTCATTTAATCAATAAAAACTTCATCTATTTATCTTAAAGAGCTATGAACCAAGTTATGAACCGAAGTTGAATCCCTTCCATTTTTCACCAGAAGTTGAGATATTAACGTAAACAGATTATTTTATAACTCAATATAATGAAGTCATTGAACCCAAAAGCTTTTCCAATATGAAAACTTGTGTTATGTTCCATTTACACACTACATCATGTAACTGTATTTTGTCACTATGCAAAACAGATACTGTAACACCATTCTTCATTAAATTACTACATAAATGAAGAGGGCCTGGAGATCAACTGTATTTCATGCCTGAAATGACATGTTTTGATACAAGAAATAATGTATTTGGTTGAATATATGATATGGTATTTGATCAGAAACATTAACTATCTTGCTGTATTCAATACTGTGCAGAAAAACTGCATATGGTAAGTGTAATGAAATTTTCTATTTGTACTGTACACTTTAACTGCAGTTTAATGATGCTCCTTTAAAATCCCAAGTCTTTCTGTGGTTTTACACTGCCTCATAAAGTTTCCTACAAAACACATGCACCTTAACTGATGATCGACTGTCCTGTAAAACCTCTGCAAAAAGAGAGCTGCTATCTCAAGTGAAGGATTCTAGATAGAAATGATATACTGTAACTATACCTAGCTGTAAGAAAACTGAATCATGAATAATTGAGTCACTCAACAACAGACTATGATGCTACAAAACTACTTCACTGTGACCTAGAAAATCCAGGCTTGCCCCCCCCATAGATTTCCATTAGTATTATTAAGCGAAGCACAGCAGCCCAATACAAGCTGATTCAACGTAACTAAAAATTGCAGAAGTTCAAACTAAGCTATGTCCCTGCTAACAGTAAAATGCTGAGAACCAGAATTGAAGCATGCAGAAGAAAACAGAAGGGGAAAAAAACGGGGTTGGAAACGGGGAGTGTCAGGAATCCAGAGGACAGAAAAGAGCTCATTCCACCTAGCAGTGTCTTGAAAGGGCAATCACAACAAGGGAAAAAGGAAAAAAAATATTGACCCTTAAAGCTCCAATGCCTACATGTACTCACCAAGTGGAGGGAAGCCCCGAGCAGGGCTTGTATCTCGACTGCTCTCACGGCTGGTATCACGACTGCACCCCTGACTCATGCTGGGTCGGGGGATACGACTGCTCCGTGCTAGCATGCAGCATGGAGAGTTTCAGAGAAGGTGAACAAGTTTAATGAGGACAGAAAGCTCAAAGTCAAGTCACAGTTCTGTTAGTTATGGTAATTAGTACATTAGTAATTACAATTTGCAGCAGCCTGCTCAGACTCTTTACAAACCAACTACCTTACATGCTGAGCTGTGTTTGTGATGTGAAATTTCAGCAGCATTAATGTCTGGCTGACAGTCTGCTTTTTTCTTAAGCAATCCAAGTTTTGTTATTCAAGTAGAGCAGGAATCTTCAATCATTTAGGGAAGCTCTACTGTTGCAAAACAGATGAGGCTGAAAGAAACCCTTCCGGAATATTTCCTCCTTAATGCTAAAATAAACACTCTTCTGGGACAAAACAGCAGACAAAAATTTCTTTAAGTAATCACAATACCATAGATTTGCCTTTCACAATTTTACATAGATTTGCCTTTCACAAGGAGAGTTTTTTGAACAGATATCCTAAGGAAAAAAAAGGTGTACTGCACAGACTTGCAGAGATATCTTCTTCCAATGAAAGAAACTAGGAAAAACATTTAGAACCTGAATACCTGAAAGACAGGTTAAAAAATAATTTGAATTTGAAGAGAGCAGTAGCTTCAGATATTTAACAGAAGCTAATTTCTGCTCCTCAGAAACTTCTAGAAGCTTATCTTTATGGTTTTATGCACACACTTTGAGATACTGCACACTTCAGGGGAGCTTTAAAATATTTTACTTGGACAAAACCCTACATGCTTGCAGATGTTTGAGACCCTGCATGTTATAAACTTTGCAGAAAGTTATTTGGTAAGCTTTACACCTGATAAAGAATACAATATCTTCTTAGGGCAAAAACCAGCAGTTGATTGTCAGGAGAATTTAATGACAAGAGGGATTTCCCTAGCTGTTTTGAAAAGGCAATAGCATATTTCAAGTGTTCAGGAATTGCCATTGAGAAATTTTCTCAGGCACAAAGTAAAACCTAATCTACCAACTTTGATGACAACACAAGTACATAGGGATAATGTGAATGTGCTAATACTCTGTATCCTTGTTTTTATAAAAATAATGTCATTTGCATGCTTCAGAATATACATATATATTCTTATAAATCTCTATTGATTTGTATACAGAACTTAAATGCCTAGACTCACGCTGAAGTTCCTCTATAGTGCTTCAGTGTTCTCACATACACTGGATATATTAGCATCCTTCAAGCAAAACAGTACAGAACAAAATAGAAACCTTCATATTTAGGCTTTAAAATTCAAATAGACTCCTGCCAGATTCGTGGTTTGTCAAATCCCTCCCAGTTTTGCAAAACCCAGTTCATCTCTCCAATGACTTAATGGTTCTGATGGTTGACCTCTGATGTCAAACAATGCAAGATGAGCTATCCACCAAGCGGATTACATCACCAAAATGTCTAATGGTACTGACTTAGATGGTCTTACAATAAATAAAACAGAGTATATTATAAAAACTGGATGAAATTAGGGTTCATGAATACAATAATCCCATCTCAGATGTACAAGGGAAAAAGCTGACAAGTGAACTACAGGTAAAATAAACACTAAAGTTCTTCACACAAATACTTGGTTTGAAATAGCAGACTCTCTAGAAGCAAACTTCTCATTCTTGGGTCTCGTGCTTAGATGTAAATAACGGCAGCCTTCACATCAGGTTTGCACAAGCAGTCATTTCTCTTAAACAGAGAAGATCTGCCCATCTTTTCTATAATACAGCCCTACTAAAAACAGTAAAGGCTCTTTAGAGAGGGAGAGATGTGAATGATTAAGAAATTAGTGGATGCACACAATAGATTCTCCTTCCATACCAGCTAACAGCAGCAGCATGAAGTATGAAGAAAATGCACTTTAACTACATTGTCCTACGCTAGTAGGACAGTGCTAGAGATGAAGCATAATACTGACTGCACAAACAGAACATTCAAAGCCAAACACTGGGTACTTCAGGATTAATGGTCAAATAAAAGGGTTGCATGTTACTGGATACAAAAGAAAAGCAAGAAAAATAAATGGATTGAAAAGAACTGAAGGATGAGTCTGCTGTGGACTCCCAGGCACCTGCCTCACATTTTCACCACCATGTTGTGTATAGAGGATTTTGTATCAGCTACTCAGACTATTTCCTTTAAATACTGCCAGCAGTAAAGGCCAGCAGTATTGTCACTTAGCTAAGTCTCTCATACTGCGATAGCCTTTCTCTGCAGTGCAGGAAGCAAAAGCAAAGAAGACAGACCAAGTCTCAATTTGAGAATTCTCAACCCCCAAAAGCCTGGCAGAAATCAAGTGACTGAGTAGCAAAATGGATTAAGAGAAGCAGGCAGCATGAAAGCGGACAGTGTGTCCACAGCCAGTTCTGCTGTGAGGAAGTCTAGGACAGGACAAGGATGGGTTGTTTTCAACAATATTTCAACTTTCTAATGTGTCCTGTACATCTAAGTTTTATCAATTTCATCTGGAAAGTCAGAGCACTTAGACATGGCTCACACCATTATTAAAACACATTATTAGGCAGTCTTATGCCAGTGGAACCCAACAGATGCAAATATCATCAGCAAAACATGAAAGTGCCCGTTTACCAATCTACCACTTGGAAGAAACTGGTATTTCATTAGGGTGTGAATTTTAATGATTCTTAAGTGGAGACTAAAAATCAGCAGACGCTTTCTTACATCAAATACCAGCATTTTAAAGAGTCTGAAACTCTGCCAAACAGCCAAAGGAAAGCTCGGCAGTGGGAAACACCCAGTCAAGGCAAGTCAAGAACTGCCTGCAGATTTCCAATAAATGTACACATCATAACCCCAACAGAAAGAGTGCTGTTGCATGAAACTCATAGGCAGCTGTGCTTGCTCCACTTTTTGGAGAATGGCTGTCTTGAATCTCTCACTGCTTTCAGATCCAGCTGTGCCACACGATCTGCAGAGCATCCAACAGAACTAACTTTGGGCTGATAATTTTCAATCCATGGGAAATGGACATCACCTGCTTGAGCAGATGATCTCCTTCAAGGGGCCCAAAGAAACACTCGAGATCAAGTAGACTGCACTCCTCCTTCCCCAAGAGGATATCACCACTAGTAAAACTCACTTAGCAGACAGCAGAGGAAAGCTTAAAACTGAAGTGTCACAAGCAGAGCCATACAGGTGACCACACAGGATCTCAGCACACTGAATGTGCCTCGTGCTGCCTCTGGGGAAACAAAACCTTCTTCAAGGTTTCCAGCACACAGAATGAATCTACTTCATGGATACCTGTAGTCATCATGGAAATCAAAGCTAGCAGAAAGGTACTGATGCTAACAGGTATCCACATGCAAAGGGCTCTATTACTGTTACTGGCCCAGGAGGGCTTCAAAAACTACAGGGGATGGTTTCTGTATTTGGAATCAAGGTGAGTGGGAGTCTATTTAATGAAATGAACAAACAAAATAGAATATCAAGGAAATACAGAGACTGAAGCAACACAATAATGAAGCATAAAATACTGTTAGCTACTATGTTATAAAGCAGTAAGTACAATGGAATAATGGTATATAGCTGACAGCTCAAAAGCTATCTCCATCTGGGTCAGTATCACGACTTTCAAAATCCAATAAATAGAATTTTTGCAACTGAACAGTGAAGTGTCAGACACTCCTGTTCCCATAACAGCTCAACCCAGGCTGTGTTCATCAACCTGGGGGGAATAGGTGAAAGCTACACATCTGATACATGTCAGAGCTCTCTCCCACTCTCAAAGAACAAGCACTTATTGTGTTCTCAGGGAGTACACCAGAGAAATGATATACAAATTATTCTTCCAAAAGAATTCAAGGCTCTTGTAATATACCTGAAAGCAGGCAACCCAAGAGTGAGGATTTTACACAAGGCAATTTCCCTTCAGGTACTCGAGAATGTTTCAAATTAGATCGCATAGTATGATGATCAGCTTAAGCATGTGTGATGTACCATCCACCATTCTTTGCTTCCTCCTAAAAAACAATGCTCTTCTACACAGTGATAGCAGAACAATTGCCTCTAGTATTTGGGAGGCACTTTACACTTTAAAAGCAATGACAGAAAAGCATAATGTATTTATACAGAGCCCATAACATAGACCAGACAAGAGAATAACACCGAATTTCGAGAAGCAGTCACAATGAATATGCTATATTTTTTTATGAATCATAATGGCATAAACGGGTGCTTTAAACTCATTTCAGTATACTGGAAAGAATGAATAAAACACTTCTTTATTAACAACCTCCTCTAGATAAAAATGCAGCTCAAATGTGAAATATAAAACTATTGCTAAGGCAATAGTTATAAATAAAATATAATTGCCAACAATAAGGCTACAATTTCAACCAATTTCTATCTACTAGTAAAGTCTTTGGAGATAAAAAAAAATTTAGTATCAGTATAATTTAAAATGTTGCTCTACAGTAGCTTCAAATTTATAAAATAATTTCTATTAAAAAATGAAAATGTTCAGACAACACACTGAACACTTTTTCACTTCAACTCAAAGATACCCAAAGTTTTATATTTTTGATATTTACTCACCTTATTTAAAAAAAGAAAAGTCTGCTTATAAATTTGAAAATAGAAACTATTACTGAATATTTACGTAACAGTCACTGAGATGAGAGTATCAAAACCAGAACAGTTAATACATAAGTCTAAAACATGTTCTAAGAACGTGGCTCCAGGATATTAAGGATGAGAGAAGCAAACCGTTTAAGATGCAAAATTTCTAAAATAATCCAAGAAATGCTTTTTGACCTTGATTCCATGTGATTGTAAAGATTGCTCAACTCATTTTAGGACTAAGCTTAAAAGACATCTTGTTGCTGTGATGGTTATCCACAACTGTCCTTGTGGACTGTTCTAATAATATTGCTCATGTTGAATTTCAAACAGAAAACACATCATGACATCTTTAGGCTTACTTTGAAACCATAAGGTCCAGCTGGAAAATTGAAATTACTCTCCTATAAACCACAATCACATTAATTTTTCAGCTGAAAAAGTCAGAAGAATAACAGTAACATGAAGAGTTTCCCAGCCAACAGGAAAGCCCCTCCTTCAAGCACGCCGGCCAGCCCACCACTGCAGTGAGTGCTCTTACCTAGGCCTATTCTGTTGGGACTCGTCTCCCGACTGCATCCCTGGCTCCGAGGAATCTTGCTGCGCTTCTCTGAGGATGATGGCACTGGCTGGACTCTGGATGTTCCACTGCTCAGGCCACCATAGGAGCTTCCTAAGAGCTTACCCGGAGAACTAGACCGGCTACCAGCTAGAAGAGAACCAGAAATAAGGAAAAAAACAATTAAACCCCTGCCCAAGATTTTAAACACGCTGACAGCAAAACTGGAACACAATCAGCTCAATTTAAGAATTTAATCCAAATCCCTCAGAAATCTAATGGGAGTATTCCCTACAAGCTTTCAAGAAGACTGAGGAAAGCCTGTGGACAATGAACACTGACATCAGCAACCCTCTGCTGCCCATGGAGATCAAGCCCAAAGCAGACACTGCAGTGTATGAACACCCAAGCTGGTTTTAGGAGAGCTTGGGGAGGTGCTGGGGCAGCCTGGCTGCAGTAGCAAGGGACTTCCAGGCTGCCTCACCTTCTCATAAAGCAACACCAACCAGGCCGTGTCCAGAGGTATGGTGCAGTGCCCTGGCTTCTGGTAGAGGTCACTTGCTGCAAAGCAGCTCAGGCGGCTTCGCGCTACCCTGCAGTGGTGGCATTGCTTTTCTGCAATGATTCAGTGAAGGAAAATAAAAACCCACCACATCTGAACAGATCAGCACAAAAATGGGTAAATCCCACAAGCCTCACACTCGTAGAGATGCTGGCTTACTTAGGTATGGCTGGTTAAACTGAAGTTATTTATTTTTCAGATGACGAAATATTTTGGCGAGTTGAATAGTTGGCCTGTTTTATTTTTCCTTGTCTGTTTGAATAGACCACACCAACTTTACATTTCTTCTAAGAAATGAGTATGTGAGTCCCTGAAATTCTGTTGTTGCCATTACTATTTCTGACATCAAATTTATTTGCTGGAACAGCAAGGAAAAGTATATTTGAAAGGGTTGCAAGAGCATACTCAGGCAAGCTTCCATTTTGAACCAATATTCATACTGATTTCTTTCTGAAATGCATCTACACATCTCACAAAAATTTCATTTCCAGATACTGTTACAACTAGTAAGAGTTGAAAGACTGTTCTTCTTAATTTAAGAAGATATGCAATTCTGTTAGTCTCACAAACAACACCATAGCACATGTATAAACTTACTTGCCCCCTCCAAATTCTTGGCCAGAGCCATTCCAAACCAATTAAATATACTCCAATACTGTACGTGGTGCTGGCGCCATTCTCCCCACCCCAAAGTGACAGATGCCAGTCTTCCACACAGCACCACAACCTAAAAGTCATCTCACTGGTGTCAGCAGGGATGTACTGAAAGAACTGAGGGAAGAATACAGCCCCTGGGGTTTGAGATGCAGCAGTGAGCCAGCTCAGACATCAGAACGTATGCTTACCATGTCTGATTGGTGGGAGAAAGCAAAATCACCTGCCATACACATTTTGATTCGTGACTTCAACAGAATGCTTTTAAAGTCTTACAGTTAGGAGGGAATGAGGAAAGCTAAAAGCTTAGCAGTTAAAAAATGTGAAGGAAATAACACGAAAAAGCAAGAAAGGGAAAACGTTTCTTACCACCAGCAGGATTAGCTGATCTGGATCCTTGATTATGAGGGCAGACCAAGGGACAGGCAAAAAGTGGATTAAAAGACAGCAAGACAATACAGCGTTCAGCATGCGGATTGTGCTATACACAATACAGACAGCTTTATTTACAAACATGTCACTCCTAAAGCCCCTGCAGAATGCAGTGAATTAATGTGCAGATGCAACTAAATTTCCCAAGGTTGACCAACCTCTCAGCAAAATGTCAACCAAGACACCAAGACCCAAGTTCTGCTCTAAACTGCACCCCAACCCAGTCTGCGAAATTACAACATGGTTATCCACAGTGTGGGCATGGAGAATTTGGTCCTGTGACTGACTCATTGTATTTAAATTTGTAAATTACTCCACGCAACATTTGGTTCAAGGATAAAGATCACATCTGGTTGGGCTAGGCTGGAAACTCAGCAAACTTGAACAAGGCAGCAGGTCCAGATATGACCATCCTAAATCTTTATAAGGCATCCTACAGAAAAATTAGGTAATCTTTGAAACCTTTAAAGAATAACTATTTTTTAAATACATCTGAGACTTGTCTCATCTGGTCTAACCATTTTTCACCAAACTAAGTTTAGGGAAAAAAGGTCACTTCTGGCTTTGGATCAGTTCTAGGTTCAACACTGAAGAAGTCAATTTATGATAGCATCCCAAAAGCCCAAATATATCCTTGTGACCTCAATATAAAGATTACTATTTGGCCCCATGCTCAATATACTATATCTTTCTGCAGTTCTCCCAGCCTAACACAAGACTATAAACTGCTTTTTCATTCCTCCAACATGACAGAGCAAAGCAATGAAAGAATGAACAGAAAAGGGCTTTCAAGTGGGGTACAAAGCAAGACAATTCCTCAGAACAGACAGGTCCTTCCACAAACCCAATCTCCTATTCACAAGGCTGAAGGTCCTCATAACAGGGAGTTTCTCCCTCCCCCCAGTTCCTTTTTAAAATCTGAGTAACAAAATTCTCCTCAGATACACATGACAAATATGCAGCAGCACCATATGTGTGGCTCCTAGGAGAAAACCATGCCTTGCCAGGAAGCCAGAGAGCGCAGATGTGTCATGTGAATCAAAGCAGAACTCTTTTTCCCATATCTACACAAAATAGGTAATGTCCTATTTTCAACTGATGCCAAACCCCATTAATTTTAGACAGCTCACGTGTTCACACATACAGAAATAGAGTCACATAAGCAGGAGAGGCTTGGCAGGGCAAGCAGTCAGCTACAGGCACAGGGGGTGTCTCAGCAAGACACAGTGCCAGTTATTTAGAGGTACACATCACAGCGACACGAAATTCTGCTGCACAGCTGGTAAGAAAAGGCTACAACCGAGTACTCAGATTTGGGGCCCTGTTTGTCAGCAGGAGCACACACGGCTAGGTGGGGATCCGTTTTATTACATGTCCAAAGTGAGCCCAATTCTCTGATGGTTCAATTCAAGAGAAACACATTAAAACCTCTTTGTTCTGCTCTCAGGAATAAAGCAAAGCAATTCTTACGCTGGGACTGGGAAACTACTTTAGCCCGGCTGCGGCCTCGAGTATCAGCAGGCGTTGAGGTGACACTTGTGGCACTGCCAGAGCTCTGTCTCCTGGTGCGAATCCGACCTGAGGAATGCAAAGATAATCAGACTCTTAACAAGTTTCTTACAAAGGCAGCAGCAGTGTCTAACACACTATACACACAACTACCTGGGGTACAAAAGAAATTTATGGGGAGAGGCAACACCTTTTATTAGGCTGGCTGAGATACAGGGGAGGGAGTGGAAACAGCCACAGTCCATAGTCTAAAAATTTCTTTGCCTTCTGTAAAGCTATCAGCCAGTTTAATTTAAAAATATAACCTCTACAACCTTTGCTCCTGTTCTATAGTAGCTTTTTTACAAAGGATCAACAACAAAAAATTTCAAGTCTCCTACATGCAGCTTCCGGTATCAAACTATTACTTTCTGACAAGGTGATCACCCTTTCAGAGACAGGTGCGACAGATGCCTTCCCAAATTCCATCACTGGGATTTCCAACAAGCTGTCTGGTGCTTTATATCCTGATCCACCTGCACAGGCTGCCATGCACTCCTGTGACAGTCTGTCAACACTGTCTGACCACACTTTTATTTCAGGCTCATTGAATTTTCCCTGCTTGTTACAGGTCCCTCATATTTATCCAGAGATCAGTGCAGCTTTACTTGTAATGGAGAGCCCTATTTAACATAATCAGTGTTGAGGAAAACAGATTCTGTGTGCCTTCTCTTTATTTAAGCAGAGAATGGATAAAAAGTCTCGAAGTGTTCACACTTCTTGTTCTATCCTTTCCTCATGGAAAAGCCACAGAAATTTGAGTTAGGAAAGCTTACGGGGTCATCGGTTCATCCCCTTCCTGGGGCAGGGTTGTTTCCTACAGAATGTTCTTTCCAGTGCTAAGCTTCAATTATCTGTCTCCAGTTAATGGGAAAGAAATTATAATTAAGAGTAACACAAAGAAAGTCTCCATCAATACTTTTCAACACATCAGTTCTTAGCCAAATCTGAAGTTTCTTCTCAGGACTCGTGCCAGTGTTATCCTGCATTCAGAGGATGACTTCAAGTTTCAGGCACAGTAATGAAAGGAAAAAACCCACAGCAAGTAAGAGAAGTCTAGACAACTGCACCCACTGGTTATAGATACTCATCTCCTGCCCTCTGTCTCCACCATAAGCATACAGAGAAATATGAAAAGGGAGACACACACTGCCCACCCAAAAAAACCCATTTCACATAAGGCACACATGCAGGACAAGACAATGGCAAGCAGCCCAGGCGGAGCGATTGGGAGCTGTGTTCCTTCTCTGAGCTCTCAAAATATTCATAACACTGTCTGAGAGCTTCTGCTAGACACAAAGTGACAACGAGATGCCTAACTTTGAGAAGAAAGGGCAAATTTGCCTGCAAAGGAAAAAGCCTACAAGATAGCTCTACTTCAAGCCTCTCCACCAGCACCTAGCTTTAAAACAGGTCAGTAGGCAAAGTACAGGTATGTACATTCAAACAATTGTTTATAGACGAGACACGGAAGCAATCAGCATAAAACTGGGAAAACACAAACAAAACTTTTTAATCAGTGGCTCAACTGAACAAGCTCTGAGCACACCCACGTGGGTCGAACAGCCATAAAAATGGCTGCTGATGTCTTCTTTACCACCAGCAAGGCTGCAGATTCCTCTGCTCTAGGGCATTCTCACCCCTTACAAAGGGTCAGCTTGATGCACTGCCAGAGGTGCATGAGCTCTCTGCCAGCCAGAGCCCACCCCATGCCAGTTTGGCACATCTACACACAAGTGAGCAGTGCCACTCTGTCACTTGTTAACAAGGTATGGACCCAAAGCCCAACACAGGCTCCAAGGCAGGTGGGCATGGGGAAGGAGGCAGGCAGACATTGTGCTCCTCACAGAAGTCTCAAGGCTTCTGTTCATTTCTATCAGGAAGGCATCACAGTAAGACAAAAATTTAAACCTGACCCGTCTTAGGAACCAGTAATGGAATTAATTTACATCCTTCCAGAAGGCCAATGGGAGGCCTTGGCATTGCAGGAAGTCCTAGGGAGAAATGGAGCTGAAATTCAGCACTACACACAGTAACAGGCAGTTAGTGATGTGCATGGACCAAGAATGGGTGAGAAGGGACTAATGTCTCCTCCACTTAAGCAAAGGCCACTTAAGATCCTCAAAATTTCCAGGATTTTTCTGCATCTACAAAAGCTTTTTTTCTTTCTTGCATCTTCATCAGTAGGTGACTAAGAACGGAAAAACCGGGGCAAGATGTGTGACTTTTCCAACTTAAGAAATAAAAAGCCTAAAATAATATATAAAGTGAAACTGAGCTCCTGAAACCAATTCTAGAGGCTTTAAAAAAATAAAACAAATCTAACACAAACTTAATTAACATGTGATTACAGGATTGGAAAAAGACAACTCAACGCTATTTTGAAACCCCTGAGGGCTGGTGGAGATTCCTAACAATTTCACCAGTTTCTAAATGAATGCCCAGGAACAAAATTCTGATTCCTTCTGGACTGGTACATTTGCACACTGATTTAGGCCTACTGGGCGTCAGAACAGTGTGAGAGAAGTTGTTCTCCCACAGGAGGAAGAGAGTCCCAACACTGATACATTTATTCTCATCCTTTAAAAAATGCTGACAAGCATTTGAACTAATGCTGCACTAGACTTGCACTATGCAAATGGATTTTTAATATATATTATACCAAGTACAGCATGCATATATAGTAGCTAATCCATACAATACAAATGCATCTTCTACATTCCCCCAGGAATTTCATTTGCAAACAAGAATCTGCAGTCTGCAATCCAAGAGTTATTTGCACATAGGACTACGTGTGTGGCTTTATCTCTATCATTCTCACCCAGACAGAAAAACTAATTCCAAGCAGGACTGCAAATAAAATATCAAATAAGTTATTTAGACTTTTTTGTTGCTCTTCAATTCAAGCAAACACCTCCCCTCCCAAAACTTCTTTGCTTTCAAGTGGGTTTGCCTCCATATCTAGCTCAAACTACAGATGTAGCAATCCATATTTCATAACCATTCTTTTTCTGATGCTTTTAAAAGCATTGCTGCATCCTAACAACAACACAGGAAAGGAACAGATAAAGACTGCCCCAACTAGTTTCCAAAAACCATTACAGTATTTCCATAAAAAAGCCCTTGATCTAAGTTTGACATGTGACACACTGTTGTTGGTACAGAAAAGATTTTGAAAGACTCAATACAAAGGCGTTGTGTTAAGAAACCATTTCTGGATTTTTAGGAGGTTTTGGTTTTATTTTTTGAAGTTGCCATTTTTACAACAATGGTTCATAATCAACCCTGAAATGTCTAACAAATGCCTAAACCTAGAAAGGTTGTTTTGTTTGTTTGCGTGGTTTTGGTGCTTTTTTTCAGAAAAGGAACAAATTAAGAAAGATTCTATGATAACATCTGTGCTTTACAAGAGGCTTCATCTGGCAGGTTGAGCCCTCTGGGTGGATGCTGCAGCATCCCCTTCCTCAGTGCTCAGAACAGTCATAGGCTTTATGACACTCAGTCTGCACATCACACTGAAGAAAATGGTTTTCTAATAGTCTAGAAATGGTATGCAACCATCTACAACTCACTTTAATCAATTCCATGCTATGAAGAGAGACACCTACAACCACACAACTTATACAGGAGACACTGGGAAGATGGTGGTCTCTCCAGGGATCAGGTTAATGCATTTAGGTTACCCAGCACTGTGATTTTTGCCCCATTTGGAGAAACATTCCTGAAAGAATCTCTAGCCCTAGCTGTATCACTGGTAAATACCACATGGATGTGGGAGACACAGAGATCAACTTAGAACATGCTTTATAGATAATATTTTAAAAAGTTTTTACAACCACCATTGGAATGGTTTCCACGCACTCCTCCAACGTTACAAAGTGCTGACTCTGCAGCATGATTTTCCCTGAGAGGCACTTGATCCTTAGTGGAAACCATCAGGCTGTGCTGCCTCTGGGTTTTACATGAGATCTCCCTCCAAAGCAGAGGGCTCAGTGAACAGTGCACTGCACAAAAGACCTGCACAAACCTCACTGGTATACAGACTCACCAACCTTTCCATAAGAAAGTGCATTTCTCTACAGCATTTGCCAGTTGTTGGGAGGTCACAACTTTAAACCAAAGGACTGATACTCAGCTCTTAGTTGGCATTCTTGCCACCAGCATCACCTACTCTATCTTGCTCCTTTGTTTGAGCTTCCTGACTCCAAAACCATGAGGAGAACCAAGGGCAAAGCAGATGGGATCTGCCAAGTCCACACAATGCTGGCTCCCAGCTGAGGGGAATGAGCAGAATTTTATAATGTAGCTACAGAAAGCCATGATGGGAACCAGACTGCAGATTTAATGTCAAGCTTAACCACACAAAAAGACACAGGAATTTTTTCTTAAATTACTTACTGGTGACCTGCAAAAAACCAAAACAAACCACAGGACTGTAGATGACATTTCTGCTTTATGTTCATTTCCTTCTGTTTCCAGAGCAAGAGGATGTTTCTCCCTACCCCCACTCTCTTAATTTTTACATTCATGTCAAAAATACAAAGTTTTACCTTCCCTGTAGTTCCTGACTCTGCAAGATCACAGAATTGGCAGAAGACCTTACTTAGCTTCATTATTCAGTGAAGGACACAATCCTGAATAAAGGGTTTTTTTCCCTGAACTATTTCAATGGAAGAAGATGAAGAGTTTCAAACAGTGATTAAACTCATTCTTGAAGACTCTGGCCATAGTGTACTCTGTAGTTTTAATTCTCCCTGATCCTCCTCCTAAAAAAAACAAGAGAATCCTAGAGCAAAAAGAAGGTATAAGACTTGGTAGTTAAAACTTAGGGGATAGCAAACTCAGTTTCTGAAAGTTCATCTCAATCTTCCCTGCCTCAAGCAACTTGTTGGTTTTTATTACAGATTTTTACCAAATCAAATCTGCTCCTAATGTAACTGAATTGAAAACAGTAACCAAATAAAACCCCCACCCTTTTGCATCATGACAATAGAGTATTTAATAAAATAAAATAGAGGTATTATTCCACAGCTGTTTTAACAGGCCTCTGCAAACATTATTATAGCCAAGAGGGTTGAAAGCTGCATATGGTATTTAATATAGAACATTAAACCTTCAACATTTCAAATGTAGGCCAAATATAGATAGGTTTGAGAACTAAGATGAAAGAAAGAAGAAAAAGGGGTCAACAATTAAAAAAAAAATAAGAAAAAAGATCAGTTATTACAACGACCTGGAATTTTCATCTAACTCATGACCAATCTAGAAACACAGGTCTCAGGCCACCTTCATATTCTTTATTGCTGAGAGATCACAAAGCACAAATACTTCCTGCTCCAGGTGGAGACGTCAGCTTGTCTCTCAACACTAACTACCATTTCCAAAAACGGTACAGATCTTTCCTTCCAAATAAAAAATCAATGCATCACTAACAGTAAGGAAAATAACACAGATGTCACAACAGCACACAGTGGCACTTCTCAGACCACCACATCCAAATACAAGCAGCCAAAGATACAAGCAC
This sequence comes from Cyanoderma ruficeps, assembly GCA_008694505.1. Taxonomy (NCBI): domain Eukaryota; kingdom Metazoa; phylum Chordata; class Aves; order Passeriformes; family Timaliidae; genus Cyanoderma; species Cyanoderma ruficeps. The sequence goes on along the minus strand of VZDJ01000594.1, from coordinate 9,592,020 downwards.
AGTCCCACAAGACAGTAATAGATCCCTTGAAAAGAGACTTTCACTGGGAAAAAAAAAGCTTTGCTGGAGAGTGTGGTATCTTCATTCTGTGTAGAAAACATTCTTGTTTTCAACTCCTGCCTACCTCAGAAAAAGTGATTTCCCAGTGATCTTTTTGTGCTGAAGAAATAAGAAATAATGAACAAGTTTTGACAATGAGCCAGAAAAGCAGACTGGGACCCTTCCCAAACTACCAGGCTCAGTGTTATGGTAAAAAAAGCCTTTCCTCCAACTGTCTTTGGTGTAAGCCATCTCATTCAGACAGCTGACAACAAAAAGAGAAGGTCAGGTTTAAAGAGGTTGAACTAAATATTCCTTCCCTAGAGATCATTGTTTACTGTCCTCATTTTTCTGCCATGTGATCATCTCATTCAATTCTCTCACTACCAAGTCTCTTCCCGAAAGCATTTGGCAGTTGTGACCTGAGCTTTGGATGGAAAAACACAGCAAACCATTACACACCAAGGAGAAAGGAAATCACAAGCCTTGTGTTGTTTGGGAGCTTTTTGGGTTTTCTTGGGGTTTTTTTAGTCTATATACAGGTCACCTTCAACCAAAAGCAGTGCTTTAAATAAAGAAACCCACATAACAACTTAGTGACCAGAGTCATAAAAGCAGACTAATGTTATTAGCAGGGAGGAGCTCAAAGAGAAAGTGAAGAATACCCCATGGCATCAAAATGAGCAGGACAACCATGCAACACTTCATGCAGGTCACCAGTGAACATGGATGAGAACCAGGTAACACTGTGAGAACAGAGACCAGGTAGGGTAGTACGACTGTGGACACACCTCAGTTACACAGAGAGACTGCTTACCCTCGGTTTTACTGGTAGTACCATCTTTAGGCAAATCAAAAAAAAGTAAGGACAGGGTTAATAGGGAAAAATCAGTAACATCAACAGAAGAGGGCACTATATATTAGCCACATAAATATGTAAAAAAAATTTAATACAATTAAAGAAATTAAAAAAAGCTGGACTGAGCAGCAAATCAAACCTTGATGTATCGGAAGAAAACATTTGCAGGTTTTCCCTCCTGCAACAACCAACCTTTGCCCAACTCCATTTTCATTGTTTGCCTCACCATTTCTCTCATGGGAATGTGCAGTCCCTACTAACTAAAAAGGAAGCAGGATCCTTCCCGAGCAGCCATGTTTACACCACTTAAGAGTGAATTTGCTACTTTTCTACTAGAACCTGGTTAAAGAACAAGATTGACACTGGATCCAGTCTCTAAGCTTCAAGGACCAAGTCAGCTTTAGGTAAATGCTTCCTCCCTCTTCATTCTTCCTCATGACATAAGACTGTTTGAAGCCAATTTAGCCACTGAGGCCAGAGTGCAGCACAACTCAAAAGTGCCTGCATCTGTGATCATTGCCCACCATCATGTGATCAACTTCACATTCTGTAATTACAGTTCCACTGCAATGTATCTGCATCTTGAACCAAGTATGAACAATTTAAATCAGAGTAAGAATTCAACTTCTGAACTGAATACAACCAATGCATCTAATCCAAGGTAAAACATTTCAGATATGAAAGAAACCTGAAAAAGGAATCCATAAAATCATCCCTATATAGTCCACCACTTACTTTTTAACAGGATAAAGAGCAAATGCCCTACACTGAAAGAAGAAACTCCTCAACCGACTCAGTGAAGATAATGTACACAGCCTAAGTTAAGAGCACAGACCCCTGAGTTTCTTCCCTGTTGTAAAGGTAAATTGATGACAAGTTTAGCATTAGATCAGTGTGAAACCAGCAGAATGAGAAATGAGCCCAGATGATCAGCTCTGCTCACAACCAAGATGAAGTTCAGCAAATACGGTGTCAATCACTGCCTGGCATTTCCTCCTCTGTGACTCCTTTGATGACAACTCCAGGAGAGAAAGATCCAATGCAAAGTTTGTTTTAAGAAACCCTGAAGACACCTGAAGGCGATATACAATGCTCTGAAGGAATAATGTGACATGTGGCTATAATCCAAAGAGTCAGCATAAGGAACAGATACTTATATTCTGTCTGATGACATGGCAAAGCTGACCTCCTCTTTGCTTCTCTATCTTTCTCCTTTGTGAAACAGTAAGGGAGCAAACTCAAGATGTACTATTCAAAGCATAAAACAATAGAAAACCAGTTTCAGGAAAGGAGGGAAGGAAAAGAAGGAAAAGAGACAGGGGAACATGTCAAAAGGAATTGAACAGCATTGTCCTCAGCAACGTCCCAGAACTGTTATATGTTCTGCTTTTCCCCAGAAAGAAGAGTGAGACGCAGATTATTACACAACTCAAAACTGTTGCTTCAAGTCAGTTCTGTTGTATGTTTTTTTTCCTTAATCCCAAAGGGCAAGAGATCATACACTCATCTTGGAGAGCTGGTAACTATCTCAGAGGTACGTTCTTCCTGTCAGAGTTTATTATTCCAGTTAAACTGCAAGGCACTTTCTGCTACTAGAGAATGCTAACTGCAGGAGTAGAACATGTAGATTTACCTAGTGATGCGTATGACCCTGGGGGCAAGGCTGCAGCAGAACTGAAGGGGGTGGATGCTCCAGAAGACGTCACTTTTGACTTGGCACTAGCTGCTGCATTCACATCGACGTCACTGCGGGATCGCTGCAGAGATCCTGGTGTTGACACAGATTTTGTACTTACTGTAGATGCTGCAGATGGGAGTGGGAGATCCAGAATAAAGAAGATTAATTTTTTGAGCTGTGTGCTCAAAGAGCCTGACAAGCAGTTTAAAGTACTATTTTTAACACTCCCTGCTGGCACTGAAATACCTCAACTAAGAATGCTTTATCAGGGCAATGTGGGCTTCCCCACGCTGCCTGCAAAGATATTTCATCAATGCTGCCCTGATGCTACCTCTAAGAACTTTATCAAGTTCTAAAAGCCTAAATGATAAGATCAAAAAGGCTGCCAGGCCAGTAAAAAGAAATTTCTAACAGAGTCTAGATGGGAAAGTTCAACCACAGTACCCATCACTGGCGTGTGAGAGTTGCTGGCCCAAACAGACCTGCAGGTCCTTCAGTCCAGGTTCTAATAACTTCCTTCCCAACACCTCATCTTCTCATGAGGATCGTTGTTCCCATCACTTGTTGATGCTCACCCGCTTAAGCATGAAGCTTGACTACTCAGCTGCAAGCAAACATGCATTTGTGTGCACAGTCAAGTAGGTTACACAACAACACCTCCTTGAATCAAAGGTCTCAGTAGGGTGTAGTTACAGACAAACCAGCCAAAACCCAACCCTGGTCAGGTTTTAAAGGCAGCATATCTTTTACCAACAAAGTTTTGTCTATGATATCCTATATTAAAATGTATTATTTAAATTATTGCATGCATTTACTTAGGACAGAAAAGCTGTACCTAAATATTCCATCTGACAAGAAAAACAGATTAGCAATGAGATGGAATTTAACAATGTAGGACTTCTGTGCAGACACCTCCAGTAAGCGCTGAAACCACAGAGAATAAGCAACAAAAATTGTGAAACTGAAGGCAATATTAGACTATGCAGCAGCATGTCTCAGCATCAGCAGAAGTTCATTCAAGCTATTACAAAGCTAAACATACCTTGGCTACAATTTTCAAGGCTTTTCAGGCTTCCCTTCAGGTGTAAGAAATTACTGATTTACTAACTTCTTTTAAAAGCATTATTTTATCAGCAGCTGATGCAGGAAATATGGTGTAAAATCCAAAAATAATTAGAATTTCTACATCCCGAGCTGCCATTTTAGGGAGCAGTAAACAGCAATCAGTCAGGTTTTGTGTATCACTATGTCACACTTCCTCAGCAACGCCTGAGCATGTTTTTCAGCCTTGTTCTCACCTCTTGATGTTGTACTTCCAGTAGGACTTCTTTTGGCAGACAGTGGACGGCTGAAAGTTAATACAAACTCTTATTAAAACAAAACTTCTATTTCAGTCATCAAGAGCAGTACAATTCTGTTCCTTCAATACACAAGTTAATCGGAAATCATTTATATGCAGGAATGAACTATCAAAGCTGGTTGTTTAAGAATAAATACAGGACCACCATGAAATGATTTATAAAAGCGTTAAGAAATAAGTTAGTACTCACATTATTTGTGCAAAAAGAGATTTTTAAGAACACTTTTTGTAGATTTAAAAAGTTACACCAGTAAGTTACGGATATTTTTCATACACGTCTTACACGCACACATCTAGAGTCTAAGTTGACTGGATATCTGAGAGTAGCTAAAATACAGACATTCAATGTAAGAGTTACACACTGACACTGCACTTACAACTCAATTTAATTTAGTAATTTATTTCTTTCATCTGGAGAGAGACAGGCTTACAACTCTGGGATTAATGCTGAAGGCAGAACTCTAATCTAAGCACGATTTTAAGCACCTGAAAAGGGTAACTAACAGTATCTGCTGAGCACAAATAGCTTCCTAGAAAATTATTTATGGCATCAAGATAATGATTACATTTTACAGCCAGTACAGAGTTTTGTTGTTCTTACAGTGTTAGGTAAAAGAAATAAATAAGTAAATCTATTTTGGAGTAACCAAGTGCAGAGTCCAAATAATGACCAGATGAGACAAAGCAATGTGATGGCTCCCTTCAATTCAATGGAGCTGTCTGTCACAGTGGTTTAAATGGAGAGGCAGTGACCCAGAAAGCCTTACTTGAGACTCTCCTGGGAGCTGGAGGAGGAGCGATCCGACTGTGGCAAGGACACGATGCTGTCAGAGTTCTTCAAATGCGACTGCAGGGCCTTCTGGTAAGAAGACTCCAAGGTGTGGTACAAATGCTCTGCCTCTCGGCTGAAGTGACTGTGGAAACCCCAGTAGCACCTGGAAATGACACAGAGCACTGTGAACACACCCTTGGCATGTTTTAGGGGGCTGTGGCACAAAGGCACAGCCAGAGCCCTTCTCACTATTCCCATTAGTGGGCTCTTAGCCCAGTCATTTCAAGCACCTACTGCCCTGCCACATCTAAGGCAAACAGCTTTTTCAACCACTGTATTGCTCAAACAGCTGCACAAAAGACAAACCAATGAAAAGAACCATTTGGTGCATTTGCTGTAAAAACCAGAGCACCCAACAAAGCTGTATTAGGGAAGAAACCCTCATCCTTCCACCTGTACTATACATGTGAGACTGCAGGCCCACCAAACCAACACTAGTTTGGGACTGGGTGTGCAGCTACTTCAAAAACATGCCAAAGGAGGAACACACATAAATGGGCCTGATTCAGGAAACCACCAGCTGCTGTTTTCTTCCTTAAGTTTACCAACAGCTCTCCAAGAAGGCTGCAGAGACACACCTCAGTACCGAGTTGAGGCTGCTGCCTGTTTTTGGAAAAAAAACCCAAAACAAACAAAAAAAAAAACAAATCAAGGAAAAGGAAAGATATGTCCACATGAACTTCAAATCACTGTCATGATGAAAATAAAAAGAGCATTTTAAGATGAGGGAAGAATTCCTCTATGGTCCAAACGTCCTGGCTGATGGCTAACACCATTCACTCTTGGTGCACAAAGGAGATGAAGATTCTCAGTACTTTTCAGGGGACAACTAATGGGCAGTTTAAGAGTAAGATCATTAGCTCAAATGAATCAAGAATTGTTTGTGTGTGACAGCCAGTCCTCAGAGAAGCCACAGGCATTCTCACATCACAAGAAGAAAACAAATTTCTGTCTCACAATCAGCCACACTGCTATTTAATAAACATGGGAAGAGAGAATTAAGCATGCTCTCTGAAGTCCCCTGCCATTCTCCTTGCTGTCTATTCAGCTTAACTAGTCACCTGCTGTGAAGTCCCAGTGACTACTGTAATTTTCAGTGATGGACACGCTGCCTTTCAAAAGGATTTAAGTAGTCCTACTGTGCAACACCACTGTTTAAAACACAGCATTTAGATTAATAAAATTTATTGTTCATTGTTTTCATATTTTACTCCACCCTCTTCAGAAAAATGTTCCTGTAGTGCTCTGTTCAGAAGAGCATGATCCTGGTACACCAGCATACTACATAAGTATGATCATATTAACGGATATATGTAAAGAATAAGATGAGCTTCAAAAGAATAAAATTATTTGCAAATATTAAAATTTCCTATAGATACAAAAATTCTTTTTCAATGTCATAAAATACAACCTTAATTTAGGATACCATTTTGCAGTGTACTAGCACAAGGACTTCTATTTCAAGAGTAGCAAATAGCAATAGAGGAGGCTACTTGAATGGGATGGGACCTACAAGAAACATCTAGTCCAGCTGCCTGACCAATTCAGAGCTGACCAAAAGTTAAAGTCTGCTGTTGAGGACATTGTCTAAGTGTCCCTGAAACAGCTTCAGGGCATTGATTACTTCTCTAGGAAACCTTCCCCAGTGTTTGACCCCGCTCTTGGTAGAGAAATGCTTCCTGATGTCCAGCCAGAACTTCCTTCTCTCTTTAAAGCGTTCCCACGTGTCTATCACCAGATCACAGGAAGAAAGGATCAGCACCTCCCTCTCTGTTTCCCCTCCTCGGGAAACTGTACAGAACGGTCACCCCTCAGCCCCTCTTCTTTCCACCAACTGGGAAGTCAGGAGAATGTATCTTGTCTGGATTTTTGTCTCAACCATGCAATACCACTGACTGACAAAACAGGGGCAAAGAAGGGGAGAAAGAAGAGACACCAACAACAGCTGCCACTTACTTTCTTGCCTCTATCCTGGCTTCAGAGTCTGCATCATGAATTCCCTTCTTTATTGTTTCTGCTAACACTGATATGTGTCTGAAATAACAAAGAAAATATTATCCAGCAGTTCGGAAAAATGTGCCACACTTACAAACAAATGACTAATTTGATTTTGCCTTGGTTTCTGAGAAGGAACAGTTCACCACATCCTTCCATTTCTATCAAGGATCTCTTGTGACCTTTATTTATTTAGTCTTACAAGTCAGTTTTATTTCATCCACACTGCTGTCTAGGAAACAGCAAGCAGCATTCTTCAGAGACCTTTACTTAGCTATCCAAACTGCCTGGATTCAAGAACAGTCTCCTAAGCCCTAAACAGTCTTGTGCTGTCTAGGGCTAAGGAAATTGTGTCCCAGTCTCTCCTTGCACGATTACTTCAACTGGTCACTAGTTCAAAGTAATGTAGAAGCCTCAGAAGCTCCAGATAAGACATGCAGCAGACTTCACCTCACCATCTCACTTCAGAGTGCAAAAGGAAAAAAAAATGGTTAAACAAAAGTTATTGAGTTCAGGGATTTGCTCAGCCAGGTCTTCCAAGGCTGGCATAGGTGACATACCCACCAAACTTTAACAGAACTGCAGAACAAATGTATGTGCTACAAGCTTCTCTTGGGTGGTAAAAACATCTCTACTACAGCCACCTAATATAATCTCTCCTACATGATCCTTTGTCCAGAATGATCTAGAAAATGATCTCCTTCTCCCCAGATAACGAGGAGAGAACAAACCCACTTGTATTCAGAACTTACCTTTCTAAGGAGTGTGTTTGCCACTCCTGCAACAGCAAGTCTAAAAATTCAAAGCAGCGCCTGAGAGGAGAGAGAAGAAATTCTGAGTTTAAGTTAACTGACTTTGCCATACCTGACTCTGAACAGCATCTTTGCTTAGGAAGCTTTTTGGGACATCAATATTCAGTGTTGACCCCAATAAGCATATCAACAGCTCTAAAAAAAATTAATAAATAGTCTGAAGTATTAATTAGCAGCAGCTTGCTATAGAGAAGCCTGAAGAGAAGGATTGCCATAAAACAATCCTGGAAGCTTCCATTTTCATTAAACAGGATACAAGAGACTGACACTGATACTCTGTACCTGTTAGTCCAGGCTGCACAGAGAAACCTCACAGTTAGCCTCATGTGGGGACAGACCTTTCTGACTTTAATCTCTCTTCCTCATGTCAAGAATCTTAACGCCCAAGTGTGCTGACGTGTTCAAGGTTTGTCACTAAATACAGCAACCACAAAGCCCTTTTTTTTTGTCTAACTCAAAGAGAACCAGTTAAGGTGTATGGAGGAGACAAGAGTCTCCCACAGTGAGGTAGTGGACTGAAGAACTTAGATTTTAAGTGCAGACAGGACCATCAGACCAATCCAGCCCAACTTCCCTTCCAGATGATGCTTTCATGTAAGACTGATTTACTGGCTCAAAGAAAACAAGTCACTGTAACAGCCAGCAGCGGGAAATAGGAACATGTCTGTAAAAATGCCAAAATAATATGTTGTTATAACAACATGTAAGGACAACAATTAGTTTAAAAACCACTACTCCCTGTGGAAAAATGCCTTTTCCTCTCTGCAGTGATGCAATTTATACAGGTTAGCTGACTTTGAACTCAGATCATGGAGAAGAATGAGATTCATGTTATAATAAGTAAGTGTGTTTTCAACCCTTTTCACCAATAACAACAAATACATTCATATTTTCAGAAACCACCTATTTACTTGTAAAAACCAGTAAATGTAGGCTAAATTCTCACCTTCTAACTGCAACAGACTTGGAGGTACAATTACTGGTTATGATGGGTATTAACCGAGGGATGTGCGTGTGCTGGAAGAAAACAAACAAGAACAGGAAGAAATCTTTACACCACAGTTCCACAGAATGAAAGATCATCTCCTTCAGCCACCTGAGCTCCGTATTCAGATCCTTATTGTTGCTCAGTTCTTAAAAACAGAACCTCTAGATAAAGGAACACTAACAGCTATGGACATATTTTTAATATTAAAAATATTTTACCATTTATCAGCTAAAATACCTTTAACAGATACTTGATTTTCTTCTATAATGACATTCTCTAGTGAGTCAAGGAAGTGAAGTCACTGTGGGAGGATTCAAACTGCCAGTGGTGACAACTTGAGAGACATCAGGCTACCTACAGCTTACCCAATGAATCACCAGGCAGAAGTCACCACTGTGAACTAACAGTTCTGAGAAACATGGGCAGTCTGTGAGGTATTTTAAGGCATAATTAAGAGGATGAGTCTGCTGCAAAGCTGGTCTAAAACCTTTTCAAAGAAAAATGTTTGCTCAGCTCTTAGAGGGATGGAAATATCTCACCCTGCAAAAAGAACCATTTCTCCTACTATTTTGGCAGAGCTTAACAAGCATCATCTGCGCAAGGCTGCACAACATCTAAGACAGTCAAGCGCAGCACTATCAGAAAAGTAGATTAGACACCTAATCTTATTTTCATTGCAGCAGCATTCATATTTCATCAGAAACACTGCAGTGTTTGGAAATTATAACGCTGTTCCCTTTTGGTGCATACTTACTCGAATGATTAATCTAACTGCTACTACACCAGAAGTGGCCATGACTTTGGCACTATTTGGAATTAGATTAAAAATTGTTGGCATGATGGCTTCTGCCCCATGGTCAAACTTGTTTCCCAGAACTGATGACAAATGTCTGAAAAACAGAATGAAGTCATGCTGGTAAGTGAGCTGAAGATAAAGCGAGTCAGACTTGTACAGAACATCTGACATAAACACATCTGACATCTCAATCTTTGCAACTGTCACGTCTTCTCCAACTCCAAAGGACAGGTAACACCATGTTTCAAGAAACATTTCCTTTCCTTTCTTTTCAAACTTGTGTCATATATTCATCTGAACCCTGAGAAATAGTAAGGTCAGCATAAAATGAAGTAACTAGCACAGCTAAAAATTTATTATCAAACAAATGGGATCAAGGTGATAGAGTATCTTTGGTTAGTTTATATTACAACTTCTCTGAAGCTCCCTATTTTGCCTTAATACATACCTATTGAAAAAAAAAGTCAGAAATGTTGCAGCACCCTTCTTTTTGAAGTATTTCAGAAAGGACAGACTATCAGAAATAAAAACTAGCTCAATCCAAACCAGAACAAAACATCAACATTTTCAGCTTTATTGTTCAATGCTTCCCCACTTGTGCATGAAGGCATGGCTTGCTCATTCATTCTGTGTATCCCACATCAGCCCTGTTTAGTAGTCAGGAACATAGCTTGGCAGAATTACAATTAGTGGCCTACATGATGGGGTTTGAAACAGATGCAGAAAAATCATGTTCTACCTTAAACTATATAGCACTAGCAGCACAAGCTGCATCCTAATTGTGCTTTAATCAGTGCCTGTTCCTCTTCTTCTACATCACATTTCAAACACACACTGAAAATAAACTTACCCCAATGTGATACAAGCCTCTCGTACAACTTGAGACCGCAGATCTTTAGCAGATAATTTAAATGCTCCATCCAAAAGTCTTAAGTGCTGGAAGAAGTTATCATATTCTGCAGCTCCAGCCAAGAGTAAGGAGCGGATCTTTTTCAACTGTTAGGAGCAGAAAAGAAATCAGTTGCTGTTAATGAGCAGCAAACATAAGGACAGTTACGTTCAGGACCAATACTTGGTTCCAGGTTTCTTGTGCAACAATTCATCAACATGCACTGAGGAAGTTGATTCTTGATGTCCAAGTAGTTTTATTATTTCCTACCTAATATTCAACCCATGATTGGTTAATATACTAAGTACAATAAGCTAAACACCCTTGTTAACTTAGAGAAATACAGAAGTGTTGCATACAGCTACTCAAATTGTACAGTTAATAACCCAAACAATATTTTTTAACCCAAACAGTATTTTTTAAACCAAAAGGTATTTTAAACATTCCCCTTTGTTCCCCTATTTACAGCAGCCTCTAATGTTTAGGTAATCTCACAGCTGACTCTTGTGTTAAAAAGATATCTAGCCTTAAAGGGCATGGTTCACATTCAGGCCTGGGTAATACTGATGTATATCCAGAATATGTCCACTGACTTAATTAAAACAATTATCTGGCTCTAGCAGAAGTGGAACCCTGACCCCATCAAAATGGGAAATTCCCTATTAATACTACAATGACCACCATCTCATCCTACAGACAATCCTGACACCTTCACAGCCCCTCCTGTACACCAATGCATCTGCACATGGCCTCAATTTCAGCTCCCTGTTTCTCAGTACAGAAATAAAATTGAACAAAAGTAAGCTGAATCAGCCCAGTCTGCCACTCAGATCTGTAACACAGGGTTTGACAGACAGGGCAGAGCTGCTACACCAGTGATGAAAGTCTACTGTGTAGACAAGACCATGCATCTGTACCATGAAAACACAGCTCACCTCAGTAAATAATACTTAGTCTTTACATGCATATAACATCCGATTTTCCACTTCCACACTTCCCAGAGTCATATTTATTTATTCAAAGCTTAGGTGTGTACATTCTTGTTGAATTATTTTACACCTCCCTTTTGGAGAAGTAGAAGTAAGTTCTCTGTAAGCAAAGTAATCTTCTGCATCATCAAGTTAGTTTTAAGATATTCTGAATAAGACTTGACATTTTGATTTTCATCACTTGCTAGCAAATTTTTTTTGAACTTCCAGTTCAACCTGATGCTGTCTCAAAAGACTCTCGTATATCAAATAGCAATTTCCCTCACAAATGTGGCTTAAATTCAGTCTCACAAGGAAACGTTTCCCTCAAGTTTGGGGGAACATAACAGGTGCTCACCACTAAAACTACAATCCAGCCTTATTCTGAGGCCTTCCCAGCACCCTCAGTGGGATTAAGCTCAGTGTAGAAAAAGCTTGTATTAATAGAGATCCTATCTAAATTCACTACTTACCGCAGAAACTCTCTGTTCCCAGTCATGTTTATCATCTGATAGTATCTCTCTGATCTTGTTTATGGATTCCTCAAGATCTCGGCTGGAATAAATCTACAAATTGAAATACAGAGTAGCACCGTCATGCAGGATTTACTCCATAAAATCAGATCACTTCCCAATTACATTCTTATGTCCTTTGCTCCTCAATGCTTAAATATCATGTGCTAACCTTGGACACAACTGGCTTTGCATAGTGCACAGAATTTACACCCACTTCCTGCAATCAAAAAATGTAAAATTATCACAAGATGATTAAAGGATCATATTTCATTATTTTACTACAGTTTCAAAATTTTAAACAGCATTCCTGCAGCTACTAATGGCCATATTAGTCAAAACCTACAGAAGATCATGAGTGGACCCATGTGCTGTTCATCTGTCCCAAACATGAAGCTCCAGTGAAGGAGAAGGGATACCTGATGCATCTCAGCTATCCAGCCAAATCAGCAAACATGCATGGTCCAGTTGTCACACTCACAACAGCAGCGATCCCTAAGACACAAGTCATCTTTATTGCTTTCAGTTCCCAGAGGGTTTCACATAAACTACTGGCACACCCCACCATTTAAAACTTGCCTCCCCTTCAACTTCTAACCTGCTTCTCCTCTTAAAGCTTTGCCAACACCACAATGAAGCACAATTTGTCAGTGATTACCATTGAGATCCTATACCCACCTTATGATTTTAATACAGCATGGTTTAAAGGTAATTCTACTTACCTGAACTGCTGGGACATCTTCAAATGCCTTAATGAAGTCTTCTTCATCCACAGCACCTGCTCCCTCTTTGGCTGCTGACACACAAATGAAAAAGGCTATTCAATCTTGTTATCAACAAGAGAATCAATTAAGAAACCACCAGCTATCAAGGCACTTAATCAGGACAAAGTTCACTACCCATGCAGCCTGGGAGTGCTGCAGATGTAATGAAAGCAGAGGCAGGGAAATTCAATGCCGGGCACTGGTGAGACATTCATGGCATCCTTCAACTCACAGGCACAGAGGGCACATTAGGGAAGTCATTACAGTAGTCACTTAACAGTTAGGGGACACAGTCTGAAAGATGAAAGGGAATACCTACTTTAATTATATGGGAGACTTTATTTTAAAGGATTTAATCCCATCTATAATAGATGAAGGTGGAGATCTGACAGGTGCACGAACAGACGAACGATAAGGAAGATAAACAGTCTCTGGAATACTAATACAGAGACTGCCTGATATAGGGAACTTTCTCCCTTTCCCTAGGACACATAAAGAATTAGAGCTACATGTAGAATTATTACTAACATTCAGAATGACTGCTCAGTTTTCTTTCTGTATGTTCATTACCAGCAATGCCCAAAGGTCTTAGAAGAAAACCAGTGTGTCAAGTTTAGACTGCAAAGGCTGAAGTTTGGCATGTAGCTATAGGCAGTCTCAGTTCAGATAGAGCTGAAACTACAAAGGCAAAAATCTACACACACTGGAGCACCAACATGATTTACTCATAGCCTTCAGTGCACAACCACACGGGTGCAACCTCTCACAAAGTGCAAAATAAATTATGGGGTGAGGGGATTGCTTGGAGATTCATCCTACCAGACTTTGGTTGTGGCATGCAGAGAACAGAGACACAATGACTGCACAGGGAAAAATTTGTTACAGGATTCTGGGGGCCAGCCTGGAAGTGGCTGCAAGAAGCTCAATATGAACACTGTAAATACTGCACAGACACATCAACTCATACAGGCTATTGGCTTACTTGAAGACTTGGAGCCCAGAGCTGCAGAGCCAAGTCTGCGGGTAGTGCCCATCCCAACTCTGCGTGAGTTTGCAGGGGCCTTTGAAGATGTAGAGGAGCTGGCTGAGGAAGGTCTGTTCCCATCCACGGAGTCTTCATCATCAAAAATTTTATCTGCCAAGAAACCACATTCAGCTGTAAGTCCAGTGAAGCAAAGGGATGTCCCAAGAAATGCGCCCCTGTTATGGCAAACATGCTACATGTTTCCAGCCTGCTCTGCCAGCCCTCATCTCAGCAGTGTCCTCATGCTAGAAATCCAGCTAGTCGTGGAATGCCACCAGCTCACTGAACCAAATTCTTCACTATTGCAGCCACCGTGTTACACACCCTTTCAATGAATGCATTCAGATGAAAAGAATGAACTTCAAATCTACAGCAGAAAGATGCAAGCCCCAGATAACACTTGGGTTTTTGACAGTCTGCATCTCTCACATTTATGCCTCCAAGAGCTCCTTTGACATGGACTGTAGTGAAACCAAGACCACAAGCAAATCCAAGATCCAGGAGTAAAGGGGACCAGCAGCAGAGGCTGCCCTGTCCTGCCTGCACGAGACCAAGGATAAACAGTGTCACCCAGGAAAGTTCACACGGCAACATCCATGTTGTTGATGAACCACAGACCATTAACCACTGACCCCTCTGGAGCTACAAATCCCATTTAACTCTTTAAATTAACAACAGAGATTCCTTACAAGGAAATACAAAAAGTTTCCTCAAATTCATAAAAACATAAGTCGCATTAAACCTTATAGAACCTTCTGTGTACATCCAACTTTAGCCTCTACCACCAAATGTGAACATAAATTAACTAAATATGAATTACAGATTCTCTGATTCTCAGTCAAGGTTACTTCAATTCCAAAGGATTGCTTATATTGCAGTTTTACACAGATTAGCTAATTCACTTGAAAAAACAGCCTTAGGTTGAAAGGTGACAAAGCAGTTGAGCAGCTGATATAGATGGAACATGTAATTATTGAGGCCAGAAGGCCAGCCCAGCCCTCATCACTCAGCTTCTCCACATGAACACTTCATTCATGATTTGAGACCGGCTTCATGTCCGTCCCTCTCCAACAGCCCAAGGTACACACCCACTCTCTACCAGATCAGGAACATTTCCTTCACAATTTTCACTTGCAAAAATCAAGCAGGTGCTTTAATCCATCCCTGCTCAGGAAAGCATCTGGGAACATCTAGTAACAAATACAAGCTCCTAACTAGACACTAATGAATGAAATCCAATACAAGCTGAGCTTTCTGAAAGTAAAAAAAATAACTTGAAAACAGTATAGGCATATTCTAGGGAAGGCAAAAGAACAGGAAGAAAAGCCTCAACCACCTTCCGTTTTCTCTGCCCTAAACAGCACTGGCTTATTAGCAGCTGGACACAGGAGAAGTATCACAGACCATCCAAAAACATACACAGCCCATTTCTGACATGCAGCAATGCACATGATGCCATACTCCAATCACAACTCAATACTGACACGGCAGGTACACAAAAGCATCCAAAAAGTTAAAAAAGGCAGACAAGGACATCTCTCCTCTTAATTCTGATGTTAAAAATATCTTAGAATATGTGAAAGGGCTAGGGGAAAAAAGTAACTCTAAAGGAAAGAGGTAAAATAATAACTGGTACTTGTACTGTTGTTCAGGAAAAAGGGAAAAAGGCAAAAGTGAACACAAGAACTTTAACTTGGATAAATTTCAGGTCACACAGCTAAAGAGAATATAAGCCACAATTAGGATGTGGGCTGTCTCTTTAACATGGTGCCTGAAGGCAGCCATGGAGACTGTGCTGTCTCCCTACTGACACCAGTCTTGCTCTGACATATGTAATTCAAAAGTAATTTGAAAAGAGCTCAGGGAACAATAATGAGAATGATTAAAGGATTAGAAAATATGTTTTTAATTCAATTAAGTGAAAATTCTCTGCAAGAGATTGTTTAGTCTAGCCAGATTCCTAATAAGTTGCTTGATTATATCCTGTGTTAACACAGCTACTGAAGATCTATTAACACAGTTTTCCAATGTGATTTATTAATATCGTTTCTCACTTAACAGAAAATATACAAGGCAAGTGGCTGGAGGTTAAAAACTAATTAAAATCTGAGTTGCCTTTTTTTCCCCCTCTCTTCCTTCCTGCTCCCCCCTCTATTTTTTGCAATAATCACAGGGCTGACCCTCTGTGAGGTTAGGAGGTGCATCACCCAGTGAATTCTACCACAGGCAGTTCTCTAAAATGCAAAACTGATTTTTTTCTTTTTACAAAAGACACGGTCTAGCTGGAACAGGAATTATTTCAAAAACACTATTTGGAGTGAGTTGCACCAAGGTCAGGGCAGATCAAAACAGGCTTTAAAATGTATAATCTCTGAAGCCTCTAGGACAAGGTTTAAGTGATTCAGAAAGACCTGGATAGCCATTGAATCCAAAAACTTCAAAGCAAAACTTGTCCCAGTTGCAATTATTTCAAAAGCTCCTATATAAATATTTTGCAAACTATTATTTGACATATGTGTATTAACAACCAGGAGAAAGTCAGTCTTATTCAAAACAAAAGGTACTTTTACTAATTCATAACCTCTTTCATCAGATAAAAAAATTCTCCATCAGTTGCATTTCAGGCTATCCAGATGAAGCTTTAGTTAACTCATTTCCTTTTCTATATGCATTTTTAAAGCCTCAGCCCTCTGAAAGGAGAAGAGGGTGTGGTTTGCTATTTCATATAATAAATCACAATTTAAAAAATCCAGATATTAAAAGCATTGCACTCCTGTAGCATTTTACCAACTAAACAGACAATAATTTCTTTCTAAAACAGGCTTTTCTGAGCGTTAGCAAAAATACAACACCCCAAAAATCAAACCAGCCCACCCACAGTTCAGGGGATGACTGGATAACAATCACATCTTCATGTTTATTAAGTCTGCAAACTAAGCACTACATATTTATCAAACCAGAATATCCTTCCAATAACCCAACAACATTTTCTCATCCGAGCAGTAGAGAATGACAGCTCCACATTCAGAACTGCACATCAAGTCTGCCAGCAGCACGTGTGCAGAACAGAAAGAGAAACAAAGAACAGAAAGAAACCTGGACATGGGAGTACAGAAAGAACAGAAAATCAAGCTACTATACATCATTGTTGAAAAACCTCTTTTCTTTTTGCCACCCATTTATTCCTGCTCGTAATAATCATTTGAACTGGGATTATATTTTTCAGCATATCTGCAAATAGCAAATCCATCATGGATGCAACTCTCAGGACACCAGCTGAGGTGCACTGAAGCAGAATCAGTGCCCCGTTCTAACATTAAAATAACCACTGACATTCTCCCATCACAAGACACCCCCAGTGCTCATTTATAAGGACCTTACAGTACTCTCTGTCCAAGACATGCCCTTCTAAAAGAGGCCTTTGTCTGCTCACCCCTCTGCTGTCTCAGAGACAGAGAGAAAACAATCTGCTTTACGTTTTTCAATTCCTTTACATTATTTAAGAAGAAGAGAAAATTGCTTACAAGTACATATCCTTCTGCAAATAAGCTTCCTCAACATTCCTTCATATTTTCCATAGCGTGCCCAGATGTAAGAGTGCTTCACGGAGCGCCGCGGCTTTCAGTCCAGAACATAATCAATCATTGCCCCTCGGATTCATTAAGCATGCTGTCTTCACACGTGGATTTAAACAGCCATGGCCTCTATCCTCCCTCTACAGCTGCAGATCTGCACGATTCTTATCAACACCCACTTCAGCCCGGGAAACTTCAGTTCACTTCTACGGAGGGAATTCCTTACTGGCGAGGGGAACCCAGGACAAATAATCTGGGATGACGATGAGCTGAGTCTGCCTGGCTCGGCTGGCTTGCACTAGGAACCAGCCTGACTTTATCCCCTGGGAAGCGCTAACAGGAGCATCTCAACAGCTGTCATCATTTGTCCATGACGAATAAATTTAGTCATTATTCATTCTTAAATGTAACCCCTTCAGGTCTGGGCAAGGTGAAAAGTGGGGAGAAGAGGCTGCACTAGCTATTTGGGAGCCACGGTAAACAAGGGTCAGCACTTCCCTTGCTTGCACCACCTAGGACCTTTTAAAGCAGACTCTCAAATGTCCTTTCCAATGAAAAAAGATGCTTTATTGCTTTTAAAAACTTTAGGATGTCAGATTCAAATTTTTAGTTATTTGCTTGTAAGCTTTAGAGAAGGCAGCTACTCTTTAGTGATGACAGACTCAGAAGAGAGCTTTCCATCATACCTGCTCATAACAAAGATGCCCCACTATGGTCTTCAGACACAACTCTGTAAAGGACTGAACTTGTCCTGGGCCCACTGTGCCCATTGATCATCTGTTCCATTTCCAAGCATCAGAGCAGCTGAAACAGCAAGATGGGTACCTCTTGCATGAATCAGCTGCATCGCTTTCAGAAGAATCCCCCTTTTGGGTGCAGATGAAAGTGGATGACACCAGAGGAACTTCCCACCATTCCTATGGCATGCTCCACCAGGAGCAGACAGGTAGCTGTTAAAGCTGAAAAACATTATAGCACTTCCAAATTCCATGCTCAACCCCTACTAGGTGGGCAAAGCCCAGCTCCTTGAAGATCTGAGAGCCCTTTACAAGCCAAGAACACACACCAGCAAAACTAGTGATGTCAAAGAAAACAGGGTGTGTTCCTCTTTACTCCCTTCTGCCAGGCACAAGTCCAGGAGCACTGGACCACATTTTTGAGACAGACACCCCTTTGACATCTCAGCTTATACCCTCCCCCCAGGGCAGCATCTGGCACCTCCACCTCCAGCTGTGACTTCTGCTGTCAGCCTCTGTGGGTGTCCAACAGAGACAGCTTCAGCTGAGGTAAGATGCCTCTTCCCATTAGCACACACAAAACCCATGCATGGCTTAGCTGCAAGCCTGTCCAACTCCAGCACAGGTATTGTAGAGGTTTCTCCAGGAAAATGAGTTTGTAAACCCACTAAAGATAAAGGAACGTGTATATGTTCCTCAGCAGGATTAAGCATTTAAAAACAAACGACTCACATCTACAAGCAAAAGTACATGGGCACAGCATGTCATTAAGGTTTCCTGCTTGGCCATCTCCCAGTGTGTCTCAGCTGCTCTCCCCGGCCCCAGACAAAGCTCCTCCTTTCCACCTTCCACACCAGGCAGTGTTTTGAGCCTTTAAAATGCCACCCACTTGGACTCAGTGACCTTGGTCAGCTCCCTCAATACCACCTGCCCCTCTCTCTCCCATCACATCCAGTTATCCCAGGCTGATCCAGTCAACAGCTCCAGTCCCAACCCACCCCTGCTGCTGCCTTCTGGCACTATGTGCTGAACCACCTCATTGTCCTTCACAACTGGCTTTGAAGTGAAGTCCCAAAAACCTGACTTCAGCATGAACTGCTCCAAGAGCTGAACAGTGACAAGGACATACCTATCATCCACTACCTTGTTGGTTTTTTTTTCCTCTAATGTCACATGTATCACCCTATTTGAACTAGAATCTGCATCATTATGGGTGGGAGTTTTTCTGAATCGGGTTTCAACAATGCAAATCTAATCAATGTATTTGTGGCCATAATAAATACAATAAACAACATGGCTGCCATCAGTGACAGGTAAGGTGGTGCTTAGAGATCCAGGTCACAAATGTCAGGCCAGGTAGGTGCAAAATACTTTTTGCTTTAATAGTTCTTATAACACCATGTGCTTTCTTTATTCTCAAATGCTTCAGTTTTCCTTCCTTACACTCAAGCACGTAACTGTAGCAAGTTCAGAGCATTCATGCCTGCCATCCCCTCATAAGCAGAGCATTTAGGCAGTAGAAATCATTTCAAAAGCACATTTCTGTTAGTGAGGAATCCCATATTTATTAAACCCATACCAGTATGATAAAATTAACTTTACCAAACCAGTATGAGGAACTTGTTCTATTCTTTGACCTGACCACATCCAACACCAGACTGGGCAGACACAATAACCATATGCAATGTAAATTCCAACTTCAATCTGCAAGAATAAGTAATAGCCTTGGCAATGATCAAAATCTGCTCTCAGGGACTGGCCTGGTAAGTCAAACAAAGTCATCCTGCACAAGACTGAGCTGAAATCATGCAACTTATGATGATTTAAGTTGGTTTTCTGAGGGACGTAAAATTTTCAATCCTGGAACCAGATTACTCCAATATAAGATACAGCGGGGATGATTGAGAACATGAGCTTTAAAGACTTGAAAACAAGAGAGAAATAAAAAGGATTTAATGAGCCTGTTTACTTCAAAACAACTTTTTAAACCATAATGTTGTCAGTATTAATGCTATCATGTCAACAAGTCACAGCATGCCCCCTCTAATAGCATTCATGAGCATTAGCATAACTAAGAACACAGCAAACAAAAGTCTTAAGAAACTTCTGTTCATGTAACTAACACACCTGGAAAAGGGAGTTTTTAAGAGTTAGTGAAACTGTCACTTAGACAGTTTTCAGCCATATGAAAGTTTCCATCAGCTTTAAGGAGATTTAGAGAAGAGGTGGTACCAATGTTACATTCCTACAAGCTTTATTAACTTAAATAGGAGACAACATAATAACTATGATACTGAGTGAAAGAGCACCAGCTCAAACAGCCAGAAGAATCCACAAAAGCATCAAAAAATGAAATTAATTAAAAGCTAGGATTTGTAAGTTTAACCAATTACTTTACTACAGTTCCTACAGAGACCTAAACAAGAATCAAGCACTCGTGTGCAAGGACCTGCGCAGACACAGCCTCTACCCCGTACTGGTTTTAAAAAAATTAAAATAATTGAGACAGACACAGACATGTACATAAGGCAAAATCAAAGTGGAGAAGAGACAGAGATAAGGATTCACTTTCCTCAAAGTAATCCTTGGAAATACAATATTCCCACAGTGCTTTTTCCAGTCAGCCACACAGCCTTCCCCCAGACCTCAAGAGCGCCAGGAAATCCACAACGCATACCTTGGGAAAACACACCTACCCCAAAAGCCCATGCATTTACATGAAGTTTCAATTTAAAGAGCAAAAGCAGATTTTCCCTGCCCTGCACTTACCCCTGTGGCTGCCCAGAGGCTTCTCATTACACCTTGTGGGACACCCACCCTCCACTCACTGCCAGGCTGTCTATACATCTCCCCCCAGCCTTCACAAACAACCCAGCTATTTCAGAGCCTGTAACAGACTCCACACCAGGGTGTTGTTTCTGTGTTTCACTGCCATGGCTTTCCCTGCTGACTGTCCTAGGGGCTGCTGCCCCATTTTTGTCCTGAACCCTTGCAAATACCCTTTATATTGCACTGCTTTATTACTCCCTCCTCACTGTGCTCTCATTAGCACAATCTTCAGAGATAAAAGACACAAAGTGGGTCCCTGAGCCCTAGAGATACCAATCAATGAGAAAGGCTGCTGATGCAGGATGGCTCAGGATCTTTTACAGTCAGAAAACACCTTTTGACAGAACTACGGGAATTAGCTTTGTCGCAACATCCTGTCATACCCGAACTGCAGATAAAACACACCATTTCCCACTTTAATATTAATCCTCTGTGCTGCACTGCAGTGGCAATGTTAAGATTTTGCCTCAGCCTTACTGAAGTTTAATTATTTATGCAAATAATTATACAAAAGAAAGTGAATTCTTCTGCCTTCATTCACAAGACAGAAAAATTCCATTCTGCAGAGGCACAGGAACTCCCTCAGGCATCACTTCCATATGCACACATAGCAGGGATGTGTCAGGTTAAAGAGCAATCCATGAACCTTTCCCCTCCTTGCTCTCACCTCCATCTCAGCATTTGTTGGAAAATTTATGGCAACAGCCTGGACTCCCTGTGTTTGCAGCAAGCAAACGTCAGGATTCAAGCAGCAGACAAAGTGGGCATCAGCATCACCCAGCTGCTGGCCATCCACACTACACCCAGCACCCCAGGCAACAGCCTCCTTTGCCAGGTCTGTGGTCAGCTTTGCACAGTATTTGCTTTAAAAATTATATAAATGTGACTACAAGGCGGAGCCATTCAACAAGAGCAAGAAGTATTTGTTGTTAATGTGTGAATAAACTGAAACAGAGCTGAGGGACATTCTCAAGGGTGTGAAGACTTCAGGGCATTGCCAGATAGATTAAGCTCCATTCCTGAACAGTTTTTTTTCTACTGATCACTTTCTCTTCCTCCTACTAAAGACGCAAGTAGTGCCAAATGTTTTCTTATTTTCCCAATTTTATCTTCAAAACTGCTCTACGCATATTCAAAAAGGAACATTTGCAAATAGCTTGGGAAAAGTAGAAATCAAATCACAACATATTAGAAAAAAAAGTAAATTAGGTGTTCTTGACAATTGCTTGAAGCTTAGCCACACCTGAAATTGAATTCTCTCTATTTCCCAGAGTTGGTGCTACAGGAAAACAGCAACCAAGATTAAACCAAGCTCCCAGGGAGACACCTGCTGGCGGTGGCCTGGGGCTTATTTGCCAAAACCTGAAGGAATAAGGAGGTACCTGTGGAAGCAATAGGTGACATCTTGTCTTACCTGGACTGCCTATACCCTATGTAACTTAATTTGCAGGCATAGCAATTATTTGGAGCCTTGAAATAGACAGTGTTTCTCACCAGCGAAGGGCAGGAGCCCTATGTGCAGACAGGGCAGGTGACGCCAGCCCCACAGCCCAGGTCCAGATTTCCAGCCATTTGCACCATCTGCTGCATTGACATCACAGGGTGAGGCACTTCTCCAGCCTGCACTCCCCTATTGGCATTCCCTGCACAGATCTTTCTGCCTCTTGGGCAATTATGACCAGTGCAGCTCACCTCGATGCTGACTGCCCCAACACCCATCATTGTCAACACAAGGAAATTGCAGTTTCTACTGTTATCATTTATCACTTCTTGAAGGGATGCTCATTCTCCACACACACAACACACCGAGGTGTAAAGCACTGACAATGAGCACGCAGCAGAGTTTGTGTTGAGGAGGAAAGTGCATCCTGGCGTTTTTAGGACAAAGCGCTGTCACAAAAAAAAAAGGCAAAGGCATCTTATTGCCTCCAGTTACACAGAGCACACTGGGGGGCAGAAATGCTGCAGATCCCACTTCCAGCCACCACAGAACATCCTACAAAGCCTGCTAATGCATACAAAACCCGCAACAGAAATCTTTCTAGAGATATCTACAAGAAGATAAAAATGCCAAGCTGCAGCCTTGTTTCCTTTTGGGTTAAGTGTCAGAGGATGGCTGGGGCGGTGACATTAAGCCAGTAAGCTGTGCTGGAAGGACCTGGGGAAGCTGCAGAACCAGCCCTTTCCAGTACCTTCATTTACGTTTATTTACAATCATTGACAGGGGCATGTTGCTCAGAACCTCATATATTATTGCCTCTCCTATGAGATGGCGGGGCATCCTAAATGTTCCAAGCAGCTGCCTCTGAGCCAAGAAACAAAATAGGTGCAGTTATCCCAGAACAATGAAGGAAAAAACAAGGCTGTCAGCCCACAGCCTGTACAGCCACAGAAAACAGGAGCCTTCTGTCCCAAGGCATTATCTGTCTGGTTAAAGGCTAATGCAAGAACACGGGTACTACACTGGCAAAAACTGTACAGTGTTACACACATCACACATCAGTGACTCCAATCCAGAATGCCTGGTCTGATGCATAATTAATATACTTTAATTAGATGACCATTTAAAATACTGTCAAATGTTGAGTGGGAAATAATTACGAGATAAGAATGTCTTAGACTGACGGTGGTTGAGACGAAAGAAAAACCACAGAAGGAAAACTAGGGAGCAACTACTTCCCAGCCTACATGCCCTTTGAGAAAGATTATCAACTAGTAAAACAGGCATGACCAGCATGATAATCAGGAATTTCTACCATAAATAAATGCTTCATCTTTATAAAGATGCATATTACTACAGACTGTGACTGATACATATATACTACAGACACATATATAAGCAAAGTTTACAGACAAGTCTTGTTTAAGAATAATTCAAAGTTGAATTGTATAATCCAGGCTACACTCTATAGCCAGAAATGGTAACCAAACAGTGGTCTGAGATGCCTCTGAGATTGCCACTGTCACAATGGCAACTGAGTTGAAGAGTTGGCTCTGTGATCTCCAGAGGATGCACTGCAGCTGTTAGCAAAGGAAAGGGGAACCAGCCTTGATGCTTCTCTGGAGTATTCAGCAGCATTGCCTGCCTGCCACAGCACCCTCCTGATGCACTAAAAAGCACGAGTCTCTGCCTACTCCTAACTAATAACAGTAGGATTTAAGAACTTTCTTGTCTCCCCCACCACTTCAATTCAGCTCCCTGAGAGCAAGCAGAGCCTTTGAGAAGCTGCATGCACACGGGATCTTACAAACCATGCTTCAGCCCCCAGTACACCAGTGCCAACGTTTGCAGCCCATGCCAGCTTTTGCAATGTCTACAGGAGCACATTCGACTACAACCAGAGCTCAGAGCAGCAACTCCTTAGAGCTGGTGAGAAATACCTAATCTCTACTCACACTCATTTTGGCAAACACTGGCCGAGGGAAGCAACGGTTTCCTGACAATCAAGCTCATTTGGTTTTTATCCCCAGTGTCTCAAAGAGAGTAAACACAGTAAAGGAAAAGGTAGCTTTTCGCTTTTCTCAGGATCATTGTAGAAAAATCTCATTGTATTTATTATGATCACTCAAGATCAGTGACTACAATGGTAGCACTGAAAATGTTGGGGTTTTTTAAGATATAAAAGCAGGAACTAGTAGATAATATAAGACAAGTTTTATTTTTAGTGAAAAATGCTTGTTCAGTAATTTTTAGAATGGATGTTCACTGGCAATAACTTATAATATTACTCTGCCCAAATTTGTGTATGATCTAGATAGGATCAGTTCCACTTTTTTTAACACAGCGGAAAGAAAGGCCAAGTACACGAGGAAGCTGACTCCAGGTCATGCAGAAAAGTCAGAATTAGAGCACATGCCAGAAGATGTATCTGAGTATAGGATTTCCTTTATTTAATCCCCATCACATTAGACCAAATTCTGTTTCCAGCTCTATACATTTGGGATGAAGGTGAATCCAAGAACATGCACAACTTTGCAGGATTTTTTTTAAATTGCTATAATCTCACATTTTATTCTGTATGGTTTCAAAATGAGCATGGAGAGGTTTTAGTACACCAATTAGTAGCTTATTTGACAGATACTTCAGTACAGCATATGGTTTCCACGTGGCTGGCTAACAGAACCGAAAAAAATCAGACTGATATTTAACGCAGCTTCAACTATAAGCACAATCTGAATGCCTGATTTACAAGTGGAAAGCTCCAATTCCTGAGATACATCTGTTTCTTGGCCCTTCTTCACCTGTCCATCAAAGCCTCAGCGTAAAAAAACCATGGGCTCAAGGAAAAAGTCACAGGAAAAAAGCACCAAAACCAAAAAATGTGCCACAACTTATAAAATATTAACAGTCAACAAGGCTTCTTTTTCCTGAAGCTTATTTTGTCCACTCCCCAACACCTTTAAAACAAAAGGCAGAGCTAGGTTCCTTCATCCACATTCCTCCCCATAAAGAATCATTAGGTACAGCAAACAGGAGTCACACTCAGAGGGAGAAAGCAGATAAAAAGGTGGAGTCAAGACATTGCTGAAACTTTTATTCCTTCTGTCATTAATTGCTTCAGCCTACTAAATTTGATATTCATATTTCAGAAGCAACATGAAACCCTAAGCAAGCAGGGGAACTTTAATGTGGTACAAAGAAGAAAGCATCTTTCCCAAAGTGCTTTGCAATATAAATAATGCAGTCATAGCATAGATAAAAATAATTATTATTATTCAGACTTTATAAAAAAATAAGCACCAAAAAAGGGAGTTAAAGAAATACAAGTAGTTGCTTCCTAATCAGTCCAACATAATCCTGCCCAACCCATTTTTATTTGGCCTCAGTCAGTGCTGCTATTCACTTTCTCCCCATGGCTCAGCACTCTTTTTCAACCATCAGCAGCTCCCTGCACCTAGGTATAACTTAAGCCTGTCGTCCAGCCATCCAAAACCATCTGCTAGGATTGAAAGTTGGACTTAATAACTGATTCTGATAACAGCTGATCATTTAACTTCTTTAGTAACCATCCTGTTTTCTTCCCACACACTCTGTGCACGGTGGAAGACTTCCACAGCTGTTCTACCAAGAAAGAATGATGAACGAAATCCGTTTTCCCACATAAAGCCACACACTGCATCAAATAACAATATGTCAGGATCAAATAGGAAAGTCAAATTGAAAAAATGTGTTGTGGCAGGCCAATAAAATCTCGATTCATCTGATCTGAACTCTACCAGTTTCCGTGATGCATTGGCTGTACCACTTGACTCTCACTCCGAGACCATCTCATCCACAAAACGAACTAAATAAAGGGACTAAGGGCAGACTAGTTTTGACCTTAATCTCTTACTTTTAATCAAGTTCAAAACTTGGTAAGAGGTGGTGAAAGCTTTGAATAAACATTTACAAGCAAGCAGAAGATTTCCTCTGGTTCAAGGGCAAAGTCTGTCAAGTGAAAACGGAGGACAAATTTGCCTCAGGACTCAGACGCGTGATCAAATTATTGCTGCTTTACAAGTTATAAGGCACCAGCTGAGCCAAAGTAACAGCACTTGAGATGCTATTAAATTATGGTAAGTGTAAGGTAACATAATTTAACTTATCCCTAAAGAAAGAAAATTAAGCCAAGCAGAATCATTCACATTTACCACAAAGAACACAAACACTAACCACAACCCAGCATAACATCTTACTCTGGATCTACTCATTAAAGACTTCACAAAACAAATGCTGACCTAAATGGAATAAGAGACATTAAAAACCAAAGAGGTTCCCATGCAAAAACTGGGAACACTGCAGAAAAAGCCTGGCACAGCCATTTTCACCACTACTGGGGAAAAAAATAAGTCAAAATCACTCATCTTTCCTTAGCACTGACACATTCTCACAGATATTCTGTGAGCTTAGGGAAGCTGATGTGGAACAAGACTGAGACAAGGTGGTGAGCACTGCTGGTATAAGTCCTTTCTCATTCAGAAAAGTTACTGAAGCCATTATCATCACAGGATACTGAAACTCACCTGATTTCCATCTATATAGATTTCTGACTTCAGACAAACACACTTGTTCACTTGCTACCTCCACGCAAGACTTAAAGAAGTCAACAAGTCAAAACTAAGAAGAAAACAACACTTTATTAATACAAAGAACCATTTTCTAAGCAGCTTGAGTTCTCTCTTCTCCCCTAAGGCAAGTCTGGCTGGCACAGCGATTTTGTACATCTGTGACCCTGAAAGATCACTGCAATGATAATTCAAATGGACAAATCAGATAGCAGCTTCCTCCCCCTTGAACAGATTTGTCTGTGCTGTAGAGAGCTACGTCCCTTCATATATGACATTTACACTTGACTCCTAAACTGCAAGCTGTAAAGTGAGGTCATTGTAAAGGCTCAGCTCCTAGAAGCAAGCTGTCCCCTTTTCAGCAGGCTGCTTTTGATATAAACATAGAAGTCACCAGGAGAACCAGACTCCACTACACCGTGTTTCTGCTTTATTTAATTGTAAAGGTGAGCATAAATATACATGTTGAGATAAACAGTTCCTACCCTTATTTCAGTTCTAGGATACACAATTCACTCTAAGGCTTAAACTCAATAACCTTAAAACTTACAAGATTTTCACTACTTGCCTGAAACACAGATTTTCAACAGAAATAAAATCTAGGTAACCAGAGCTTAGTATGATACTTGATGCACACTGTCAAAGTTAAAGTCTGGAAAGATGGAAATAGGCTCTGGAAAGTACAGAGGAGAAAAAGAAATTAAATTTCTGCAACACACAGGGAAGGACAGATAGCACACAGAGAAGGGAATACAGAAATTCCTAAAAAATACTCATAACAGGAATTAACACACTGTGCTTTGTGACCCACCCCAGAAACTGGTGCATATGCATCTTCTTACTTGTCAGATCAACTCATATCATGCTCAAAAAGCAAGAGTCAGGCATCCTTTTCAGTCCAGCAATTCAATTAAATACTTCCTAGTGACTGAAGCCATGATTCCTTATTCCCCATTATTATAAAGTCACTCTCCACAGTTTGATGTCAAAATAAAATATAACTAAAACAGTATCAGCCCAAGAGATAATTTAAATGTCTGCTATTCCCACTAACAATCACTTCTTGGGTGGTGTTTTGTAAGTTGCTAGACACAAGTTCAAAGCCTAGCATAACTATCTAGGGACCAATTTAGACCTTCCTCCTGCTCAGGCATGTTATGGCATGTACTGTAATGTAAGAAGACTTTTAGGTCCACCTGCTCTCTGGGACCTACAGGACAGAAACTTTTGTATTCAGGGGGTGTGGGAGAACAGAGAGAGATATCAAGATTAAATGGATTTGTATCATTGTAATAGCCTACCAGTTAGGAATAGAAGAGAATACATGGGCAACCAACTGCAAAACCAAACAGCACAACATTTGAGCATAAATCTTAATCAGGAGTAACAACAGAAGCTAACAAATTGCTTTAATCCTAAAGAGGCTTCTTTCAAGGTTGTTCAACAAAATAAAATAGGGATGAAGTCTCAAACATTTATATTTTGGAAACTCAGCAACAGGTTCCCAGGTTGAGATAACGGTCTTTAAAAGTACTTACTGGGGCTTTTACAGTGCAGTAGCACAGATTAAATTTTTCCCTCAACCCAGGTTTACCATAAGTGATGACTGGGAAGAAGACATTTGTTTTTTAAGTTTGCTCTGAAGATACTGATCCCAAGATAAGTATCTGTAGCCATCAGGTCACAGAAGTGACAAGAGCTGAGAAAAGGAAAGCTCTTTGAAGCACCTTTGAAATCAGAGTACGATGCATCCTCATATTTGCATGATTTCTTATATCCCCATTTTATTAAGTCTTTATTTTTAGATCATTTCGTTGTCATCTTCCACTCACTTCACTTTCTCATACAGGAGAAAAGGCATGACTCAGAGAAGAGGAGGTGCAGAAGAGCATCATTTCTCTTTCATAAGCAGCAAAATGGATCATTTTTCTTTGTAAGAGTGAGCTCATCAAGTGAAACCCCTCCTGCCAGTCCTCACTCAAATTACGATGCTCTGTAATACATCTGTGTACTACGTGACAAAAAAAAAAGTCTAAGTTCAGGTTATTAAAGGTACTTTGTCTCTCATGGGCTGTAAGGTGTGCAGAGACAGCTAGAATTTACATTCCAGAGCAGGGACAAAAGAAAATAACAGGTGTCAAAGAATTTAAATGTTTTATTTTAAACACACTTCATTTCAGAAACAGGAATGGAGAAAATTTAAAACATGGGACTAAGTTGTTAAAGACGAAATGTGTGTTACAGAGTAAAATCTAACAAGGAAAACGGCGGTTCTTCCATCTTGAATGAACATCATTCATTTCACAACAGCCTCCCACTCACATATGCAAAGCAAAATACACTTGTATGATATACAAATAAAATAGATTTGATAGTTCGTATTTTATTAATTGTGTGGCAACATCAGGATTCCAGGTGAAACCCAGACCTTCCTTCTACCAGCTGGAAGAGACACCAAAGCCAATCTTCATATGATAACAACTAGTCACAGACTTTATCTGGGAGTTCCATTTCTGAACCTTCAACTTTGGGGCTTTCACAGTGACTCACAGGTGTGCTAATACATTTGTCCCAAAGCACACTTGAACCAGTTTTAAAAACTATTTGAGAGCTAAGATTCACTATTTCTATTTATTCATTCACAAGTAAACGGATCTTGACGTGCAATAAATTCTTTTAAAATTGTAATACTGCTGAAGATCAGTCGGATTCCAGAGTCTTATGTATCTGCTTTACATTTTCACAGATCAGAAGCAGGAGTGACCATGTGTTACGCTCTGTGTAGCGAAGTGTTAATGCTAGCTGTGACAGGCAGGATTGCTTTCTGTTGACACACTGAAAAATGCTCACAAACTCCATGACTTAAACACTATCAGGTATGGAAGTGGTAACACCACAGAGGGCGTGCGAAAGCAGAGGCAGATATGAGAACCAAATTAGCAAGTTTTTATTATTAGGTGTTTCCAGGCATTGCTTAGACTGTCTGAAGAACTAGTATGAGCATTTAAAAAAATTGCTAGAGCAGTTGCTATAACACAAAACAAAGACGTGTATCAATAGCTGCACATTAGAAAATGTCAAGCAGACCAAGTTGCAGAAGAAAAAGCCATATAAATTCTTTTCCACCCACTTCAGTAATTTTTGGCAGACAATATAGGCTGCTGCTGCCTTTGTGTTTAACACAAATAACAGGGAATGCTCACAGGGCACTGCCATCTGTCAGCAGCTGCTACTGAAAACCAAACACGGGGCAAGTGAGCAGTTCACAGCACCCTGCCTCCAGATGCAAACAGAATTCAGAAGAAATAGGAATAAAGTGTAGGGGAAAATAATGTCTTTTCAAATCCCTAAACCCAAATTCTATGCTCAAACGTACATAAACCTTCAGCATTTCTGGAGAAGGCAAGTACCAGTCACAGTTTGACCACTTCATTCCTTTCACAAGCAAGAGGGCTGCAGGTCCTGTATATTTGCAGGTACTATAGAAATAAGAGATCTCTGTCTAGACATGATTATTCTTCTTATGTGGCCAACTGCTTTACCAGGTATCAGTTTATTCAGAGAGAAAAAATATTTGAGGCCTCCCAAAATGAGAGCAGGATCAGCTTGGTGCATCTGAAGCTTCCACCGTTAACCAGCTTGAGCCACCTGAACTGCACACCTCCATTACAGATCACTTACCTTAATTGCAAGTAGCCAGAATTATTATTTTGTCCAGACTGGAACTGAATGGCTCAGTTTCACAACAGCTCTTACTGCTGCGGCAGCCTGCAGCAATCAGTGACCAGCAGCATCCTAGCTCATTGGATACAGTGCACATCCCATCAGCTCCCTAGATGTGGTCACACTGAATCCATGCTTAGAAGCCACAAGCCAGCCAGGGAAGCAAGCTTTGAACCATTAGCCTGCATATTAACCAGCACCCAGGGGCCTTTCGGTCCAGCTACACTCTGTCAGTTGAGCTGAAAGTAGAAATTACACTCGCGCTGCCCCTCTGGTGAGTCTCTTGGCATGATTTAGTCTGAAGAGTCTGTGAAGGGACAAGAACAGCTTTGCCTCCCAGAACCATGGAGAGAAGAACCCCCGTGTCTCTTACAGAATTAATGTGTGTCCTACAAGAACTTCTCTGTTCACATCTGATTCATGTCCCATTCTCATTTAGGCTCAACAGGTAACAAGCATGGCCTCTTAACAACAAATGACTGAAAGCTCAACACACATCCTGCGAGAACCAAAAACCCATAAATGAACCACACCACAAACTAAAGATGGTGCCAAAACTTAGGAATTTCAACTTTCTAAATGAAAATTTCAAACTCAAAGCATTGACAACAAACCAGCCTTAGGCCTGTCCAAGTCCCACTCCTGCAAACACACCATCATGCTGGCAAATCATCTGGTTCTCTTTAGCAACCATCTGTGCTTTCTTCACCTAAAGAAGAATTAGCAAACAGGAACTGGCATGTGTGAAGCACAGCACATAACAGACAACTATAGATCTGGTTTTGCTCAGAGACTGAAAGCAAATAAGATCAGGTTTTTTAACTGGGAGGCATGAATTTCAGTAAAACATTTACTTAAGGATATCCATAAGAAGTCAATGCTTCAATTAGCATAAACTCAAACTGTTTGCCCTGCCTCTTTACCCATGCAAAGCTTCAAGGGTCCCCACTACACACTCCCTCCCCCTTTACAACCTGGAGACTGAATTGATGAAGTCTTCACTGAAAAGCTGAACCTAGAAGATGGGCTGGAGAACTTCCAGTCCCTCTTTTTCAATAGTAATTTTGTGTTTAGTTTTTAAATATTTGAAAAGGGTCCTTCTAATTCATCAGGAAAGCCTCTCCCACTGACACAACCACTGATAATTCCTGCATTTGTTGAGGTGATCTAGGTTAGTCATCTAGATTATATGTAAACCAGGCTTACGTAGCTTCCTTTTCCAAGTATTACAAGGAAAGAAGGTAAAAAAACCTTATTGAGATGAAGAAAATTAATTTAGACATCCTGAGTTACGAGAAATATTTCGGTTGTCCCCACAGGGAAGAGGAACAGAGAGCTCTGTCTGCAAAATAAAGCTTACCATTACAAGTTTCAGAAGACTCCTAATAATAGACAGCATTTTGAAGAATGGCATGCAGATTAAATGGAACAAAATACAACTCACCTACTAATTTGTAGCAAACTGCTCTTCACATAAATTATTAGAATACAGCCTCATTTAAATATCAAGCTTTAAATTCTTAATATTAAAATCAAAGAGAAATCTGCATCTCAATGATTCACAGAAAATGCCCATGTGCAACTTGACAGCCACACTGATGACAGACCAATAAAACTGAAGTGAAGCATTATCACCCATTCTAGCATAACACCAAATCAGCAGAGGATGTGCATTAAACGATACAGGCTGCCATTTATAGAACTGCCTCTGTTGTGGCTTGCAGCCTTTTCATGCTGACATCAGGTTGTGTTGCTGGCTGAGGTCACATTCTCTTCTGCCTTTAGCCCAGTTACCACTCTTGATAAACTGAAGAGCTGAATAACAGATACGATCTCAAATGACACTGGCAAACCTTGTCTTCAGCTTACGGACACACACAGCTACAAAGTACTGAGTAAAAAAACTGAATCAGTTTGAAGATCTTCCATAACTACTGCATCCTACAGGAGAAAAAATTAAATAATGGCATAATTTAGGTTAAAAGGGACCGCTGAAGGTGAAGTGACCCAATCTCCTTCCAAAAGCAAGGCTGACGAAGTTGTATTGCTCAAGGCCACATCCAGATTCATTTTAAAAACCTCCACAGATGAAGTTTCTGTGGGCAACCTCTTTCAGTGCTTCACTCACTATCTTCAAAGTGATTAAAAATATAAACTCATGGGAAAAGCCTCCAAGCTGTCCTCCTAGTCCTTCAAGTATGTGGACTACTGGAACTTGCATAAAATCAACTGAAAACCTCTTGATGAAAAAGATCTTACTTGTAATTCAGAGGTTTTCCAAATTTGTGGTCTATGCATTATAGGTACAGGAAAGTCAAGATTCCAGCCCAAAATTTATAAAAGGAAAAAAAGCTTTATAAAGCTCATCACAGCTTTTTACTGGGATTTGTCCTGTGTGTAGTTTCACACAAACCCCTTCCATACCATGAGGGAGCAGAGATCACCTGCTTTCAAATACCAGTCAGACCATCGCTGGCCAAGGGTGCAGAGCACCATCACAGTTCAGGTACATTCTCACCTCTAACTGGAAGTATTTACCATTTTTAGGGCACGTAAAACATGGTGTTTGATGCTCTGTGATCCAGCTTTCCTGGGAAGAGGCTGTGGAAAGGACCAAATGTAACATGCTCACACTGGAGACCCTGAAGGGAACATTCTGCTGCAGCTGATGGTTTATACAAAAGACACAGGACCTGGCACAGTCCACCTCTGTCACAAGGCTCCCAGGGCCCCAGTACTCTGCCACATCTCCCACAGTTTCAGGCAGAGTGAACAGAGCTCCTTATAACGTGCTGCTACAAACAAGAAATAGTTAGGACAAAAATAGGGACAAGAACGCTTTAGAGCCCATGATAATGAACAGGCTTCAGGGAGTGCCATGAAGGGAAGCAGCAAGCACAGAGCACAATGTGCATACAGAGACCCAATACAGAGTCTTTGGAGAAATCCCACTGCAGTGAGACAAAATCCAGCACACACATCAAAAAGAAAAGGGAAAAAAAAAAGAAATCTAAGGAAATCACTAGAGACAAGTATGGCGCTTCTTAAGGGGGAGGGAGCAGAGAATAAGTTTCAGTGTGCTGGTGCATAAATATTTTGCCTGTGGAAGCCTGGGATCAAATCTTATTTAAGTCTCCAGTGAAAAGGAACGTGATTGTCCCTCCACATCACAGAAGCTCCATGTGATTAGAACTCTCTGCAGATTCAGGTCCTGCCCAGCCCAGAGCTCAAACAGCAGGGGCATAAATCAGAGTTGAAGTACACTGGCAGAGCTGCAGCAGGAAGAAGTGTGCCCAGCCCTGCCTCTCCAGGGCTGCCTCCAGGATTGCTCCTGATCCCAGCAGGAGCTGGGGGGAGTTCAGGGGAAGAAACACAAATGATGGACAACAGAGTTAGACCCATTCTTCATAAAGCAGCCCTAATTAGAAATGTCAGGTCTCATTACGAGCCAGCACTCCACTAGACAGGAGTCCCATTACTCAGGAGAGACGTATGGGGAAGACATGCATTTCTTAAAGATGTACACATCTTTCCTCTACCCACACCACAGCCAGTGGGAACAGTCTCACTACAGGGGGAATGACAGCCAATGCTGCC
Source organism: Cyanoderma ruficeps (assembly GCA_008694505.1). Classification (NCBI taxonomy): domain Eukaryota; kingdom Metazoa; phylum Chordata; class Aves; order Passeriformes; family Timaliidae; genus Cyanoderma; species Cyanoderma ruficeps. Next base: position 9,557,998 of record VZDJ01000594.1, on the reverse strand, counting down.
AACTGCGCAAACACTAGCAGAGGCAGCGCCAACACTGCTTCGTACCTAAAATTCTATCTCCCCCTTCCCTCTAGAAGACTAAGAACAGTCATGCCTAAAATACTCTTAACAAGGCTTTTTACAACATGGCCTACCAGCAATTTACATAGGGGCCTGCGCATTCCCCGCTGGTATGATTAGAAAGAGTCCATTTGTACCAAAAGGAGCAGATCTGGAGTTAAAAAATAGTGTAAATTTCTCTCATCTTCCCCTGCATTCAAGCATTCATCTCCAATGAAGCCCAGACATGTCTCATATTCCTTACACATTAGCATCTGCATTTCATACCAGAAATGTCCATGTAAAGCATCTAAAGGATTCTGTGGTGCACTGACAAGCTCTGAGGGAAGGCAGGTTAGGTATGTCACAGGAAAAGGAACAGCTCTGGAAACGTGATTGCTATAGGTTTTGCCATTCTTGAAAAAAGCAGTTAAGGCCACACTTTACAGTGAATGAAGGTATTTTCTCTCTTCCACTGTAGTACATTGTTTGTAATAAAATTCACCTGGCTTGACTCTGAAGGCCAACTGCAAGGCAGCAGCCATTAGCAGCTTTCCTCATGAAGATTTGTCCGCAGTGAGATCCCTGCAGGCTACACATGAGATGTAAAAAACCTAGCCAGGATTATTCAGGGCTGTCTGCAGCTTTGGGGCTTCAGGGGAATAAACAAAAAAAAAGAGACTCAAACTGTTTTGCACAATGCAACAAAAGGTTTCTTTTGACAAAGCATCAAGGCAGAATTAATTCCTTCAGCAGGCAGAAGAAACTCAGTCATTATGCAGTATTTGCTGTCTTAATACTACAAAAATAGGATGCATTTACTTTTTATAGCTCAGTTTTGTTCTATTTCCCATCACTCTAACTGAGCTACAAACAAAATACTTCAGCCAAACATAACAGAGGAAGAAGGCAGTGCAATGCCAGACTAGGGCCTTCCTTGTACTTCCCTCTGGAGTAACAAACCAGCACTTGTCCACCCCTGTATTTTGAAAAAAGCTCCTCTTCACGCCCCCAGCTCACATGGCTGTAACGGCAGGTTTTGTTCTACCACTGCATGTTAAAACTGCATGTACTATCTGTATTAGTACGTCTTCCTCAGAAATGGGCTCAGCAGTCTAATCTCATCCAGCCTGAAGTCAGTGAGCCGAAAAAGAAAAGTAACTAGGTACAAGAAGACCTTCAAGCCTCCAAGAATTTGGTCTCAGGTTCTTTAGAAATCAACCAGGTGCTCTTCAGTCTAGACATTATAATAAAACTTCACAGTTATGGAAGCTGCGGCTACTGTAGTTACAGTATACAAGGACAGGGATGTTATTTGTTGCTGGTAGGAGAAACACACATTTCATATACTTCTGTTGCCCATAAAAGTCTATCCTGTGTTTCACCAATTACCAGAGTGACTGCCGTCCTCAGAGGCTGCTAATTACAGCAGTTAAACTCAGTCCATTTGTTACATGCTCAACCTGAAAACAAATCTCATAAAATAAATACGAGCAGCAGCACAGAACTCATCAAAGTGCTCCACAAGACGTGCAAGAAATTTCATCTCTTCCCCAAGCAGTCTTTGGCCACCACTGAGGCAGCTGATTAAGGACACCAATTGAATTTTAACTGGGACAGTGATTCTATATAAAAACAGCCCAGAGCATTCATTTAAAAAGTAGTTATTAGGAGACTACTCTCCAGCACCCAGCCAGCACACAGGAAGGGGAAAGAAAGACACCTACTCCTCCACCACTTTCTTGGAAATGGAACTATTTCTAAGCCTCAGGCAAGGATTTCTATGTCAAGAACAATTTTGTAATTATTTTCATATTTTGTAATTATTTTCATTATTTTCAAGGAGCAGAAAGTTTGTGATACCTTTACTTGTGCCCACTGAAGTACTCTACTGTGTACCCCCAACAAGTGATGAAGCCAGTGTGTGTGAAATAAAAACAGAATCCAAATAAATTTCATGAATCTGCACAGTGTATAACTATAGGATACTTTTTACTCTCCCCAGATTGCCCTTTAGTGTGCCATACGATATTTGAATAGCTTGTACTCCCCATCTCTTATTGCTGAGAATTGCTGAGAATTAAAAGGCTGACTTAAAATCACTGCTGTGTCACAGTGATGAGGATGGGTGTGCACGGGCATATGTATGAACCATGCGATGGATAACCTTGCCCCTGGAAGATTCTGTGTACCATAAAAGACAAAGCTAAGCAATCAAAACCGTAAGATTTAGTTAGTCCTTTCATGTAAAAATGCCACTGGAGTTAATGTTGCTCCAGCTCTGACCACAAGCTCTTTCTGACAGAACATCTGTAAAAGAGAGCCAGCTGGAAAAAAGAGCACAGAAGATATCAGGAAACTGGTGCAAAGATTTCAAAGACAATCACTACTGCAAATTTAAGGCTTTGTTTTAGAGGTGAAACCAACCTGACACCAAAATACATTGAAGAATTTGAAAGAAAAGACCATAGCGGAGAAAACAGCAAACTACTAAACATTCCTGAACTGTGATCACCTCTGCAGCTGTACCAGATGTTAATGCAATTTCCAAGGGAGCGAAGGGTGTAGGATTTTATCATTCTAATTCTTTATGGACACTGGACTATAAATTCATCCTTGCCATGTATTCTAAGTTGCATTTGCTTTCTGAGGCAACCACTGAGGTTGCTCAGATACAATGGTACTTTACCAATGGGGAAGAAGAGAACAGGTCTTGCATGAAGAAATTCCTCTCCAGACATGCAGGACATGCACGTATTTAACTTCCATCAGTAATAATGGAATGGTGCACATTAATCTTTTACTCATGAAGTCCACACTAAACAACAGCATCTCATCCTTTAACTGCCCTCTCCTTCAACCTGCATTTTATGCACGTCTGTTAGTGATGTTGGTAGTACAGTGGTTCTGCTTAATTACAACAAAGCTTTTCAAAAAGAGCATATGTGTGTTCATATAAAACCATCAGGCTTAGGGGAAATGATGAAACAATCAGAGTAATTCTGGTCCTCTTTGCAAGAAAGTCCTGGATCAAGGTACTTTGGAGTCAATTCAGAATTCACAACACACTAACAACCTACACACTTACTTTTCTTCTGACATTTGCTACTACTACAGTTCAGACAACCAACAGTGACCTGGGGGTCAGACATTTCCCAACTGATAAGATCAGCTGGACCACTGCCCCAGGCTCTTCATTCCACCAGCTCATCTTTTAAAGCTGAGAAGTTCCCAGCATGATGAAATTATCATGCTTCATTGACAACAAATACATGCTTGTTTTCTGTAATAAACAATGAAGTACATAAATTATTCACAATTCCAACTTTGGAAAATTCATGGGTTACTATCAGCACCTCTTTTGACCTGGACAGAAGGAGCCAGAGTGCAAAGGTAGATGGTGTAGATGGTGACACTATCCACTGACAGGTGATGCAGTTCATGAGGAGAAGAAGAAACAGCCCGGACAGGTTTCTGTATTAATTTCCTGGCACTAGGAAACATTTAATGATGGTGAACAAGGAACACCACAGACATGCATTCACTGCTTTCTCTGAAAATACATGCAGTAATTGCCTTGGAAAACAGTGTTCCAACAGGATAAAAACAAGATCTGTCCATAGCAATGGCACATACTGTAGCATGCAGTATTCACTCCACAGCATTCAATCTGCCCAGATTTCCATGTTCTGTTATAAAAAAACCCACCAATTGACTCACACCTCGAGACAGTAAATATCAATACAAACCCAAGGTCTATAAAACTTGGATACCAACTGACTCAGACTTCCTAAAATTAGTCTACTACACCCACAGTATAGTAAGGATTTCAAAAAGACAACAGGTACACTGAATCGAGAGAAAAGGGGGAAGAAAACGCAGCTTGTGCAAAGATGGCTAACAGAAATCATCTCCTGTGAAAGCTCAGATGAAAAGCACAGCCTTCTTACACACCAAAAATAAATCTACATGCTTCCCTTCTGTAAATTAATTCTTCACAGGTGAATAGATACAGAGGTCCTCTGCCTTTCCATTTCACCCAGTCCCAATCCAGCCTCACCGACTACCACAGATATCCTCTTACAGAAACTCACTAAAAACAAAAAAAGACAGGCTTATAAAAAAAGTGATCTCTATGTGGCACACTCTTGGAACTGTGATTCAGTGCTAATTCAAAAGTACTCATAACCAATTTAAGTAATTTTCCCAACTGATGCTGCAAAAGGAAACAGTTAGGAAATGGAAGTCTCAATGATCACTCAAAAACAACACAGACCAGTAGGGTTTTTGAAAATTCATGTCCTTCACCTCTCTCAATCTGTTCTAGTCCCTTATATAAGCATATTCCTCTTTCTCCACCCCATCAAACAGGTAATTTTTCATATTTTATAGAATCTTAAACTGAGCTTGATGACACCAGGCTGCAAATACTTGCAGAGTATTTTTTTAAGTTCCATTTCTACTGCAAGATTGCTTCTGTCTCTTCACATCGTTAGAAAGAAACAGCAGTCAAATACTCAGACAATAACAAATAAACCCATCCATCCCCGTAGTACATTTATTAGCACCTACCTTTCCCTGTAGTCATTCTCTGCAGTGCTGGGGAGCTGCTGGGGAAGGGCACAGCGCTGGGGAGCAGCCCCACAGCACACGCCTCTCAGTACATGTTTCTCAGCAAGTTAATCACCAGCAAACCTGCCACCCTCCTACACCACTTCGCTGTGTGACCTAGCAGGCGATTGCCACCTCTCCTCCAAAATAAAAGCCTGTTCAGCGCGCAGCTGAGCTCCATGTGCCCCCTGTGCCTGCTGGCTCACACCCCTCCCCTTCTACGTTTGAGAATTTCAGCAATATGCTTATTTACAAGGCTGTTAGAAAGGGGGTAGAGCTCCTCTTGTCCATTTATGCCTTCCACAAGGATGTACTATCAGTTATGGTGTTCATTCAAATATCACTCGGACATTACTGCTCTCTCAGCTCCCACACAAGTGAGGAGGTATTTATTTGCTTTTTTCATGCCCTAAAAATGCTGAGTCAATGAAATCAATCTTCTATTTCACTTCGTATTTCAACTTGAGAACTGCATTAATAGAGAGCAAGCCATAAGGGAAGTTTAATTGCACAAGGAGGTATGAATGTAAAAAAGCACAGTGCAGCATTTACTGGTTCAAAATATCTGTTATCCTGTATAGTTGTCCCTCCTTCCCACCTGCAATTCTGCTGCTTGGATGTGTGTTGACAAACAAACAACATTCCACCCTCATATGGCAAATGTACATGATTTTCTTTCATATAATAAATATCAGAATAGCTTCCAATGACTCAGCTTTATTACCAGCAAAACACAGGAATCTAAAATAGTTCCAGTTTTCATCTATTTAACTCCAAGTTCTCAACTTCACAAACAGAATTCATGTAGTAAATAGCATATTTATCTTATATCCCCTCCCAAATATAGATCTACTGAAAAGTAGCATTGCTCATTTTTCATAGGTTTTCAGTAACTGAAATTATTGCATGTTTTATTTTAGCACTGTTTTAATTAACTTGCTTACTCTTAGAACACACACTTATGCAGTCAGCTACCAAAATTGCATCCTCCTCTCACCTTACTCCACGCAAGTATCCGTGGGGGAGAGATTTCAGCTCCAGAATTCTGGCTTCAAGATCTCCTGCTTTGCTTTCCCTCCAGCCCAAGAACATTACCACCTCCACCATCACTAAATCTTGCTCTTCTGAGTCAAAATTCAACATCAACAAAAAAGTTCAATGTCCTCCTTGCCCACAGGAATACCACTACATTATCCCTTCATGAACAAATATAAAGTGTCTCCCAAAAATTTTGTGACCTACATAAAAAAAAAGAAGGTTTACATCAAAGAATATCATATTAGGATATCACAATGATCAAAAACGTAAGAAACACACTGAAACATTTTGGTCACTTATAGCTTTGGTTTGGGTCATCGATTCCTATCAGCCTGTATTTTTCAGTAGATAATTTATTTTATTCTTCATCTGTACTGAAGCTTGATTATAAACTCCTCTAGAGTCCATGTCTGATTCAAAGTCAACTGAAATCCATGAAAAATCTGTACAGTTTATGTTAAGGTTTTTCCAGATAATCCCACGGAAAACCATACAGCCTGAATTTCTTGGAATCTCTGTCCAATAGCCTCTCTGTATCACATCCAACTAAAGATCATCACACAATGCCACTCAAAGACAACAGCTGACTAGCTGGCAATTACTGGCTCTTTCATGCTGAAAATGTATTTGTCCCAGAGGAATAAGGCATCTGCATAATTAGCAAAAGCAGTTACACAGAAAATAATTAGCTTGCTGAAAGCCCAAAGGGGGAAAAACTATAATTTTTGCTTCAAGAGGCTGACTAATTATATGCCAAATAACAAAACAGAGATGCGGTGAGAATCATCGAGAAATCCAGCATGGATTTTAACTTCCTATTCTAGCTATAAGGGCTGCTGGTAGCCTAGCAACAAGCAGCATACTTGGGCATGCCAAAACCTCCCCCGACTTAATGAAACACCTCAGATTACTATGCAAACCTCCCCCACCCCACTATGCATTTGATTCTTGTGTTACTAAATGATAAAAACGAAGCCCAGCAGAAAAAAAAATAAAAACAATTCAAAATAAACTCAAACAAGCACTAATGGACTACAGTATAGAAAGATAAGCAACAACAAAACATGAATTATTTTCAGAGACTTGAAATTCACAGTCTGATCAGAGTTGATTAATTCGATTTCTTCTTTGGATTAAGAAAATGTCCTATTATTTTAAGCAACTTTCCTAGTAGTCTGTGTAAGATTTCTGTTAATTTGTGTCTTGGGAACCACTAGACATGAAACCTTTAACAAGTTAGAGAAACTCATTAATCTCCAAAGTACTCCTGATATACAAATAATGCTGCTGCAATTCCTTCTTTTTACTTAAATCCTCAGTGAACTGGTAGAGGAAAATGTTATTCCAAACAGTAGTCTCAGAGCCAAGAGACCAGTTTTTACTGTGTTCCACCATTCTAGAAGCCACAGCTGCTGTCCCAACTGCCCAGTACCACTGTGTTCTGCGATAAGAGAGGTTGGACAATCACTTTCAAGTCTCGTAATTAGCACAACTCTGTGCTCAGTTATGAGTGACCTTTCAGCCAACAGCCTGCTCTTGGTTACCCTCAAGAGAAGCATGTTCACATAGTCACACATCCAACCACCGCCAGATTCAAAGGGTTAATAAGACTGAGCTATTTCCACTCTTTCCTGGGAAAGGCAAATCTTCTGCATGTGCAATATCTATCACCATCCTCCCTGGTGACTCTGACAACTGCTGAAAGTGTCACCTTTGTTCAGAAAGTGTCGGGGACACAAGAAACCTGACAAACTTAGCTTGTCTTTAGGCCACAATAAACTTGTGACCATGGGTGAAGATAAGCCTCCTTTTGCTGGCTTACACAACCTCAAAAAGATAAACTGAAAGTTGCACAGAGCTGTTGACAAACGAGATAGGATGAGCATGTAACACTATTTGTGCTGTGCTTGGAGGGCAAGGAAGAAGCAACAAACAAGCCTATGGCACTAAGGGAAACTGAACCCTCCCCTCAAACACACACAAAAGATGTTAACAAGTAACGTTATCATTACTAACTTCACAAATGAGAACTACTTTAATCCCACAACTACAGACTTTTTCATTTCTAGGGAAGATGAAAAGGTTCTGGCAGGACAGTATGAGATCCTACACTTTGCTCTCTTTGACCCTTAATACTCCTCCACCCTCCCTTTTCCCCCAGGCTACTTTTTTATCTCAATGTTCATACAGGAGATTTTACTGAGGAGAAATCCTACCACACACACAGACTCCAGGGATTGCGTCCTGCCACAACACAAACATGACCAGCGAGACATCAGAAGATCACGTTAAACAGAATGAGGAATACAGGAGCACCTGTGTTGGGAAGTACTGAAAGCCTATCCATGGAGTCAAGGACAGAAGGTGGGGATCATAAAGTCTCAGGACATCTACGCAGAAAAAGGGTAAATCTTTCACTGAAACAGTGACAAAGGGGTATTAAAAAAATAATTTTCAATGAAGCCTAAAAGCAGATGATCTGATGCACAGCAATGCTTTAGACGTAGCAACACATCTCATATCACAAGTTTACCTCCTACAAACACCAAACAAAAGCAATCTACATAGTACAGTGATGCATCAAATTGCTTTTTCATTTTTTGAACGCCCATTCTATTCCACTGCTAGCAACACAAAAATTCCACCTTAGCTTAGCCAAGTAGAAAGCAAGGAAGCTGAATCAGTGGTAAATCTGTTTCAGTTTGAGTAAGGGTTTCAGAGAAATCACCTGGAGGTTGGGAACCTAAACAAGTTTGCTAAGGGATTAAATATTTACTTCCCCTCCCACCTGTTAAAAAAAAACAAGGACATTTGTTTCTCAGCTGCACTTTTTTAGCCCTGTAAGCTTCATCCACCTGTACAGAAAAAATACTCCCATATTATGCAAAAGTGTCATTTTAACCCATTCCATTACAGAGGCACCTGTACCAGGTCTTCATCATTCCCAAACATACAAGATAAGACATCACATTTCTGAACAATCCAAACTTTAATTTCAGGATTTTCAAATCAGTTAATTTTATTATTTTTGTAGGGATGAAGTTTACTGTGCTATAAAATGGTTATGGCGAGAAGAATGGTGCCCAGAAGTAAAAAAAAAATATTTTTTCCTGTTTAAAAGAGAAAACACCTCTCTGCTCTCTTGACCTCCAAGAGCATGGTGGGAATGACTAGGACATCATCTCCCCTGCTCCTGACATTGCAGAAGGTGTAAGCTTGATAGGAACCCACAGTGCTGAACTCAGGTTCATCTGCTCCACTCAACTGTCAGCAGAAAGATGCATTTCCTCACCAAGAATTCTCACAAAAATCTATTGTTAAACAAAAGAGTAATACTGATTAAAATTACTTCCTAGCTCGTGAGCTTATCTGTAAACACAGTAATAAACACTTAGGAACTGCAAAATACAAACAACATGAGCTTTAAACAGAACACTGCTGCATTATTGTGTACACTCTTGGTGCCTTTTAGGGCATTAAACTGAAAAGGCAATTCTTCTCTGAAATTACTATTTAATTTACCTTATGAACAATTCACATGGACTTGAGAACAGGAGATGTATTTCTCTAATGTATCAAGAGGAAAAGAAGACAGCTATAGCACCACCTTCTCTTCTCAAAACTTAGGCTACCTTCTCCTTCTGATACTACAAAAAACCAGAAAACTAAACGTCCATTTTATTTCTTGCAAAAGCACAGCGTATATTTATGAACAATCACCATACTTGCTTCCCATAACAGAATGCCTGCTGTATATCTATTTGAATGCCTCACCAACTGAAAATTGCTAAAAGCACCAAAAAGAGAATACAAGTACTTCTACTCACCAACTGAAGTCTGGACCATGTTTCCAGATTTTTGGACCTCATCGAATTTTGTAAAAATTACATTCAACCTGTTTGAAAGTTAAAGAAATACACGATGAACAACTGAATTTAAATTTTAGGAATATTAGAATCATGAAGTCACTAGGGTTGGAAAAGACCTCTAAGACCATTGAGTTCAACCTTTAACCCAGCACCACCATGTTTACTACTAAACCATGTCCTCAAATGCCACATGCACATGGCTTTTGAATACTTCCAGGGATGGTGATTCCACCACTTCTTCCAAATTCTAACATCTTAGGATGTTATAGAACAACTTTGGTTTCACTCAGGTCATTGGGAGCACTGTCAAAAACGTCAGCCAAAAACGTCAATGCAATGAAGTTATTTTAAAATTAAAAACAACAACATCAACACAGTTGAAAGGAACATCTGAGATATAATTGAAAATACTACGTTCCTAAAGATGTAATATGGCTAATTGTAGATGCACTTCCAGTTCATCACCACTTTGTCTAGCTTAACTATTTGCAGAAATACCACAAAACACACCCCCTAAAAACCAACTTGACCCAACATTTGTCTTTGGCCCTGACACCTTCCCATTTATGTCACAGGTCTAGCAGAGCAGAAGATCCTTATCACATCTCATCATTCCTTCCCAGTGAGTTTATTACTTTAAGGTACACTGTGGGAGCAGATGCTTCCACTGGGGAACAAGGGGCAACAGTGCTGCCTCCACCTGCATTTACCCCACCTCCAAAATCACCTCTTCCCTCTGAGCACTGACAAACTGCCATCTACTCCATCTTCAAGTGTAGCCATGCTCTGCCCTGAGCATCGGAGCCAAGATGCAGAGCAGCTTTCTAACACACCTGAAACAGCTGAAGCAGAGGGACATGGCTGTGTATTTGACAGAGGGTTGGTTGCTTTGTGTTTGAGGTTTGGGCGGGTGTGTTAGGGACGGAGGGGGTCAAGGGAGGGAAGCTGCTTTTGTTTTAAATAAAATCTTAAAACTGATTCTTTTGTTTGTGGGTTTTTGTTGTTTATGACAGCCTAAGTTGCATAAACACAAGCTATTCTGAAGTGTCTCCTCTCTACATATGCAGAACATACAGGAAAAAATATTAATTTCCTTAATCTTAAATCAGTTAACTAAACATCTGTAATAATTTCTGTGGTTTTCCAAAGATACTGTAGTATACTTTGGCAAAGTTACAGGATGTGCATTAAGTAAATCTGAGTCTTTATTAGATTAAAATATAAAAATAAAAAATGAAACTATGGTTGTAGGAAAAGGTTCAATCATGAGGCTCCTGAAGTCTTCTGAAGGAAAGAAGGGAATAAAAAGCAGCCCAAAAATAGTGAAGACCTAAGGACATTCTCAACCTACCGAGACTGGGGTAATCCTTTTTTACTGAGATCAGCCCTTACACGTTCACCAACATGTCTGTAAATTTCCACAAGGCTGTTTATTGCTGCATCTCGAACCTGGACATGAGAGATGAGAGAAATCAATCATCTTTACAATTTAAGTTAATAAACCCCTAATAAATCTGACCTTAGAGAATTAAATTTGTATATTTCTCAGCAACAACAGTTGCCACTAACACATTACCATGCAGTTCATGAAGAAGCTTCCAACCCTGCCTTTCACATGTTAACAGTATCAGCAAGTAATTGAATTGAAAAGGCAGTGAAGGTGTAAGATGAAAGGTTTCATGCAGAAGGAGATTGGCTGCCTTTGCCAAACTCCTCCCATTGCGTACAACGGGTACATTTACTGGATGAAGAAAGGATAGAGACATAAACAGACTTTATATTACTGGGATATTATAAAATAAACTGATTTTTAAAGCTGTCTTAGAAACTTACGTTTCTATGTTGATAGCAAAACAGGAAGGGAGGAGCCACCTCAATGACCTGAGTCACCATGAATTTTGCATATTTTCCAAACTGATTTGCAAGAAATTGCTGAGCACATCCTTCCCTCCAGCCAACAAAAGATACATAAATCTGATTAAAGTGTCACCTTTCTGTACTTAAACCCTTCCTCCACTATAAACATCAGGCAGAGAAGGCAAACAAACTGTCTGCTCTGCCTACAGAGCTGTGCACTTTTGCTTCTCAAAAGATGGCCCAGCAGCTACCCCCATACACCCCCCAGGACTAGACATTCAATATCCTGAGGACACAAGCTACAACTGCCCATAGGTGGGAGTCAAAGGGCAGGCACACATTCCCTGCCTCCTAGCCAAAGAAATCCCTGACACCTGACTCACACCCTCCTCACCCCATTCTCCTGCTCTGTAGCCTTCCCACTCAGGTCACTGCCAGCCTCCAAACGCCTCCTCCACTCCTGCCAGCCCTTACTCAGAGCTCTTGCCTCTTGTCCTGCCCATCAGACCCACTTGGTAGCAATGCTGCTGGGCACAGCAGCCTGTGGGGATTCTTTGGTGCCCCCAGTTTGTGGGTACGCAGACCCCACCCCAGCCTGTGCAGAGCAAGGATTGCCTCTGTGTGTACAGTTAAGCAGAGGCACAGCTGCAGGACTGTGTAAATCCCAAGGAGCAAGGCAAGGAGGCCTCACCATCATACTTGGTTTAGTCTACCAGAGCAATAATATAGCTTTAGTGATTTTATTTTTTGAGAAGATGATGAGTTTAAGTACTGTTATCATACTAGATGCACAATGGGTTACTCAATCACATCAGTTGAAAACAACGAAAGGACTATTTCTGAACAGGGCTCTAATGGAACAGCTTACACATCCACAACAACAAAAAAAAATCTGGACTTGACCTAGAACTGTTTCTCGATCCTCTCTCCAAGAGAGGGCAGCAGTGACCGAGCCCAGAAAGTCTCCCAGCGCTCAGGAGGGACCAGCAGCACAGCAGCAGCTCCAGGGGAGCCCAGGACCAGCCCCTGCCCCAGGGCAGGCACTGTTTCACCCGGAACCACTGTCACAGCCATTTTTGTCTGACCAGTTCAGGCACAGGCTTTCTGGGAATGAGAATCAGACCCAGGAGAAAGGGAAAGAGCTCAGCTGTGTTTCTCCCTGCAGTTGGATACAGGACAATGAGCTGTGCCAGGCACAAGGAAGAGGCAGAGAAAATGTCTCAGTGCCCTCACCAACTTTCCAATTCATTTAACAGTCCACCTATGGCAGGACCAAGGCACCCGTGTGTTTAACAAGTCCAAGCCCTAAACCCAGGAATTCCTTAGAGAGTAATAGCTTGCTTAGGACCAGCTCAGAACTACAGAGGACTCTAAGCATTAAATTTCTTGGAGTAATGGGTTTACCATCCTGCACTGGCACAAGCAGCAAGGGAAGGCTGCTTCACTCTCAGTCCCCCTCTTAGCATGGGGATGCTCTGACAGCCATGGAAATATGGCCAACTCCCCAGAGCGGGTGTAAACCCATTCTCCAGCTGGACACCCCACACTTCCTTCCAGCTGAACACCCTCTCCAGAACTGGATCACAGATGTGTCACCTATGCTGGCAGAACAACCAACAGCACTATTCAAAAACTGCTAGTACACATTACACAATGAGTTTGAACACTACTTCTCCTCCTCCTTCTTCTCACTAACCCCACATGCTTGCATCTAATTCCAAACAAGACAAAAAGCAACAAGACTTAGGAGCAACAGATTTTATTCCACTTATATTTTCATTTGGGCTGCATTGCTGATTAAAGGCCCTGGTACAGATTGTCTTCACCCCCATTCAGAAGCTGCCTGTACAAGGTCTGACAGTGCAGAAGGCCAGGCTGTCTTGACTGGTCCCATCTGCCCTCCCTGCCCAGACTGGTTTCTCTCTGAAGGTGAGGGGTGCTGCACTGAGCCCAGAGGGATCCCTGCAGCCTCCCTTGTATTTAGGCTTCAAGGCACAGGAGTTCCCTTCCCACAAAGGTTGCTCTCTTTTGTTCATCTCACCTGCAGATTCATGTTGAACCCTTGGAGTAACTGATATGCTGGTTTGGACATACTTCAAATCATACCTCTCCAAAACCAGCCAAGGGTTCTGTGTGCACAATACTGTTCAGAGCTCACCACCAGCAGCACAATTAGCTCATTTACCAACAAGGCAACCAGTACAACCTTTAGATGTGACTCACATCAAAAGCTCACCTGGCTGTTTGGATCTCCAAGTAAGTTACATATATGTGGCACTATCTTACTCAGTGTTAAACTCTGAGCTCCAGATCTGGGAACAAAGAACAAAAAGCACCATTATGAATCACAGAGCAGGCTCATGTACACAACACAGGTTTGCAGAAGGTTTTGACTTACGCATTGAGTGTTGCAATAAGGCAGAGGCAAATCCCTTCTCTTGTCCGAAAATTCTTGTGTTTGAATCCTCCCAGCATCCTGTCCCACACATACTGCAGACAGGAAAGAGAAAAAATGAGACGGGGTAAGAAACAGATTCTGTCTTCCAGCAGACATACACCACATTACCTCTGGAGCTCAAATGTAAGCTTTACACCCATCCAAGCAGAACAGGACAAAAAGGAGCAACATACTTTTAGATCTGACTAATTCTTTGCTTTGTGCTCACTTCACAGTAACTCTCCACCACCTAAAACAATACTCATAGTTACAGAAAGCAAGTACCTTCCAAAAACCTGGAACAATAACTCTTGACATATACCCATCCCATCCCTGGGAAATCCACTGACATGCTCCCATGTGTATCCTGTCAGGCAACAGCCTTCCCAAGAGAAGCAAATATCTTATAACAAGGTGTAGGGAGATGAAGCCATTTCAGACAGAAAAATGGCAGAGAAAACCTTCTGACAGAAAAAAGTTTTCATTTTCTTACACAGCCAGTCACTCATGCTATGGAGGACTGTTGAACATACCTGAGGGTTAGCAGCTTGTTCCATGATTTTCAGCAGCAAGGTCTGATCCTGCTCCCTCACTGAGTCCTTAGAATCTCCCAGCCTATCAAGTAAACTTGGCAGCACTAAGGGGAGAAAACAGGAACATTCAATTTCCTCAGGAAAAAAACTGTAACAGTGGCAGAGCCACTCTGCTCTCCCCGCAAAGCCTCATGGAGGCAGGCACTGGCCCTGCTGTCCTTCAGCAGAGTCTGAAAACCACCAAAAGCCTCCCAGGTGCTCTTCTGGGAAGACAGCTCTGAGTCCAGCAGCCAGTGCAGGTGCTGGGAGAGTGATGGTGACACTCACACAGAGACCTCCTCACCTGTGCCAATCTGGGCCTTGAAGCGATCTTGCAAGCGGGACACCAGTGCAGAGATGATGTCAATCCCCAGGAGAACCACCTGCAAGCACAGAACAGGCAATGAATTAAGAGTGCACTGCAACTCTGATTGCTGCTCAGGGCTAAATTCATATGTATAGATGTGCAAGGTACACAAACCATGTGCATAAACCACATCAGTATTTGCTGTAACTAGCATTTCTAATTAATTGCAATTATTACAATTGTAATTAGAAAATTGTATGCAATAAGAGTTGTTCAATTATTTACGGGCAGAAATTAAACCAAACACTTCCATGACATAACTGGAATTCAAAAAAAGACATCTAGTTTGAGAGAATCTTCATGACAGGCTGCAGATCAGAAAACCTGCTCTGATTAACTATGCTTACTTACCAGAAAAAGGTACATCACATACCGAATATACTGTGTAGTCTGTATGTGAAACACTTCACACAACCCTACAGATCGTAATCATGCTGGTACAAGACATTCCTCCCCTCAGTTTTTGGATAAGCACCGAGGTTAAAATCACGCTTGGAAGCGTTAGGGACAGCCAGGCTTCTGGGTGGTGCCACCGGGGCTGTTCCAACACAGCCCAGCTCCCTGTACATACACTTAAGTGTACATATATAGGCATATCAATACTCCCTCTACATACATTCAAGTGTACATATATACACAAAGAACCAGAGCACTTATTACGGCTCCAAGCCTGCCAGAGCTCAAGGAGTGTTTGGACACGGCTCTCAGGCACATATGGGATTGGTGGGGTTTTCCTATGCAAGAGCCAGGAACTGCAGTCTATGATCCTTGTGAGTCACTTCCAGCTCAGGACATTCTATGATACTGTCATGCATACATGAATTTATACTCCCTGTACATTCACGCAAGTGTGTATGTATACACATATATACTAACTGTACTCGTTGTACACACACACAGCTGTCTGTACAAAGGTCTATCTGTACTCCCTGTTCCACACTGTCCCACCCGCGTGTGCACGTACAGGGAGCACAGATATCCCGCAGACACGCGCTACCAGAGCGTTCACCGGAGCGCTGCCGGGGCCGTGCCCTGCAGTGTCGCGGACCCTCGGCAGAGGGCGCGATCCGTCGCCGCTGCCGCCGCGCGGAGGCCCCGCCCCTATGCAAATCAGTGCCCGGCTGGCGCGGAGCTCTCTGGGTAGCGCCGCCACCGAAGGGCTCAAAGCTGGGTCGGAGCCGCCCAGGCGCGCCGGACCCCGCGCGGTGCGCGCCCCCGAGCCGGGCGTTGGGCAGCGGACGGGCCGGGGGCGCGCCGCCCCTCGCCGGGACCTTGGCGCGGTTCGCGCTCCCCTACGGGCGGGCGCGCCGCAGCCGCCGCCAACCGTCCTTATCTGGGGGTTGCGCGGCTGTTCAATGAGCGTATAGCGAGAACAGCCCTGCTAACACCTTAAGCAACACAGCAGCGCCCGCTCCGTGCGCGGCGCAATTTTTGGAACCTCGCACCGCGGCGTATGCGCGGCGCGTCTTCAACAACACTCGCCCCAAGCCCGATCGGGCACCGCACGGTGTTTTGCGGGACCCTGGCGGTACAGCGACCTCTTGATACCGCTCCCGCAGCCTGCCGGCAGCGCTGCCCGACACGGCTCCCATTCTCTCTCCCCCTTCATCAACAGCGCTGCTCCCGACAGAGCACGTACGGAGCACCCGCGGTGCCGCTCTGCGCTGAACTCACGTTACTCGCCCGCCAGCGGTCAGTCCAAAACCCTCAGCTTGTCACATGGATTCACTCCAAATTCGGCTCCGTAACACACAGGGAAGTAGGCGTGGCGTGGGAGGGGAAACAGCCTACTACTCCATGCCCTATCTCCTGTGAAAAAATCTTCGTAAATACAAACCCGTGCATCCTAACTTCTCCCAACATACAACTTCACCTTCTCCAAAGAGCTCCTGCAGTCTTCTCCCCTTACAGCAACAGACCCTTTAACATTGTCAATTTTTAATTCAACATCATTTATTCATACACCAAAGTAGAATTTTCCTCGTGCTTTTATTAAGCTGTGTTTCGTTTTCACATTCATGTCGCACACTGGATTTAATCTACCATTGACAAATGCTCAGCCAGCAACCTAAGCCCTATCGCTTGCCTCTGTCTGCCAGCTCACTGGGAGCCTCCCGGCTGGGGGCCGGGAGCAGAGCCCCAGCAAGGGGGTGGGCTCCAGATCCTCATCAGTGGAGAGATGAGGGAAAATCAATGGGACTCTGAGTGCCAGTCACCATTCACAGCTGTCTGATCAGAGTCCCATTCAGGGCAGCATCCTGCACAGAGATAAGTGTGCTGCCTGCAAATACAGAGATGTGCCCCAGGGATAAATTCGATCCCGGCAGAGGAAGGAATCCATCTCTTCTTTAAACTGCCTGCAAGCCAGGAAGAGTGAGGGGAACTCATCACTCAAACATGAAAGGAAACACATGCCCAGTGCAAACATACCCTGCAGTTCACCCCCAGGATAAGGCCAGGAGGATGAGCTAAACTCTGCACGACTTTTTGCTGTTGTCCTTATAAATTAGCACAATGGTTACAGTGGTACTTGGATAGCTATTGAGGAAACAGCAACTGGGGTGAGCAGATGTTATTCCTGCCTATGCTGGATTCATTTATCAATCCCAATGTGACACCTGCCTCAGAAGGTCAGAGGCAGAAAGTAGAAATCATGTATGGATTGACAGAGTCAACAGATCGGCCACAGGCAGATAACAGACAACCAAGGGCATGGCTGGCAAATGAACAAAGAATTAATTGAATTCCAGCCCTGGCTGCACTGGACTGACTGCCCTGAAGAGCCCACCCATTCACTGCTGGAAAAGTTCCTGAAGCTCTGCCTGAGTTAACACACACCGAGGGTCCAGGAGGAACCTCGGGGGCAGTGATGGGCCCTGTTAGCAGCCACCCCACTGCTGTGACCCCAACACAGGCCTCTCCCCAGGGAAGCTAAGCTGGCGGGCACAGCTCCACATCAAGGCACAGGAAGGGCAGCTCTCCATCCAAAATTCCAGATAATGCTGCAATGCTGATAACTACAGAGCTATTCCAGGCCTTTACATCAGCACAGATCTTTTAGACTCCTATTTACACAGGCCCCCAAAAAAGTAATCTCAGAATCAGAGTGACAGCCCTCAGCCTGAGAGTTTGCCTCTTTGTTCATTTGACTCCTGAGGTTCCCCAAGACAGTCAATAAAGCAAGTTGTGCCACCCAGTATTCAGTTCATTTGGCATCTGCTGCTGCTTTGTCTTGTCTCAGACTACTTTCTGTAGGCGCCAAGGGCTGTCAACAAACCCTTCTCCTGCCTCCCTTCAATTGCCAGGTCATCTCTCCCAGTAAAGAAGTCTCTTTTAGTTCCCAGGATGCAACACAGCCTTTCCCAGTACAGACAATACTTTTTAGCAGAGGTTAACAAAAACAACTCAAAGCATTTGTCCTTTAATATCTGGGTAGTGTTGAAAGACTTGCAGGCAGCTCCCCATATCAGAGAGCAGACAGCCCACCATCATCTGCTTCAGCAGTACATGGTCACCAAGCATGGCAGACAAATCCATCCAGTTTAAAACAAGACACACCTGAACACACTTCCATAAAAGGGGAAAGAAGCTGCACAATCCAGTAACGATTGAGCACAAAGTGACCAGAGTGAATCAGCCTCGGGCTACCCTGATGGCCTGGACAAACTCGATGGGAGAAGAGAGACAAGCCCTTCCCTCCACTCACTCACTGTACCATGCCAGGGCAGGGACGTGGTGGTGGCTGCATGAACTTTCATCCCCTGTCTTTGCAGGGAAACAGCAGCGGGCTGAGCTGTACATCCCCACAAAGTCACTGCACTCTGCTGGCCTCCTGCTGAACCTTCCACGTCGGGCAGCTTGGGACCTAAATGGGAATGCTGGAGAGAGCTTCTACAGCAGCTGTGACAGCAGCTTGCTTCATGCTGCTTCAACATGCTGATTGCCACCACTGGTGACACAGCGTAGCTATTTCACTTTGAAGTCTGTCTGAGAGGTTTGTTTTTGGAGAAGGGATGGGAAATGGAAGACAAGAATTCTAAATCTCAATATGAAAAAAAAAGAATTTTAAGTATTCAACCAGGATTTTTTTGAACAGTTGCTCAGATAATCTTTTGGATTCATAAGCAAAATCATGGAGAAGTGCTTGCATACGTTGAATAAATTTAACATACTTTTGAAAAAAGGAGAACACTTCAGATTACACACAGATGTCCAAGGCAAGCACTGATGGCTCACATCACTGCCAGTCTGATCAATGCTGATCAGTCAGAGAGGGAGCAGTTCCAATTCCTCGTGACACAAAACATCCCCCACAACTGAACTGGGCACTCAGGACCAAGCTGAAGTTAGATGATAATGGCAGATTTAGTTTAAGTCAGGTATTTTGGGTCAGCACAGCAGTAACCGAAGTCCTGTCAGAGAAACATGAACTGAACTTCTGAAATGCTGACAGCTGTATCCCACCTGCATACGACTATAACCACATCCACCCTGGAATAGTCAATCTCCTTCTGCCATTCCAAGAGTTAACATTTCATTTTCCAAGGCAGCACCACATCTGCACTGGAAGCAGGAGTCCATCTCCCCAGCCCAACAATCCTCACTCAGAGACAGATGCTAAGATTTTTGTACAACACAATTTACAAAACCAACACCAGTGAACAAAAAGGCAGCAACAGTAGTTGTTTTTACTGGTTTTACTGGCATGACTACAAGCTGTGGTGAAAGAGCTGAATGGCAGAAAACTTTAAATATATATTCTTGGTTTTTTTTCTCTACATTGATGAGATACCATCCATTCTGTTGCAGACATCACCTTTAAAATCCTCAAATTCCCTGACAGAATTAGGTGAACCCAAATGCCAATGAAACCACAAGCACTTGTAAAATAAGCAAAAATCTGGTTATTGAAAGTTGTTCTTCATTTACAAGCCTGGCAACAGATGAACAACTCATTTAAAATTACATTGCTCTACAGTGAATTAAATTTCAGGAGAACTAAGGTCATTTAAATGTTGGGAGACATTAAGGAAACGTTGTCAGAAATGATCACTACAGAGATGTATTTTGACCACTACTGTTAGGACACAAGGGCACCTTTCCTGTGCAAAGGCAAAAAATTCCAATAACTATCTTCTGGATCCAGTAAAAAAAGCCAACAAAAGCCCCTCAACTGTCTCTTGATCTAAAAGCTAGAGATTTGGTAGAACCCATGAGAAATTCAAAGCAATTTAAGGAAACACACCACAGAGCAAAAAGTTAGCACTGCAAAAATTCCACAAAGACAAACAGGGTGATGCTTAAAAGAACATGATCACCCTGAAATGCAGACATTTGCTTGCAGAAGAGCTGACAAGTATGTCCCAGGTGAAAGAGCTGGACCAAGTCAGCCCTCAATCACACTACTCCCTAACCTGCCTCTGCTCAGGGGAACTGAAGGGGAAAGTTCCAAAGAATGTGATTCACCCTGTTTTGCAAAGATTCTGCACTGCTCCTTGAGTGGCTGTGTATGATGAGGAGCAGCCACTGGACTCTCTCCAAAGGACATGGAGGGAAGCACAAGTTGCAGAGTCACTGCTGTACAGTACAGGAGGCTTTTCTACCCTGAGCAAGGTCAAAGCTCCAGACAGCACAGCAGGTAAATCACCACTGACACAAACTACAGTCTGCTAAGTCTCCAGGGAAGCAGCACTCATGGTAATACAACAGGAGACTTCGCAGTTGAAAGCAGAGTTACAACTTACTTCACACTTTCATGTCTCAATTACCCAAACACTGCAGGAAAAACAGCAGCAACACCATTGTTTCAGAAAGGTGGTCCTGCTTATGCAGCACCTTACAGCTATGGATACCTGCGTGGCAGCACTCAATGCTCAGTGTCTTCACATGACACAACATCAAAACAAAACACCTGCACTACCAACTGCTATTGACTTTGGTTCCTCACCACAAAGCAGTTAAACATCTTAGTCACAAAACACTGCCACTGTTCCTACATTTCCATTGCCCCCAGCTGAGTATTTACACTTACAGCCAGGTTCTCAGCCAGGAAGGAAAAATTAATATAACTGTGAGCACTGATGAGAACCTGCCCTGGGATCACCTTGCGATCAGGACCACTACTTCCTTGTAGCTTTGGTAACTAGTTGCATCTCAGAGCTCAAGGCATAATGAAGCTTCATACAATGAGGGCTATTACAGCAAAGCAAAAAGAATATGGCAAGGAAAATAAAGAGAGTATTGCATTGTGCTGTTTCGTGTTTTTTTAGGAAAACGGAAACCCTTTATTATGGAAACTAATCAATTGCCAGCACAGCAATGTGCCAGGCTGCTTTGCCTAGTAACATTGCCTTCCCCTCCATTAGCAGCAAAAGGCTGCTACAGTGCACAGAGCAAGTGAGAAATCACACTGGGAATCTGCCTGCAGGCAGAACCGTATTAGCTGGAGCACCTCAAAAGCTCCTAGCACAGAAGCACTGACCCCCAACTCCATCTCTAACACTACAGGAATAGAAAGGGCCAGCACATTTTAAAATTGGAACAGAAGTGTTTCTGAGGGTTTAGACAGCATCTGGAAAAAAACAAGGCAAGCACACAACTTAGCAGATAATCACCGACAATCTTCTGCTCCCTTAGGGCTCACAGAGTCTAGTAACAACTGTGAGGATGTTCAAATATCCAGATACTCCCCTTGATCACTAGTTCCCAAGCTTCTGAACATCTGCACTTCCAGATTACACCATTCAACACCAGCTTTTATGAGGAACAGCAATACTGCAATGCAATGACGACAGGATGCATGGACAGCCTCATGAGGAGGGCACCAAAGAGGTGCAGACACAGCAAAGTTCCACCAGCTGTTTGGAATGTGAAAAAAGCTGGGGATCAATCAGGGAGGCAGAGCAGCCACTGTAGTGAGGAGTAGGCAGCAGCCAAATTGAGTAGGAAACTTACTCAATGATGACAGCTCTTGCTAGATCACAGTTAATGAAGCTTTGTTCTTGCCTTGTTTGGGAAGAAAGGAACACATGCAATTAAAAATGCAATAGCATTTTCAGTAGCCACAGTCTTTGTAACGCTCTGGAAACACCCTAAGACCTAGAGCTTTCACAGCACCTCCCACCCTGCACAGACAGACTGCCTGCTCAGCATGTACCACACAGTCCTACGCCTTTGAAAAGTGTCTCCAGACACAATCAGCAACAGCTTAATGGTACAACAGTGAAGAACTTCATTCAGAAAAGAAGGGTTCAAGATGCCTTTGTCGGGCATAGAAAGACACAGTAGCCCAGGAAAGTGAAGACATGGGTGCTAGGTAGAGAAAGGCGTGAGAGGTAGGAAAAAGGAATTCCACAGAGGAAGGCACAACTTCACAGCCAGAATCCTATTCATACTCTTTCTGACCCATTCGGGAGAAAGTCCAGAGAACGACCTTTAAAAGCACCGGTTAAAACACTTCCCAGTCTCTCCTACACCAGTGAGGGGTGCAGCTGAGCTACATCTAACCCAGCATCTGCAGCAGCCACAAGATCTAGCACAGCCCACACAGCGTGAGGCTTCCCACAGCTTACTGTTCAATAAGGTCAGTGAAGTCTTGGTTTAGAAAGACAGGTATCTGCCAGGGAAACTGGGGTTCCCCTTAGAATAGAGAATGTAAACCAAACCCCTCACCCCCCGCCAAATTCTAATTTTGCAATTAAGGGCTCTCAGGCAAAGATTTGGGAACAGGAATAACAGCTTTTTACTAAGAATATAAGAATACAAATGTGGTAGAAAGAAAAAAAACAAAACCACCCCACCAACCCAGCAAACAAACAACAATTTTGGAAAGCCCTGACAAGGTCAAAGCTACAACCTGATGCCCTGTTAGTCAGGGTGTCGGAAGCAGTCCAAAAGTGAGTCCTCCTGGAATGGCAGATGCGGCTCCGCTGAGGCAGAAATGATCCAGTAGCAAAAAGGAAAGGGTCCTGAGGTGGTGAGAAGGATCCAGCCTTCCTCCGGTAATCGGATGAAGCAAGAAAAGGGGCCTCCTGGTCCCAGCTTTATCCAGGTAGGAATGGCTGGCTCCTCCCACTGGGTGGAGCATCTCACAATAGGTATGGTAGAATGTAGGTATGTGTTGGGAGCTTTGGGAGTCGTAATGGCCCATCATGGAGAAAGATAAGAACAATGCCCTACCTGGTATTAACCGTTGGGCCATTATCAAAAGGCACCCGCCCCCAACTGTTTTTCAGCAGATGAAATTGAATATACTCTATAACCCAGGACAAGACTGAGAGCTACTGCCTAAGCTGTTGACTACACCAGTTTCTTCTTTTGCCATTCTCTCTTACTCCCTCTCCAAGCTACTCTTAACAACTGTTTTTCAATTCACATCAAAAAGGGAAAACTTTCAGAGGTTTACCATCAGTGCTATACTCCAGCTAAAACCAGGACCCCAGAAAAAAACAGTGCCACAAGAATACTGACGGGAACAGCCCCAGTGCTGACCTGCTCACCTGAGTGTGTCTGTGCAGGTGGAACCAGACCTCACATCAGCAGATATGTACCAGTGCACATCTGCAAGCTGTCTGCAAGCTGGGCAGCTGTCAGCATGCACCCTCTGCTTGAGCTGCTGTGTGATCCTGCAAGGGACAGGGACATTTGAGTCAAGTGACACCACTGGCCAAGGCCTAACACGCTGAAGACCTTCTTACACAGCTCTTGGCTCAGCAGCTTCAAGGACTCTGCAGCCCGTGCATGCCTCTTGCAGCTATGTCTTACATCCAGCTCTTAGCACAGTTCTTGATCAAGTCAGGCATCATTTTTACTATCTTTTAACTTTTGGCAGTTAGATCTCTTCCAAGGCTTTGATCTATCTGGTCTAGGAAACCAATGAAAAAAGATTCTGTCCCTGCCCATTTAAAAGCTAATTCTAGCTTACAGGTAATGCTTTCCACATGCTTCAGAACCAAACCCCACATGTCACTTAACACAAAGGAAACAGAAATTATTTAATGTTGATCTCCTTAACTCCTTTTGACCTGTGTGTCTTTCCCTTTGCCTTTTTGGCTGTCATCGTTGAGATCTGGAGCAACAGCTGATGCATCACTGTGAGCTCTCACAAGAGAATAAAACATCTGTTTTCCTCCCTCAGACTGAAAACAGACGCCTTTTTAGTTGTGTCCAACAGATACTCAATTATATGACAGCATAGCAAAGCACAATGCATCTAAATCAGGGCACACCCTCGGGCCACATGGGTGCCTGGCATGTGGTCAGGAACCCAAAAAGGCTTTGCAATCTCAGGCAGGCTATCTATCCACAAGTATCCAGGGTCTGGGACACCTGCACACATCAAGGGTAGTTCTGTTGCCTTGGCAATGTCTGCAGGACTGCTCTGGAGCAAACAGCACATGAACCAAGTGCTGTGCAGTCCCACTGCGGCTCAGCTGTGCGCTTGTGGCTTTTCTAATAAGCTGTCTGGAAAACCCAATTCCATACAAGAACCACTCCTCATCAACTGGCTCACTTGACATTCCAGATCTGAAAGAGGTGATAGTAGTCACTATGGGACAACTCGTCAACAAAACCTGCCTGGAGAGATTTTACTGGCCACTGTAGTTGTGTAAGAAAATTACTGCTATGAAAAACTCCTGCAAATGGCACCTGGGGAAGCCCAGCCACAGCAGAGCGAGGTGAACAACCTGCCAATCACTGGTTCAAAATTCAACCTGGGACACATGGATGGGCTGACACTGGTAAGACAGCTCGAGCAGTGTCTGTTCCATGTCTGTTCCTACGGCTGAAGCAATCCAGTCTCCAGACCTGTTCAACTACAAGCATTTTACAGACCAAAAAAACCCCCAAAACCAAAGAAGCAAACAACCAAACCTCCACCCCCGCAACAAATCAAAAACAGGGCGAAAAAACCCCCAAACCCTCAGCCAAGCCAAAAGAAACAAAAAAAAAAAATCTACCGCAAACAAGGGAAGAGAAGGGAATTCTGCATCCTGCACTGCTTGAGGGAGCCAGCATTTTACTAAGGGAAAAGAACAAGCCATCTGAGCAGCTGACAGCACAAGTGGAAAACCAATTGGAAAATTATAGGGACAAGCCACATACATTTTGGCTTCTATATCCAGCTCTACAAACACATTTAAACAAGTCAGGCAAATAGCTCCTATCAATGCTCTAGTGCCACAGCTACACAAACAAGCATCCCTCATGTTAAGAGGTTTCCACAAATTCTTGTGGATTAATAAAAGAAGGTATTAATTAAGTGTTCAACTAAATCATTAGTTCTTGGATTAATTATCTTAAACAGAAGTCTTTAGAACTGAAATAGATCAGAGGAACAGAAGCTGAAAGTGTAACAAAAGAAGCCACTCAGGGTTCAGCGCAGGTACACAAAGAGCTGACACCATGGGGGAGCTCAGCCAGACCAGGGAGGTACCTCCTGGACAGGTTCTACTCACCTTTCACAATGCTTTTACTACATTTTGCTCCTTCACAACTCTTATTGTTATTTTCAACATAACACTAGCTAAGCTGAATCAAGTGTTTAAATAACCCTTTTCCCATTATTTTAGAAGACTGATGCCTTGTTTTCTAATTCTGTTATTTTCCCAGATGTTCTCACTGGACACTTGCTAACAAGACCGGCCTTCTTGCTTTCTGCTGAACAGGACATACTATATACTCATGCAAGCAGTTAATAGCACAGCATATCTCTATAAAATGCAGAAACTTAATTTAATATAACTCAGTAAAAGGTATTGTGGCATGTTTCAGTGGGAGGAAGGAGATTTTGTGCCCCAACACCACAAAACCTTGAAGTAACACTGAAAAGGAATTTTGAAGAAGAGTAAATGTAACCTGCAGAATTCGAGGCACACTTCACCTCAGAGAAGAAAGGGAACAATTTTCTAGATGTTTCCATACACCAGGTTTTACGGAAGAAACATTGAAATAATTGCAATTTGCCAAGGAACACTACTTGAGACTCAGCTGTCCCCTGTGGTCATCACACATACATTCAAAGGTGGATTTACTTACTTATTTTTGTCTCCAAGAGATTTTAAGGGAGGCTTGATGGAAATTTCTAAAGCACAGATCAGATGCCAGCCCTAAGTGAAATATGCCTCAGCCAGAAAATGTGCCCTCCAAACCTTTGAAAACTGTTCTACACCACCTCATCTTTTTTTTATTCCTACAGGTTGGAAGTTATGTAAGCCTTCCTGCTCCTGTAACCTCAAAAGTGATCTATTTCCTTTGAGACACATACTCCAAACTGAAATGCCCCATTACTTTTATTTTTTGTTTTAAATAATGCAACAACTTTCACAGAGATGGGAAACAATGGTCACTCTTAGAACTCCAAAACCTGATGTGAATTCTGAAATAAGACAGACAGAATGCTAGATGTGACAGAGTGCCATTGTTAACCTGACATGAAAAGGATGCCAGACTGCTTCCTCCCATCCCAGTCATCGGTACTGCACATGCCCAAGAGAGTAAAATGAAACAGTAACTCTTTACTTTCAGCGTGAGAATGAGCTTCACCAATAAATTCAGGTGAGAAGTTATTTCTGAAGGCCGATTAGTTCAACATCATCTCCACCCCAGCGGTCAAATTACATCAGTCAAGCCACTTTACTAGATGAAGTGTTTTGTTTTACTTGAGTCTTAAACACTTGAGTCAGCTGCAACTGACTTCAACTGTTCATTAAAACCTGCAACACTTTCCTCTATCCTAGTTAGAAGCAGCCTGTCAATCCAAAAACAGGTTTAATGATGTTATGAATAAACTCCGTATATTAATTCGTGCCTGGAATTAAAGTGATATAAAACCATGGACAATGAACTGAGGGAAATTCCGGGAAAGGCAAGGGACATCCCAGAACCGATGAATTGACAGGATGAGAAAATCAGCAAGTGAAAAGGTATTGCCGTCGAGAAGATGAGCCATCAAGTGGTCCTAACGACTTTAAACACCTGCTCAGAACACCTGCCCGATAAGCCTCGGAAATCTTGTCCATTCATCAGTATCCCCGGAAAACCTCTTCAAGGAACCCAGAATCCCAAAAGAAGACCGATGAATAACTATACACAGACCGGTAGACAAAGAAACCCTGCCTCAGGGAAACTAAAAAGTATAGAACTGGACTTTCGGTGGTGGGACTATGTGAATGGAGGGGAGCCTGGTGCTATAGAGGCCTGTCTCACGTTCACCCAGTTCGATTCCCGGGATCAAACTGACCTTTTTCGAGGCTGTAATTTTTTGTTGTTGTTTTGTTTGTTTGTGTTTTTTTCTGTGTTCGCTGTCACGCAAAAATAAATTTTATTTTTATCTTTTCAATTTTCGGCTATTTCATTTATAACAATGAGCTTCTGGGTCACCACCTGTAAGACCCGGCTGACAAGACTGTGAAACAGAAAAGCTTACTTTATTTTTTTAATCCTTTTCTATGTACAGTAGTATAAGCCAGGCAACAATTTGTAGCCCCCAAAGACTCTAGCTACATGACTGGACGGTGACAATCTCGGACTTCAACAGCGTTTAATGCATACTAATAAAGGATCTACAATATGGATCAGGGAGCAAGATACACACACAAATCAAGTTCAAATACTGCCAGTCGTAACAGGAATTCAGTTATTCTTTTCAGCAAAGAAATGACATTGGGCTTTTGGTTCATTTATCTAGGAGGTCTTAACTTGACATCATCTGATAAAAGTAAAAACTTCAAAGACACAGAGCAATAGGCTTCAATTACTATTTCTGTATCAGTCTGTCAGTGGCAAAGTGATTCAGGAAGGAGGAGGGATTGCTGCTGGCAGGTCTCTTGCAGTCTATGGCACAGAGGGTATTTCAGCTGAATTGGAGATTGAGTTTCACAGATAGTAACTATGTCAGGCTGGAGAACATAATTTAGAGGATTTAAAATAAGACAATGCCCAAGGATAACACAAAGAAACATAACATGCTTTCCAGATAACACTGCTTGTAGTACAGGTTAGAGACCAAGTGGCTGCTTTTTCTTAAGAACAGACATTTTAAGAGAAGTCAAGCAGATAAGTTGCTAAGTCTTTCACAAAATCAACACCACAAACTGATTCAGAAGCAGATACAGCTACAGTTATGCCTCTTCTTGTCCTTCATCCTTTTCCTTCTGTAGGTTAATAGCACTTTCCTGCACCACAGCAAGACAGGAAATACAAGGTAGTGTTTTTCATGAGTTTTCATATCCTCATCTGGAACTACAGAGCATTATTACTATCATAAACTTGTCACAGTGAGGTCTAGCAGTACTGTATGTTGGAAAAAAAGTATTATTTGGCTTCTTCATACACATCTGCCTGCAGTGTTGGGACTGTGCCAGCATGCAGTCCAGTAACAAATGCAGTTCAGTCTAAGATCTATTGATGCAGGAAAAAATATCCATGCAGACCTACTCATATACTCACATCACCATTTAAAGAGATTTCTCCTCCATCTTGCAAAAAGAATTGGGGATTTGAATGTGCACATGTACATTCTGTTCCTTGTCTTCGAATTCATACATCAAAAAAGATGCCACAGCCACAAAGCAACACGGAGACAAAGCACAGATTCTTTATTAACGTTTTCTTAAAAAAAACCAAAAAACCAAAAAAAAACCAAAAAACAAACTTCAAGAGAAATGCAGCCCCTGCAGTGGTTTCTGCTGCATCTTGACATTTTCATCAACCAAAAGTAAGGAATTTGGATTAGCTGCTACAGGCCAGATTCTGACCCATCAGACTAACACAAAACCAGAACCTTGAGCCAGCTGTTTGCATTCACATTCTCTCCAGAAAAAGGACAGGGAAATCCATCAGCCATCACTGAAAATTTCTCTCCTTTTGATGACTTAATTCAGAGTCACCTAAATTCTATTAGGTAGGGAAAAAACAATTCCAGAAACAGATTTTTAACTACTGTTATGAAATATATTACATATTGATCTGGGGATGAGGAATTAAATCCCACAGCTGCCAGCGACCACGAAAACGGCAACCGGAGGCGATCGGCTAAGGAATGTACGACTCCATCAACAAGTAAAAGGCCGAGCAGACTCAACCCCCTCAGCTTCTGACCACTGAATCAACATCACATTGTTCAGAGGGGCGAGCTCATCCTCTGTCCCAGACGACCGAAACTGCTGTCTGGGGACAGAGACCCTCTCTACAACTGAAAGCGGGTCGAGTTAATCCCAGGAACTCTATTCAGATTCAGTGGAGGCAAAATTAAAACTGAATAGAAGGACCATCTCCGAGGAAAAGCTTGGCCCGAGGAAAAATAAACTGTATAAAGATGGGACCCCGGAAATGGCACATCGGAACAGATGATCACGGACCCAGCGAGGGCTGGCCTGATATCTGTCTCCCAGTCTCGATGGGACTTAAACTCTGCTGTGGCAGGAATCCTTGCTGGTTCCGTTGTGATTTGGCTATTTTGCGTTATACTCTTTTGTTTATTTTCTATTTTTGATCTATATATAATCAATCTAATTTTTGTAAAAATAAAGCATTGACTTTTGATTGGAGATTTGAGTCGCCATATTTATAACACTACTAAGCTACTTCAGTCTACTAGGGAGATCACATGCTCTTTAAAGAGTTGCCCAATTATGTGCTGACCTTACATGGGCTTTGATGGTTTCTTTAAGTGACTCATTAAATAATCCAAGATAGCAAAAACTTTATTTTGCAAGGCAGGTTAATGCAGTTACATTACTTTTCCATAAAATTCTTCTTGATCATTTGATAATTAGGACTAGGAGTCAAG